>CM035420.1:68462724-68562724 GCA_020310875.1 Ceratopteris richardii
CCCCCGCCCCCCCCGCCCCCCTCCCCACCCCCCCCCCCCCCCCCCCCCCCCCCCCCCCCCCCCCCCCCCCCCCTCCCCCCCCCCCCCCCCCCCCCAGCCCCCCCCG
The DNA here is from genome assembly GCA_020310875.1 of Ceratopteris richardii. NCBI lineage: Eukaryota > Viridiplantae > Streptophyta > Polypodiopsida > Polypodiales > Pteridaceae > Ceratopteris > Ceratopteris richardii. The sequence continues at coordinate 68,462,831 of CM035420.1, forward strand.
CAGCCCCCCCCCCCCTCCCCCCCCCCCCCCCCCCCCCCCCCCCCCCCCCCCCCCCCCCCCCCCCCCCCCCCCCCCCCCCCCCCCCCCCCCCCCCCCCCCCCCCCCCCCCCCCCCCCCCCCCCCCCCCCCCCCCCCCCCCCCCCCCCCCCCCCCCCCCCCCCCCCCCCCCCCCCCCCCCCCCCCCCCCCCCCCCCCCCCCCCCCCCCCCCCCCCCCCCCCCCCCCTTTCCCCCCCCCCCCCCCCCCCCCCCCCCCCTCCCCCCCCCCCCCCCCCCCCCCCCCCCCCCCCCCCCCCCCCCCCTCCCCCCCCCCCCCCCCCCCCCCCCCCCCCCCCCCCCCCCCCCCCCCCCCCCCCCCCCCCCCCCCCCCCCCCCCCCCCCCCCCCCCCCCCCCCCCCCCCCCCCCCCCCCCTCCCCCCCCCCCCTCCCCCCCCTCCCCCCCCCCGCGGCCCCCCCCCCTTCCACCCCCCCATCCCCCCCCCCTCCCCCCGCAGCCCCCCCCGCCAGCCCCCCCGCAGCCCACCCCGCAGCCCCCTCCCGCAGCCCCCCCCCCCTCCCCCCCCCCCCCCCCCCTCCCCCCCCCTCCCCCCCCCCCCCCCCTCCCCCCCCCCCCTCCCCCCCCCCCCCTTCCCCCCTCCCCCCCCCCCCCTAGGTCTGGCTGCCCATATGTCTTACAAGCAGCCAAAAGCGACATCCATGTAGTTATACTAGGTGTGGCAGGCATACTCCATATCATTTTGCCAGCCTCGCATAGGGATCCTGTTCTTCCCAGGACATCTATCAAGCAATTCAAGTGCTCCATCTCAGAGTCTCTGTTATTATCTACTTCTCTAATAGCCTGCAATGATTGATGAGCTGCTTCCACCTGACCTCCATGACTACAAGCTGCAAGGACATTTGTGTACGTTGTGCCAACTGGTTTCATGCCTTCATTCTAAAAATCTACTAAGGATTGTGTTGCTTGTCTCCAATCTCCATGTTGCACGTACCCGCCAACTATTGCATTCCAAACTGCAATATTTGTGGCTCGCATGTCATGGAACAGCCATTGAGCATCCTCCAGGCTCCCAGTATGTTGTCTCTCCGGGTCGGAGAGTACTTTAGGTGGTGGGCATCTGTTGAGCCCATAAAAGTCATGTGGTCAAAGTCAACTGCAACAAAGTCAAGGTCCAAGTCAACTGTTCAAAGTCAACAAGGTCATGGTCAAAGTCAATTGGTAAAAAGTCAAAGTGCTCAAGTGCAGGTGTCAAAGTGCACAGGTGGTGCACAATTAATTGTCCATCAAGGTGTGTTTTAAAGTGTTTTGGAAGGTCCAGGTGAACCCCCCCCTATGTGCAAAAAATGAAGACTTAAAATGAAAGGTAGAGGTATGTGACGCGGCAACGTACGCACATGTGGAAATATGGCCGCCCAATCAAAATTTTGATTTAAGTCTAAAGTCACTACATGACAAGGGAGTGAGTCGTTGGCTGCAAGTTAAAAAGGACAATCTTGGGACATTGAAAGGACACCAAGATTGTATTACAGTTAGAGCGCACGGAATCGGCACACTCAACAAAAGAAAGACAAAGGCTATTCTTGACTTCTTGACACATTAGAGAGACACCGCGGTACGACAGAGAGGTGGAAGTGAAGAGTGCAAGAGAGGTGGCTAAGGAAGAAGGCAGAGAGTGCGAAGCTAGACCCAAGGACCTCAAGGTCTCTCTGCAGTGTGTAGGCCGACGGAAGATACTCATTCCTCATCTTGGTGGAAGCTTGGTGCAAGGTCTGCACAAGGATAAGCTTGAAGCAAGTAGAGGACTGGTGCAGAGGAGGCCGACTGCAAGAAGACTTCGGGATGATTGGTATTTGTAATTAAGCACCCTCTGTAGTGCGCACAGAAGTATTGACTCGGATTGTGCTCAAATATTGTAATTCTTTTACTTAATCAAACTCAAGATTCCAAGGTGTGCTTCTGCAGAAGCTTCCAAGGTTATTTCCTCTGTGAAGTTTCCAGCTCATTTCTTTCTTTAATCTTTCCTTTGTCTCCTACAAACCCTCAAACTCCTTCTCGTCTACGAATCCCCCAACATTCGTGCAGCAGTCGTCAGTATTTTGGACTTTTCTCTCAGATCCGAGCTCCAAATATAGCAAATAGCATATGCGTTTCGAAGCTCTCAAGAAGATGCATCCAATGGCATGGTTTCACGCGATTCTGACACTCCTACCTCAAGTTATGTGCAAAATACTAAGTCGCGGGAAATCTTTCCTACACTTCAGCACTTCCTACACTTCGCACACACTTTACCTACAACAAATAAACACTCTCATGGATAGACAACACTCACAAGCACTCTTTCCAAGCAATACACATGCATACAAGCTCATAGAGAAGAAGATACAGAGTGAAGAAGACACAAATTCGAATTTCTGTGCTCTCTATTCTCACAATGGCAAAAAGTTCTTGACAAAGAGTCACATTTGACTTATATACTTGTGCCCTAAAAATGGTCCTTTCACACTAGAGACCGGCACTTTATTCACTAAAAGACTAATTTCCTACTATTTTACATGGGTAAATCTCTAATCTTCTATGGGGATGCATCTAGAGGACTCCTCTAGTGCCTTTACAATGGAAAATATATGATAAGAATGATTATGATACAAAAATATGATGTCCAAATCGGAAAAATTTTGGGGCCCGTCTTTTTCTCTGCCTTGTACTTTCTGTAGCTTTGCAACACTCTCCCCCTCTTCGTCTTTGTCGTCCCTTGACAGGCTTTGCTTCTTGTCCTCGGTTTGTTGTCTGCACGCATCCAGTGGTTGAAGAAGCAATAAGGACCGTTAGACAATTGGGTATCTTATCCGAGGTTTGTCCTTTGCTTCTGTTTTTGGCTTACTTTAAAAGTTCTGAATACACGCACCCAGTGGTCGAAGAAGCAATAAGGATCATTAGAGAATTTGTTATTTTGTCCGATCTATGCCCTTAGCTTCTGTTTGTGCCCCTTGGTATTCCGTATATCACATATCTGGGTTGCTGTATTCAGTTGGGTTGCCACGCACGCCACCAGTGACTTATGTCTTGCTTGTAGTACTGTGATTTGTCCTCATTGCAAACATGTGACCCCGTTGTATTGCTTTGAGCCTATTTACTTTCTTCCACCGTGCAGGACCTGGATGATTTGCATTGTTGCCTGATGCGTGCCCCTACGGGGCTCTGTGCAGAGATGGGTAATGCGCCCCTGCGGGGCTTCCTGCAGAGATATGTCTTCAGATATTTCTTTTTAGTGAAGCTGCTTCTTTCATTGTCTTCTTCGTTTATTCCTTTTACTTGATTCTCCCTCAACATATAGCTTGTTGAAAGTGTATGAACCATACAAAGTGTGTCTAAAAGCTTAAGTGATTTGGATCAATGTAAAGCATGTGAATTAGAGTTTTGTGATAGGGTGGTAGAAAAGATGTATGAAAGGAACTAGGTATTGGGTTCAATTCACTTATAGTGTGTAAAGTTGAGGGATTAAATTCCATCACTTACACAATATACAAGTGACAGTGTAAGATCATGAATCAAGTAATCCCCATCAAGATAGTATTCCCTATAGGGTCATGCTAAAGTGAAGTGAAGAAACTACACTGTGAGGTAATATGTTTAGTTGCCCCACTATCAAAGTACTAAACATCTGAGTCTACTACAGACATACACTACTCATGAGAAGATGGGTCAAAATTGCAAACAATAGTAAACACCCATTCTTTATTCTACACACGATTAGGAAACTCTATTTTTTGTATAGACGTCTCTGTAACAACCATTTTGGCATCTTTCTCTTTTGCCTCTTTAGTAGCCAATTTTGGATAGCCTTTAATGACATCATCATTTCCTTTATAGTATTTGCAAAACAGTTTTGGTTTTTGGTTTTCTTCTCGTCTCTATCTTCCTCCTCTGATTGTGCATAATTAGCAAACTTTTGCTTACTGGTAGAATAGCTCCATTTACCTTTGCCCTTCTGATTAGCTACGTAAACTTGATCTACAACATGCATAATGGACCTATTCTACCTAGAGTGATCTTCCTGCAATAGAACGGAGATGAACTCCTCAAATGTTAAGGCATTTGGATTTCCTTTCATCATCAAACAAAGAGTAGAAGCAAAACTTTGATATGAATCAGGAAGACCATTCGGAACAGTTTCACTACAAGGAATACGGGCGTGTAGCGACCGTTAACGCGATAGAATTTCATCGCTATAAAATTGCAACTTGCATCGGAATTACCGTCGAGCGTGGATCGTCGATTATACGATGCAAAAAACGACGGTATTTGCGACGCTTCCGCTTAATGTCGCTTAAACGACACTTGTCAAAGGCGTCGCTTAAGCGACACCGTTTTTGCGTCGCATAAGCAACGGTTTACATCGTCATATAAGCGACGGTGTAGACTGTCGTATAAGCGACGGTGCAGACCATCGTATAAGCGATGGTGCAGACCGTCGTATATGCGACGCTAAGCAAATGTCGCTTATACGACGATGCGTTGCATCGCTTATACGACGATCTGTTGACAGACAAAAATTAAAACGTTGGAGGCTCTGCAATCGGCATTTTCACGCATCCGATCGAAGAGCTCTCCAACGTTCGCAATTGCGCTGCGCTTACGAGCTGAAGCAGGTATACGCAGAATTGTTGTTTTGCTTAAGCTCTCTGTTATTGTCTCCCTTTTTCTTTGTTTCTCTCTTTCTACATCTTTCTCTCTTTGAATTTTCTCTCTCTCTCTCTAGATCTCTCTCTCTAGATCTCACTCTCTCTCTCTCTCTAGATCTCACTCTCTCTCTCTCTCTAGATCTCTCTCTCTCTCTCTCTCTCTCTCTCTGTCTTTTCTCTCTCGTTATTACAGGTTATTCAAGAAGCTAACCAAGCAAAAACTATGGATCACAATTGTAAGTACAATTTCTATTATTTGTAGATCATTTGAATTGTGTTATTTTCATTACATACCATACTCACACTTAATGATATGCACTCATACACTTATACATGATGAAGAAGCACACACACATGCATATACCTACATATACACATATACATGCACATACACACACATACACATAGAGTTATACATATACACACACATACACAAGAACATGCACATATTGATACATACATATACACTTATACATGCACATGCATATACATACATATACGCACACATACACATGCACATATACACATATACATGCAAATACACACACATACACATAGAGTTATACATATACATGCATATACATATACACACATACACATGCACATGCACATACTCATACACACATATACACTTATACATGCACATGCACATACATACATATACACACACATACACATGCACATACATACATATACACACACATACATATACACTTAGGTACACACATATGAATGAATTATATAATTAAAGTATTAAAACACATGCTTAATATAAACAATAATAACAATCAATAGAACAAAACTCTTCATTACTTAATACCATACACACAATTCAAAACATGACTGAAATGAAAAATATATAGATAAATATATATATATATATATATCAATGTAAATACATATAATCCAATGTCATAATCAACTAAAATCCTAAGCATCATCATCATGATCATCATCATCATCAGCAATATCATGATCATCCTGATCTTCCTCATCCTCATCCTCATGATCACCCTGTGACGATCGAGATCGTCCCTCCTGTGTCTGTCTCTCCACCTCATCCATATTTGTCTCCCCATAATACTCCTGTATTACATATAACAAACATAAATCAATAAAATAATTAAAACATTCATAACAACAAAATAATTATATAAAATTTAAAAATACTCACAAAGGCATCAGGATGATCTTGTCTATACTCGCTCAAACGCCGATATCCAAAATGTGTAGCATACTCAATCTCGTGTTTCATAGGATATCGGCCATAATCCTTTCGCTGCAATGAAACAAACAAAAAACATTAGTTGCTTGCATTTTAACTAAAATAAAAAATATACTCACAATAACACATATACTTACAAACGTAGCTACAAAACCATTATGGCCCATTTGGCCTAAATGCGATGTGTGGCCCGACTCCACTCTCTTCTTTGCAGCAGCCTGTTTATTCAAGGAAAAAATACATAAATTAAATTAAAAAATTACTACAATATCTAAAAATTATAAATATAAACTATTAATTTGTGTACCTTCTGCTGAGGAAATGACTCCTGAAGACGTAGCTGTCTACGAAAAAACTGCCACGACTCAGGTGGTATGTTAGCTCGCCTCTTATTTTTTTCGACCATACAATATCTCTTGTTAATTTCATGTCAAACAGAAAAAAAAGTCAGAATACATACACATATACACACATATACACATACACATACACATACACATACCCACATACACATATACATGCAAACATATACACATGCATATATGTATATATACACATATACATACATATAACATAAACACACATATACATATCCACATATATACGTACACACACATGCATGCATATACACATTCATACAAAATACATGCATTTATCCCACAATAATATGTGTTGTGTATATGTGAATATGTGTGTATGTATAAATGTGTATATGTGAATATGTGTGTATGTGTAAATATGTATATGTGAATTTTTTATTTATGTAGATAATCAAATTATTAATATCAAATACCATTATTTGTAGATTCTGATCAATCAGATGGAACTCCACCACCGTCTCCTCATCGTGCAACGACTTTATACTGTAAGTTTATGAAATATTTAATTTTAACTATATTTGATGGATACATAACTTATATTTTTTTTTTATGTTTCTTATGATGTGCAGATTCTGATCAATCAGAGGGTACTCCACCACCTCCTACCCATGCAACGACTTCATATGTGTCCTCCGATAGGAATTATGATGAATTTTACTATCAAGAGCATATTATATGTTGGTGTAACTCTTGTTATGGCACGTATCGAAGACCACGATTGGAATGTATTCAACATGAGGCAGAGTATGGTACTTTTCAGCATGCACCATCACCTAGTCAATGTGATAATGCTTGGGTATGTATTTTCTATATATATTAATGTCATTTTTTATTTAAAAACCATGTATAAAATCAAATTATTATTGATATACAGGAATACTTGCTCGATGATGATGATGATGATGATTTTTCTCATAATGTTAATATACCTCGTACACGTCATGGACTTGCTGTTCATCAATTACAAGCAGAGGTTTCTAGAAATCCTCTACCTCCTGGTTTAGAGAATGAAACGGCTGGAGATTATCCATTGCCAGCTCGTGATCGTTCTTTAGTACAAACATATGATAGAAGAAGATATGGAGGATGGAATAGAGGACCACTTCCTTTAGATGGAGAGGTTTTCAACTTTTGGGGTAATCGCTATATGATTGCTCCATCCACTATTACTAATGTTGGTCGTGGTCTCTTTATTGTAGAGGATTTGTATGTGCCTCCGAACTCTGAAGTCACTCTTATGTCATTTTGTGGTCCTATATATGGATGGGGAGATTGGCATCGACTTTCACATCATGTTCAAAGCATGAGTACTTATGGAATATGCTTGAACGCAGCATCTCTTACTAGTAGAAGGATTTTACATGCAGAAAATGAAAGATTATATATTGATGGAAGACCTTACACACATGGAAATATAGCAGGTTTAATAAATAGTAGTCGAGGGTTACATAATAGTTCAAGGACTAATTGCACATTTGAGGAGCGTGAAAATAGTCATGAATCACCATACATGAGTAGAGATGTATCAAGATACATAGTTGTCAATGCTATTACTACATTACATGCTGGTGATGAACTATTAGTGAATTATGGATGGCGTAGACCTCCAAGAGCACCTTTTAGCTAGAGAGAATAAAAATTTTCTATCCATATTTAATAAGTTATATACTTAATTTTATATTTGAAGTTTAATTTTTATTCATTTATGAAATACTAATGAGTTTTATTTATATGTGTAGATTCCAACGTATGATGTTGATGATATTCGTCCACAACATTCACAATTACCAATAAGACCTCATTTATCAGAAGCTTTCATGAGGAGGCTATGCAAAACTAAGCATGTGCAATATGCAAAGTTGAAAGATCTATATTCAAAAGATGATAAAGTACAAGATTTGTGTGACAATGATGAAGATGATGGCATGGCAGATTTTATTGAGGATTGGTATCAAAATGACAGTGAGAGCATGGATATTTCAAAAAATGAGAAATATCTTCGAGAGGAATGTCTAAAGCATGTATATGAAGGAAGTCATTTGACACGACTAAATGCGAGCTTACTTATTCTCAACCTTCAAAATCGTTTTGGATGGAGTAATGTATCTGTTTCGACACTATTAAGGTATAAATTTCAATTTTCTATCTATTTATATATATATATATATGCATAAATATATATACATATATAAATACATGTAGGTTTTTATTCTTACTTTAGATAAGGTTATAAGAACAAGGACTTGAATTGAATGGAAACTTTTTGTCCGTGCATCTTTTAAAACTATTAATGCATCTTTCCAAATATTCGCAATGGTGACATGGATGAGTCGCATGCACAGAGGTTACTCAAGAGACAGTAGTCCACTTTGTATCCTAAAGTTCAGATGCTCATCATTGACATGCAAGAGGTTTACTGCATACCCGAGAAATCCTGCTCTATCTTGACTAACCTCTGTGCATGCGATTCATCCATGTCACCATTATATGAACATATGTGTGAATTGATAGGATACGATTGTTTTGCGTAAATATTTTGAAAGATGCATTAATAGTTTTAAAAGATGCACAGACAAAAAGTATCTATTCAATTCAAGTTCTTGTTCTTACCTTATCTAAAGTAAGAATAAAAACCTACATGTTTTGAGACATTTTCCATTGGCTCCACGGATTAGACATATGTTTCAAAGCCCCGAATTATCAAAGCTTTTGACTTGGGGACATGACCACAAAAGTACTGATGGAATAATCAGAATTCCTCATGATAGTGTTGCTTTTCAGCATATTGATTCTACATGGCCTGAATTTGCACAAAATCCACAGAATCTAAAGTTAGGAGTTGCATTAGATGGGGTTAATCCATTCTCCATGAAATCCAGTAAATGGTCAACATGGCCAGTGGTAGTTATAAACTACAATCTTCTGCCATATCTTAGCATTAAAAAGGAACATTTAATACTTTCACTTTTAATCCCAGGCAAGAGACAAGTTAAAGATATGAATGTATATCTTGCTCCTCTCATTGACGATCTTCAAGAGTTATGGAGAGGTATTAATGTCATTGATATATCGAAAAGCATCAATGAAAGACATATTACGATTCGTGGTATTGTGGCTTGGACTATTCATGATTTTCCTGGATATGGCGTTTGTTCAGGTATTGATGTAATTTTTTTATTCAATATGCATGTAAATAAATATGATTTAATCTAATTATATTTTTATCATTTTCCATGATGCAGGAATATCTACTAAGGGTTATAAAGCTTGTCCATATTGTGGTGATTGGTTGAGATCAATCTATAGTAAGAATCTCAACAAAAATATTTATCTTCGACATCGACGATTCTTGCCTGATGATCATCCATTAAGATCTAAAAGAGAAGCGATACATTTTAATGGAAAGCTTGAAACAAGCCAGTATCCAAAACCTATGACGCCTATGGATTGGTATAAAAAATGGACAGATGGACCTCTGATAGATCCAGAAGCAGAAATCTTCAGTGATGATTCAGATAATGAGTATGTGAACAGAGGTAAAGGGAAATTGGCACTCGCAGAGAACATATCAATATGGTATTCTTTGGAGTATTGGAAAGAGTTAAAAGTATGTCATCTTCTTGATCCTATGCATATATTCAAAAATATTGGTTATTCACTATGGCAACATCTTCTTGGACTAAAAGATACCACAACATCAAGGAATGATTTGAAAGATAAAAAATCCAAACCAAAGTTATGGCCAGTTTTTGATAGACATCGACAAGAAACGACTTATGCGTCTACTCATTGGGTACTTACAAAAAAAGAGATACAGACTATCAACAATAGAATTCAATTGATCAAGACTCCGACAGGATATGGAGCATCGTTTCAAAACATGTTTACTATGGATGATAAGAGCTTATCTGGATTAAAGACCCATGACTGGCATAACTTTTTGAAACATATTTTACCTTTGGTTATCGATGGATGTACAACGAAAGGAGTACGAGATGTGATCTATCGTCTTGGATCACTTATAAGGTAATTATGATACTTTTATATTTAATATGTATGAATATTGGATATCTTTTATTTTTTAATTAACTTCTTTACAATTGTTTTTATGATTTGTATAGGTGGATTACATCCAAAGAGATCAATAAAAATTCGATCCCACAAAAAAAACTTGAATGCAAAGAGCTACTATGTTTGATGGAAAAAGAACTTCCTACTTCATTTTTTGATATTCAAGTTCATTTACTAGTCCATCTTGTGGATGAGATAGAGATTGCCGGTGTTGTCAACACTCGATGGAAGTTTTGGGTTGAGCCATTTATGGGAATACTAAAAGGTTATGTGCGACAAAGAGCAAAACCAGAAGGATCCATGGCAAAGGGTTGGATGCTTGAAGAGTGCATGTATTACGTTAGTGAGTACCTTGAAAGAGTTCATGAAGAAGCTCCACGTGCATGGACCAACGAGTCTTCTTCAAAAATAACAGATGAGGTATTATCAGGTAAGGGGGTTCCATTCTTATTTACATTTCAAGAAAAAAATGATGTTTCTACTTTTGTAGCATATAATAGCGAATGCATGCAAGCATTCGTTAACGAGTACGAGGAACTTCAAAGTCTCCAAAGTAAAAGGCAAAAAAACAAAAGATCTAGACGTAATCTCGATAATAATGAGATTACAGATATACCTTCTTTCACGGATTGGCTATATAGTCGTTTGCAATGCGCCAACGCAAATAATGAAGAAATCTCAGATGAGCAAAGAGAGTTAATGATAGGTTGTGAACAAAAGGTAATTTTATTAAAATATATATTTTATTTTTTTCATATATGTATGTTAGTTTCTATTTACTAATTGAATTTATTTTGCGGGCTCGAATGTTCACTAATATGTGGGCTTTTGGACAGCATATTAGAATCAAAGCCATTGATTCTTTACGTAAAACAGAGGATTCTAGTATTGTTGCTTGTTTCAAGCAACTATCACGTGCTAGCTCAAAAGACACGAACCTTATAGATAGCGAACTTGGTTATGTAGGAACTATTGTTGGTATCTACCAAATTTCATTTCGTACATTCAAACAGGTAGAACAAAGTTTATATATACGTTTTAGAGTTAGTTATTTTTTTAAGCACCTAATAATGGGACATTTTTGTTGTTATATATTTTGATAGGTCATTTTGAAGGTTGACTGGTATCGAGCAGAGTATAAAGGTAGTAATTCTACAATAAGAAAGGAATTATCTGGGTTTTGGGCAATTGATTCTTCCAAGGTAATGCGATCTACTAAAGAACCATATATTCTTCCTAGGCATATTGAACAAGCATTTTTTTATAAAAACCCAGATGCTCATCCTTGGTGGCAATTCATTCATGTGCAACCTAGAGGTAGGTCATTATTTGAACAGTTTATTGTTAGAGAGATTGAAGAAAGTCCTCTTGATGATTCAGCATCAGATACTGATACATCAACATCTGGAATAGAAATTAGACTCATTATACGTGATAATGATACTAATCTTTTTGATGAAGAGGATAATTCTCTACATGCTGATTCTACTGATGAGGAAGAGGAATTACCAGAAATAGATATTAATCCACCAATAGATGATGTGATTCATGAGAACATAGATTTAACAATAGAAGAAATAAATGAAATCAATAAGGATAATGAAGATGAGACTATATTGATGTCTTACCAAAATGATGGCAATAATGAAAACATATGAGCAGATTAGATAGTAACTTGAAGCTTCTGAATGGATATCAGATAATAGGTTTTTTTTATTAACTTGAATAACGATGAATCCTACTAGAGAGATGAAATCATGTTCTTCTAAGTTAGAACATGAAGCTCGGGGGTATGCCTAGTTATTTTATATATAGCTTTATTTTCGAGGAGTAACTTTTTATCATGTATGTATGCATATGTGTGTGTATTCATGTGTATTATATGTATACATATATTAGTATGCATATATATGTATTTCATGTATATGTATGTGTTTGCATGTGTGTGATATATGTATACATCTATTCATGTACGTAATATATGCAAGTGTTTATAATTGTGTACATGTATATATGTATATGTGTCTATGTGTAAATATGTACATGTAAATATGTATGCATGTATATATATGTTTATGTGTGCATGTAGGCATGTACATGTATGTGTAAATATGTACATGTAAATATGTTAGTATGTATATATATATTTATGTGTGCATTTAGGCATGTATGTGTGAAGCATAATATATCTACTCCATTTTATATTTATGTATCCTATCTACATGATGTGTATATATCTTTACATATATTATGAATCATGATCCTCGTTGATTCGAGTAGCTATATATAGAGGCATAAGGTTGGGAGGAGAGACATCTCTCTAGTAGGACGTCGGAGGTGTACATATACTTCAAACATATGGCTAAAAGGTTGAATTAGAGTTTTCAAATTAGGGATTTCAAAACCCTAATATCGAGATTAGTGCTCTCTCTCTCTCATATACATACATACCGTGCATTGTCACGACGATGCGCCATAAGTGTCCGCATCTCTTTTAAACACCATTTAAGAGACCACCCTGTCCCAAACTTCGTCTCAAGTGAACTGAGCACGTACTTTTTATCCCTCTCATCATGCTCACTACAAAAATAGAAAACATAATATAAATAAAACATAAGATATATATTTCAATTTATATGTAAAACTTTTACTTACTTCCACGGTAAGTGGATAAAGTGCAGGTAAGAGTCACATAGTGCACGCATTCTCCTCTTGAACTCCAATCCATTTCCTATGTATACAATATTCCCCTCTGGCTCTATGTCGCACTCTAGTCCTAACGTGCCTATGCATGTCCTCATAGGCAATGTCTCTGCTCTGCTATCACGTGCTGGAGGTGGTATAGGTGTCCTGAAAATAGATAGATAGAAATAAATAAAAATATGTGCTATAATATCATTAAAAAAATTTATGAAAAAAAACATACCTATGAGCAGATAGCTCTCTTCCTGCATGTGGATCCGCAGAAGAGCCCTCGTCTGATCGTGTAAGCATCTGGATCGTATAATCCAGCTCCTCATCGGACATCTCTGTGTAGTCCCGCATTATGGCCCCTAGAGTATCTGACGGAACTCTTGCTCTCATAAGACTTTTTATGAGAGTGAGTTTCGCCTTTCTCTCTCTACTGGGATCCATAATACCTAACATATAAAACAAAATGGTTAGAAATCAATATATATACATGTATGTGTGTGTATGCATGTGTATGTGTGTGCATGCATGTGTATGTGTGTGTATGCATCATTATGTGTGTATGTGTGTAGGTATATGTGTGTGTTGTCTATGTGTATGTGTGTGTGTCTATGAGTGTGTATGTGTTTATGTATATGTATGTATCTATGTGTGTGTATGTATCTATGTGTGTATGTGTATGCATGTATGTATGCATATGTGTGTGTATGCATCATTATGTGTGTCTATGTATGCATTTGTACATGTGTATGCATCATTGCATGTGCATGTGTCTATGTGTGTATGTGTGTGTGTCTATGTGTATGTGTGTGTGTTTATGAGTGTGTATGTGTTTATGTGTATGTATGTATCTATGTGTGTCTATGTGTCTAAGTGTGTATATGTATGCATGTATGTATGCATATGTATGTGTATGCATATGTATGTGTGTGTATGCATTATTATGTGTGTCTATGTATGCATGTGTATGTGTGTATGCATCATTACGTGTGTATGTATCTATGTGTGTATGTGTGCATATGCATTATGTATGCATATGCATATGCATTATGTATGCATATGCATATGCATTATGTATGCATATGCATATGCATTATGTATGCATATGCATGTAAGTATGTATGTATGCATATGTGTGTGTGTATGCATATGCATGTAAGTATGTATGTATGAATATGCATATGCAATATGTATGCATGTATGTATATGTGTGTGAATGTGTGTGAATGTGTGTGAATGTGTGTGTACATGTGTCTGTATGTGTGTCTGTATGTGTGTATGCATGTGTATGTGTGTGTATGCATCATTATGTGTGTATGTGTGTGTATGTGTGTGTACATGTGTCTGTATGTGTGTATGCATGTGTATGTGTGTGTATGCATCATTATGTGTGTATGTGTGTGTATGTCTATGTGTATGTGTGTGTATCTATGAGTGTGTATGTATTTATGTGTGTGTATGTGTATGCATGTATGTATGCATATGTGTGTGTATGCTTATGTGTGTGTGTATACATTATGACAGTGTATGTAAGCATGTAAGTATGTATGTATGCATATGCATATGCATTATGTATGCATATGCATTATGTATGCATATGCATATGCATATGCATTATGTATGCATATGCATATGCATTATGTATGCATATGCATATGCATTATGTATGCATATGCATATGCATGTGTATGCATATGCATGTAAGTATGTATGTATGCATATGTGTGTGTGTATGCATATGCATGTAAGTATGTATGTATGCATATGCATATGCAATATGTATGCATGTATGTATATGTGTGTGAATGTGTGTGAATGTGTGTGTGAATGTGTGTGTACATGTGTCTATATGTGTGTATGCATGTGTATGTGTGTGTATGCATCATTATGTGTCACTATGTGTGTGTACATGTGTCTGTATGTGTGTATGCATGTGTATATGTGTGTATGCATCATTATGTGTGTATGTGTGTGTATGTGTGTGTGTATGTGTGTGTGTCTATGTGTATGTGTGTGTATCTATGAGTATGTATGTGTTCATGTGTGTGTATGTGTCTATGTGTGTATGTATCTGTGTGTGTGTATGTATCTATGCATGTGCATTATGTATGCATGTAAGTATGTATGTACATTATATGCATATGCATATGCATTATGTATGCAAATGTATGCATGTATGTGTTTATGTGTGTATGTCTCTCTATGTGTGTGTATGCATATATGTGTGTGTATGTGTGTGTATATGTGTCTGTATGTGTGTATGCATGTGTATGTGTGTGTATGCATGTGTATGTGTGTATGTGTGCATGTGTGTGTATATACTATATGTGTGTGTGTCTATGTGTATGTGTGTGTACCTATGAGTGTGTATGTGTCTATGTGTGTATGTGTCTATGTGTGTGTATGTGTTTATGTGTGTATGTGTATGCATGTATGTGTATGTGTCTATGTGTGTGTATGTGTTTATGTGTGTATGTGTATGCATGTATGTGTATGTGTGTGTATGTCTCTCTATGTGTGTGTGTATGCATATGTGTGTGTGTATATGTGTGTCTATGTGTGTATGCATGTGTATGTGTATGTGTGTATGCATATGCATTATGTATGCATATGCATTATGTATGCATATGCATTATGTATGCATATGCATTATGTATGCATATGCATTATGTATGCATATGCATTATGTATGCATATGCATTATGTATGCATATGCATTATGTATGCATATGCATTATGTATGCATATGCATATGCATTATGTATGCATATGCATATGCATGTGTATGCATATGCATGTAAGTATGTATGTATGCATATGTGTGTGTGTATGCATATGCATGTAAGTATGTATGTATGCATATGCATATGCATATGCAATATGTATGAATGTATGTATATGTGTGTGAATGTGTGTGAATGTGTGTGTGAATGTGTGTGTACATGTGTCTGTATGTGTGTATGCATGTGTATGTGTGTGTATGCATCATTATGTGTGTATGTGTGTGTACATGTGTTTGTATGTGTGTATGCATGTGTATGTGTGTGTATGCATCATTATGTGTGTATGTGTGTGTGTCTATGTGTATGTGTGTGTATCTATGAGTATGTATGTGTTCATGTGTGTGTATGTGTCTATGTGTGTATGTATCTGTGTGTGTGTGTATGTATCTATGCATGTGCATTATGTATGCATGTAAGTATGTATGTACATTATATGCATATGCATATGCATTATGTATGCAAATGTATGCATGTATGTGTTTATGTGTGTATGTCTCTCTATGTGTGTGTATGTGTGTGTATATGTGTCTGTATGTGTGTATGCATGTGTATGTGTGTGTATGCATGTGTATGTGTGTATGTGTCTATGTGTGCATGTGTGTGTATATACTATATGTGTGTGTGTCTATGTGTATGTGTGTGTACCTATGAGTGTGTATGTGTTTATGTGTGTATGTGTCTATGTGTGTGTATGTGTTTATGTGTGTATGTGTATGCATGTATGTGTATGTGTGTGTATGTCTCTCTATGTGTGTGTGTATGCATATGTGTGTGTGTATATGTGTGTATGCATGTGTATGTGTATGTGTGTATGCATATGCATTATGTATGCATATGCATTATGTATGCATATGCATGTGTATGCATATGCATGTAAGTATGTATGTATGCATATGTGTGTGTGTATGCATATGCATGTAAGTATGTATGTATGCATATGCATATGCAATATGTATGCATGTATGTATATGTGTGTGAATGTGTGTGAATGTGTGTGAATGTGTGTGTACATATGTGTGTGTGTAAGTGTGTGTGTGTGCGCATACCTAACCGGTCTCGCTTCTCTCTCTCCCTCTCGCACGCACGGTCTTTCTCTCTCTCTCTCTCTCTCTCTCTCTCTCTCTCTCTCTCTCTCTCTCTCTCTCTCGGTCTTACAGCTCTTCCTCGCGTTCAAGGCCCGGCACAAATGTGCCGGGAGAATTGATTTTTTTTTTTAACATTCCAGAGCGTCGCATATGCGACGCTCTGCTGTTTGCCAACGTCGTTAATAGCGTCGCTAACCAGCGATGCTACTAGCGACGCTTGTGGTTTAGCGTCGCATAAGCGACGCTATCGTCGCTTATGCGACAAGGCTCGGCCAAAAAAAAAAATCCTAAATTTTTACCGTCGCTTATGCGACGATTTCGTCGCATAAGCGATAGTTTTCATTTTTTTCGTCGCATAATCCGATTCGGGGGCATCGCTACGCCCCCCTTTTTCTTGTAGTGTTTGCACAAGTGAATTGTCCGGCAAGAATATTCCTTCAAATCTTTGATCTTTGTCAGAAAGTTGTCCAAGGAATCTTCTTTGTTCATGTGATCATTCTCCAATTGGTTTTAGAGGTAAGCAACACAAGCCTTATTCCTAGTTTAATACAATATGGTAAGAGTATCCCAAGCATCCTTAGTTGTTCTTCAAGAGTGAATGTGAGGAATAATGGCACATTTGACAAACACGGCTATGAATGCATGTGCCTAAGCATCTCTACCATCCCAATAAATTTGTTCTACAGTAGGTGCAATAGGAACCATAGCACGAATAGGAATCTATAAAAAATCACCATCTTTAATGCCATCTACATCAACTTGAGTACCTGTATTTGCAGGTGTAATAGAACATTTTTCAACATCCTACATAATATTCCACTGTCCTTTTGCGACCAATACATGACACATCATAAATACCACATGGGGTAATTTTTAACATCCAACTTATCCTCGATAACCAACATATAAAATGAATCACTGCTTTCAGCCATGGCCACTCACTAAAATACCCTGATGCAGGAAAAATGAATTTATTTGAAAAAGTTGAAGAGAATTACCTTGGCCAGTATTCCTAAACCTATAGCAGACTTTGAGACGCTTATAGGGCTGAACTGAAAGCTATATGTATCTTTGGTAGAAAAAGACAAGATACCCTGCACAAGTGTTGTGATAGTGCATTCGGAGGCCAAACCGAGCTCAGATCATGTTTTTGACACCCTATATGAAGTGGCAACCTACCTTGATACCAATTGTTGGAGTCCAAGGTCTGCAAAAGCAGAGGAATAGCACAAGGAAGAAGAAGAGGCTTAGAGCACAACACACAATATTGAATGTATTACCATTAGAATGTACAAAGATGAGTAACCCATTACAGCTATAGGCATATATACGAACCGGGGGAAATAAACCTCTTAAAGAGGGAAAAAAGTGCCTCGGCGGTCCTAGTGTGTTCACACATATCACTACCTAAATATATCAACACTCATCATTATGGTTCTTCTTCAATCTCATCGTCATTCAAATTTTCTTAATCAAGGCTTCTATTTCGTGCGAAGATAAGTTATTATTTCTCTTGCTCGATTTAAAAGGTTCAAAAGTTTTTTCAGTAGTTTTCATATTTTCTCAATGTTTTTACTAGTATCATCAAGGAGTTGTTTCTCTATTGTTGGAAGTAGGAGTAGGCCATAATAAAAATATATCACGTGTTTACAGGATTTTCCAATAGATGAACCTTAACATACACACCTTAGGACTCAAAAATAGATCAGTGAGAGAGAGAGAATAAATGAGATTTTAAGTGTAACGATAAGCTATGAAGCTTGCCTTCACTATCTACATTCAAATGTAAAATTACAATGTGCGAATACGAACAAACTGTTAATATCTATATCTAGGTAGAAATAGGAACTAGGTATGAAGAGTGTGTATGTGAGAATATGGAGAATAAGAAAAGTTTGGAACTATTGTATAGCAAACCCAAATTCAGATCAACCTAAATAAGAAACGAGTGACCTAGCAAGTACGAATGGAAATATACTTGCTACTCACATTAAATCAACAATGAGTCTTCATGGTAAGTTGACAAAATCTCCTCCAAATAATCATCAAGATGTAGACAACAAATCCTCCAAGAATGTGAGTCCTCCTCCAAGATGGCCTCTAAAAATCTCCTTGCTCCTTGAGAGAGTAGCTAGAGATTGATCCTAGAGTTTGTGTGAAGATAAGATACTAATGCCTCTGTTATATTGTTTTTTATTGGGGGATTCTTATGCAAAAAGGACTTGAGTGTTTGTAGGAGAAGGAAGAAGGAGAAGAAGTGAAACAGAGACACTGGAAGCTTTTGTATATAGATTATAAAGACAAAAGTACAAGGATGATCTACAGCACAAAACCAAATGCTCTCTATGTGGAATGCGTAATCTCAAAGAGTACACAAACACACAAGGTTACAAGATACCCAAAGTTCCTTATGCTGCTAATCTTCTCTGCACTAGACCTATACCTTCTCCAAGAGCTTGCACTTGTGCACACTTGCACTCAAGCTTCCAATAGTGTAGGAGGGATGGAAACTTATGTCGATGCACACCCTCTTCAATGGTACCTTATGCCAACTTGATTGTCTAGCTTACTAGCTCTCTGCACTCCTTCTCTATACACTAGATCACCCTTGTTGCACACTTTGCCTCACTTTCTTCTCAATGATGCACACTACTTGAATGTCTCTTGCTCTTCTCACCTTGTGTAGACTATGCTCACACTCGCTTAGTCTAACTCCAAGAATAATGCATATGCCTTGAGTTGAGTGTCGACTCACGTACGCCACCCCTAACTCAAAGTGGATTTTGGTGCTCACTTTGATATCCCAAGAATGCCTCAAAATGTGTATAGCCAACGACTCTCTATTTTGTCCTTATAGTGATCTTACAACTAAAACAAAATTTGAAATGGTGGACCATACTTTCACTTTTGCGTACCATTTCCTCTTCACATGCCTTCACTTTTGCCTTCACTTCTTCAATATGTGTACCTAAGAGAGGGTTCACCTAACCCTTCCAAACACTTTAAACCCTTGCAATCCTTATAGAAAGACAATGGAAACCTACATCCAACTTTCTGCAAAACATAACCATTGTAAATAAATTGATTATGCACTACATGTACACCTTGACCACATTGACTTTGATCACTATGAATTTGATCATCTTGACTTTGGCTAGTTTGACTTTGATCAAATTGACTTTGAAGAATATGGTTTTGATGGGCTCTATAGTTTCCTCTCAGCTAATGGGCTCTCTGTCTAGAGAGCTAACCACCAAAAATCTGAGCAGAGTGGTTCACCTTGATATCTATTAAGCACAACTTGAAAACAACATTGAGCCGCTACCAAGTCCACCAAGTCATCAAGAGTAGAAAGAATGATCTCAATGGAAGAGCCAAAATTATAGATTAGCTCATGGAAGAAGCAAAGCTTGGAGAATGGCAGGTAAGATGGGAAGGATAGGGAGGGCTGAAGGGCTAAGAAAGGAGAGGGTAAGGAGGGGTAAGTGAGGGCTTAGGTAGAAGGATAAAGGGAGGTGCAAGGATTACATGTATGGGCCCTCAAGGGGACCAAAATGCTAAAAAATGAAAGCAACGTAGGGTTCATATGGAAAAATCTCAAACATGTGGGAAAATAAGGTGAGAATAGACCATATGGAACATATGCAAAAAAAAAAAGAACATGAGAAATGAGCATAAAAAATGTGGTTTTTGACAAAAAGTAAAAGCAATGTTGGGATTTTGGTAAAATTAATGCAAACAATGAACCCATAGGTGCCAAAAGACATGAAAATGACCCCACGTTTGAAAAAAATAGCCACTCGAGGTGCAATCTAAAGCCAAAAGCATTTTTGCAATGAAAATAAATATATATACATATATATTTTGTGTTTTTTTCAAAAGAAAAAATATCCCAGGGGGAGGGGCATTTTTTCAATAGAAATAAAAAATAAAAAAAAAATCAGCAAGGGGAGCAGGTGGTGTGACAGTCCAAGTCCAAGGGGGGTTTTAGCTTATACCCACAAGGAGAAGAACGACCATGAGCTAAAAGGAAAATCCCTTTAAGTAATAGAGAAGCAGAAATGTGTCATGATGTTGAGAAGGCTCGGAGGCCAATTGCAGCAGAAGATGGGACTTAACCCGGAAGATGTGAGGAATGACCACCGAAGACAAGTAGTATGTCGCCATCAAGTCCATTTCCATTTTCCAAGAGGCATACTAGCTCTCCTTTTACACACATGTCCAACCTCTTTGAGTGAGTAGGCAAGATGAGGGACAGGCTAGCCTAGTGACCGGTCATCAAGGTGCGAGACCCCTCAAGGATCGATTGGGGGCATTCTTGTTGTCGAGCATCTACCCACAATGCAAGGGACAACCAACATTCCCAAGAAATATGAGGAATGGAAGGCTCAACACTCATGCCCATGGTGCTTCATCGCCTGGACATTGGAAGCATTCCTAGCTAGTCCACAGTCCAGAGGCATGCACGGCTACCCTCCTGTAATAGTTGTGCACACTTTGGCACAGTAGGACAAACCACCCAAGCACCAAGGTGCCCTAGATAGAAAACCAAGGAGGCAGGAAACGGGGCATGAGATCCATCCCCTCTCTGACAAACTTCACATCCTTGTGAAGTCCACTTACGGGACCTAGAATGATTCCTGTTTGTGGTGAAGTCGGAAGGGTGATATTTCTTGATGGCTTTGTGAGACTCTGCATGGTGTTCTTACCCTCTAATTTAGGGAAGTGCCCTTAGTACCATGGGTTGTCATGCAAATGCATATATGAGGGAAACTTAGCTTAATGCAAGAGAGGTGCGAACCTAACACCGCTCGTTTGACTCGAAGCAAAAGGACTAAAAGAAGGAACGGCTTGCCCCACTCCGACTTCATTAGGACAAGCCATGAAAAACAACATTTCAGAAGCAAACAAGCTAGCAAAACCATGTTCTCTCATGAGGGTATTGCATCGACTAGGGTAATGAGCACCCTAAGGCCAAAATTTTCATCGGTTGGAATAAAGTTACCTGTCTTTTAGTCTTTGGCCGGCATGTCTAGAGTCAACAGAACGAAGTTTCGTGCTTCCCATTAGGCCATACGAGACTGGGGAACACACTATGAGAAAAACATCCAGCATGACTATAAGATGCACCATGCACCACACATCCGTGCCTTTGAGCAAAGAAAAGCTAGGGCCATCACTAGGCCCATTTTCATATAGCCCACGAGTGTGTGGCCTTTTCCTCCTGTCCGTGCCTTGGGATGTGCCGCCTATGGGTCCCTTCGTGGCCGAGGCAAAAGTAACAAGAAGTTGGCCGATAGGTGTCTAGCCTTGCCCTCTCATCCACGCCTTGTGTGTGGGTGCCGCTCGTGGATCCCTTCGTGGCTAGGGCAAAATATGAAGTAAGTCTATCGACAGGTGTGTGGCCTTGCCATCCCATCCATGCCTTAGATGGATGCTACCCATTCGTCCCTTCATGGCAGTGGAAAAGTTTGGAAATGAAATGACCAGCATGAAGGTAAGATGCTCTACGTGTTGCATGTCTATATCTTTGTGCACACTGAAATGAGGACCATTGATAGGCCTGTTTTCAAGTAGAAATGGCCGATGTGAAGGTAAGCCGCTCTATGCACCACATGTTATCGCGGGGTTCTTTGAAAGGATATACGTATATGAGAGGGATTATCAGTACAGTCCTTCATATTGAACGTTAAATTACGATGTGATAATTTCATTTGGCTCATTCCAACTTCGAAATTTAAGGTGTGAGTTATGAATTTAGAACAAATTTTTCACTTAAAATTTTTGCCCTAATGTAATTAAACTAATACGGCTCTGAATGAAACAGACACTGAAATGTGCGCATAAGCTCGGAAAGAAAAGCTCTATGGGTTTTATCCATAGCAATGATTTCTAAAATGGAAGAGAGAAGAGAATGAACATGCTCGTGTTACTTACCTCTATCTCTCAGCATTAACGCGTGAATTCCAAATAGAGTAAAACGCTTTAAGATTCTTTTAGTTTCAAAAAGTATATTCTATTTTCATTTCAAGTGTATAAAGGAAAAACTTTATGATCTACGAATGAATATGTTCATTACTTCAACTCGTTTTCAAACATTAAGGTTTCTCGTTGATCAAACTCAACTATGCAAAGAACATAATCTGCTCGATAAGCGCATGTGATTTTTCAAGGCATAATGCAAGAAAAATTTTTCATGCATGCAAAATTCTCGAAACCTTGACAGCTCTGATTCACGTTTATATTTGAACAACACCAAAACCGAAGTAATAGTTTAAAGCAAGCTTTGAACAAAATCATTTTAGCCTCATATCTATTCAACTTAAAATATGATTTCATGTGTTCAGTAATTGTACTTAGCGAAGAAAATTTTTTATTAGGAATTTTGGTTCTGTAGGTCATATAGGGAAAACAATATTATAGAAAGCATAGGACTACAACTACATGGAGTCTTAATACCAAAGAACCTTGGGAACGTATCACTTTCAACAACATTGTCATCTGTTAGAAGTTTCTACATTCACAAAACTTTTCCCTAACTTGCAAAATAATCTACAAAACGAGTTACAAGAAGCTTAGGAGTATCTTCCCCTATGGGTATATTTCCCTAGAACATAACCGAGTGTTCAGAATTAAATCGATAGACTGATCCGTGTGCTATTCAAGTACTTAAGTTGGCTCTTGACAAAGTGCATTCTAGACAATCTAGCAAATCAGTTCGAAATTCTTATGTGGTGTTGTAAATATTCATATGCGTCACATATGCATTGTCTGCATTCGTGACTTTTTGACCTGCATGGTATGTATGTGCTAAAAGCTGTACGAAATGTGCATAGAATGCTTTGTTCATTCGTTATTTCATCATGCGCATCTAAATTTCTGTGCATGAAACAGATATATGCCTGACTTCAAAACTAATTTAAGAGTGGAGGTAAGAGCTTTTCGGATTTCAAAGTTTATAGCACCTACAACAGGTATTCAGAGTGCCAAAACAAAAACAACAGAAATCTAAAACCCTCTCTAAATACGCATGCACTTGATTACACTTCATTCCGTTCAGCAACACAAGAGTTTGAGCGGAAATACATATGATTTGCTACAAACAGAGTTTCATACTTTTCAACAAGAGCTCATAGATTCGGAAATAGAATGCACCTGTCTCCCAGTCTGCACTTGCTCCTGTCCTCCTTTCACGAGTATCTCCATATCACATAATTGACTCCAACATCATATTAGGACACAAAATTTCCTTTGCGCTGCCTGACATAAGTTGCAAAGTAACTAGGAAAACCTTTTTACAGAATAGTTCCTTTTGTTGTTACACAACTAAATTCTCTTTGGCAAATCGTGTTCTCTCATTCAGTATCCGGCACTTCCCAGTCTTTGTTAGATCATCTCGTCATATGATTCTGAAGTAATTTCTAAACTTCTGCCTGTAATCCTCCATTAGGGCGAAAAACGGCCAAAAAGGGGCTATTTGCTAATGAGAGAGAGATTAAGGAAATTGACAAATAGAGTATTTCCACGTGTACAAGAATATAACATTGTTGTCTCCTTTAAGCGTATGAAGAAATTCTTTTTTTAAGAGAATATGATCTAAAAGCGCCGCGAAAGTGATGAAGATTCTTGTATTCAGTGTACAATTTCTTGGTTTGATGCAAAAAAAGATATTTTTTCACATCACACAATGCATATCTTTAAAGTTCCAAGAAGGAAATGATTTTTAAAGATACGAAATATTTTTGTGTTCACGAAATTCCATGGTCATTCGGCGACAGGGTTTACATCAAATCAAAAGTTTCCACGTGTACAAAGCCCTTTTATCTATAAATGTTGGCAAAGTTTGTGAATGTCGGTTTCTCGCTTTGAGCATTCTTCTTCTTCTCGATTCTAATGGCTTCTTCTTCTTGTCGTCCTTCCAATCGTGTAACCTCATGTGAGGTTTACAACAGAAGAGAGCATTCTTTATGGAAACCTCTTTCTGTGAAGTTAAATGAATGAGTAACTATGCTTCCTAGCTATAGAGGTGCCCATAAAGTCAAGCATGCTAAAAGCGACGACACAAGGACCATTGCAGGGGACTTATTCTTAGTTTCAAATTGAAGAGATGCGGTTGGTTTGCAAGAGTACAACATGTGTACAACGCTAAGGATCTTGTTCTGGAAAAGCATATGCAATTCCCTTTGTACTGTAAGTGAAGTTTTACAATGATCATCTATCATTTCAATTGGTTTTGTATAAAAACATATATGTTTTTGTATTGCAGATATTTTTCCTTCCAATATTTTAGAGTGGCAACCTCTTGAATGTTTAACACGAACATTCAGAGTTCTTTGTAAGGAATATGCAGAGCTTATGTATGCAGACAAATCTGCTCAAGTTTTCAATAGCACAAAGTTATTTGTCCATTTTGCATATTATCAATTGCCATTAGGGAGGAGCTCTTATGGAAATCTTATACATTTGCCTAGTCCTTGCATCTCTTCATTAGATTGGGATGCTTCTGATCATTCAAAAAAAGGTGGAAAAGAAAGCTTGGACTTTGGATAGCCTTGGACTCAGAGGAGAGCTGTCCAGAAGTACTGATTCATCCAGATTTTCAATCTAGAAAGATAATTGTCACTGCAAATTGGAAATTCAAAAATGTAAGGGAGCTCTAGAATACCTTGATGAGGCATCATCACAATTCAAATTCTCAATTGATGATGCAATAGTTAACATTAGATTAGAGAAAAAACATTATCTTGCATCAAGTTGCAACCCTTTAGATTGTAACAAGTCTCCTTCTTTAAGAAGCTTTTTTTCAAACTTCCATTGATTTTTCTTTGCAGAATGGTGACTAAGAATGTGACTGATTACATCACTTCAATTATGTCTTTTTATGGACTATATTCATATTGGCATTTTTTTGTTTAATTTCAAGATTCTGAGGAGGTTTCAATGGTGCAATGATTATACAGGAATTTGCATATGACAAAATGGAAAAGATTGGATGACACGACCGATACAAGCGATACGGGCCATCCGAAATTCTCCGATTGCCCATATCGCTTGCATCGGTCGTGTCATAAAAACTTCTCTATCCTCCTCACATTTAACTTTTCTGCAGGATGGTGACTAAGAATGTGAATGATTACATCACTTCAATTATGTCTTTTTATGGACTAGATTCATATTGGCATTTTTTGTTAAATTTCAAGAGTGATGAGGTTTCTATTGTGCAATGATTATAAAGGAACTTGCATGAGTAAATTCTAGGTGATTCAAGAATATAAACCAAGAAATTCTTACATAATATATCTCCCCTTTTAGAACCTTTTTCCATACTTCCATTGATTTTCTTTTGCAGGATGGTAACTAAGAATGTGACACATTACATCACTTCAATTATGGCTTTTTATGGACTATATCCAGATTGACAATTTTTTTGTTTAATTTCAACATTTTGATGAGGTCTCAATGGTGCAATGATTATACAGGAACTTGCATATGAAAAAATGGATGGTATGAAAAAATGGAAAAGACTGGATGACACGACCGATACAAGCGATATGAGCCATCCGAAATTCTCCGATTGCCCCTATCGCTTGCATCGATCATGTCATAGAAACTTCTCTATCCTCTTCACATTTAACTTTTCAACAAGAATAAAGCAAAAACCACACAAAATAGACATTTTGATGATAGGAAAAATTCAATTTTGCTTGAACCATGCAATGAAGTCACTTTTGCTTAGCTCTCAAGAGGATCAATTCAACATTACATTACTCAAGGCATATAAATATATTACAATGTATCTATGTACATTTCATGAGTAATAAGCTTTGAATAGAAATATATTTAATCCTTCTTGAGCCTTTTGAATGAACTTGTCTCTAGCAAATCTCCTCTATATTTGAGGTACTCTTTTCTCCTGTAGACAATAATACTTTGAACATATGACACCCCTACAGCCATTGCATAGCTTGAGTAAGAAAGGAAGTAGCCTTCCCTTGAAGCATTGAATCCTGGGGCATATCCAAAAATTCTTAATGCACCTGTTCTTTCAAGTAGAAAAACTCTGTATGCATTAAAGGGTTTTGAAGTAAAACCCATGTATCTTGAAAGAGTCCTCAAGGAGAATAGTGAAAAATCTGCCTCTTCACTATACTGCTTATGAATAACACAAAATAATTTTGGATTCAATTTTGGAAGATAGTGGATCACTGAATGAATATCCATCTTTGTCTTTCCTTTCTTCTCTATGGTTTTCCTTGTTCCCTTTCCCCTCCCAATGTAGTTGTCTTCATCCAATATAGATATCTGTGGAAAAAATTGAAAATTTAGGTTAGAAAAAGTAAAAGGTCTTTTAAAGTCATAGAAATAACTGGAAACAGAAGAAGAAACAAAGCATGAGATATGACCGATCCAAGCGATTAGGGTCATCAGAGAATATCCGATGGGCATAATCGCTTGCATCAGTCATGTTTGATTTATCATCCTTAACTTTATAGAAACATATAATTAATGTTGAAAATAATATTTATAAACACATTTAGTTTTTCTATATGGAGCATTCATTCATATAGCTATAAATATGATACTTGATTGGACACAACTAATTCAAGTGACTAGGCCCATCAAGGAAGCTTGGATGGTCCTAATCGCTTGAATTGGTTGTCTCCAAAGGAGGCCATCTTGAAGCTTAGATTGCATGTGAACTTTTGTATCTTATTATTGGTTAAGAATTTGGAGAAGATAATGCTACCATTGCGTCCCGAACGTGTCAAAACCCTAAGATTGACTGTCTATTTGCATGATTTCGATACCCAGAGGTCTTGATAAGCCTTTTTGTATTGATTTCCAGACACGACCGATGCAAGCGATTAGGCCCATACAACATTTTCAGATGAGCCTAATCGCTTGCATTGGTCATGTCCTAGATTCATGCACAAATAGGCTCATCAAGACCTTTCCATATCAGAATTTGCATGATTTCGATACCCAGAGGTCTTGATAAGCCTTTTTGTATTGATTTCCAGACACGACCGATGCAAGCGATTAGGCCCATCCAACATTTCCAGATGAGCCTAATCGCTTGCATTGGTCATGTCCTAGATTCATGCACAAATAGGCTCATCAAGACCTTTCCATATCAGAATCATACAAATAGACAGTCAATCTTAGGGTTTTGGCATGTTCCTCCGGATGCAATGGTAGCATTAGGTTCTTGATTTCGAGCCAATAGTAAGATAGGGAAGTTCATGGCCGATGCAAGCGAAATAAGCTAGTCAAAGGTAGGTCAAACGCATGTAATCGCTTGTATCAATCGTATCGGGTATGTAGCACAAGTATGCATGGGTGATGAAGAGAGAAATTCTATGAAGGTTGAAAATGTGAAATGGTAAACGGGACCCGTATTTATAGTCGAGAAGGATCGGGTAACGGTCACATGATGTGGACCAATAAGTGAGTGCCACATGGCAAAAGACGTTGGGAATCACAATGATTAGATGACGTGGCCCACTCAAATGATGCCACATGGCATTGTAACGTTGGGATTCACAATGGCTAGATGACATGGACCAATCACACATTGCCACATGTCACCAACGGTCAAATCATCCTAGAGACCTATTTAAGCTCTTCTATTCACTTTTTTCATTTTTTGTGAAACTCCTTGCTACCATCAACTTGCCGTTGTCTTCGCGTTTTTACATGCTTTTCAAAAATTTCCATAGACCACATTTTGTGTGAGGGTTTAGGGTCATCATGATCAATTATTTTACAACACGACCGATGCAAGCGATTAAGGACATTCGAGGATTTCTAGATGACCCTAATCGCTTGTATCGGTCATGTTTCTTGAGTGCTTTGTGAAAACTTTTTTAATTAGTTTTTCTGCGTTTAAAATTTGTTCCAAGCTTTTAAACTCTTTTTTGTGCAAGTTGGCTTATTTCGCTTGCATCGGTCATGAATTTCCCTATCTTACTATTGGCTCAGAATTTCAAGAAACTAATGATACCATTGCATCCGAAACGTGCCAAAACCCTAAGATTGACTGTCTATTTGCATGATTCTGATATTGAGAGGTCTTGATGAGCCTATTTGTGCATGAATGTAGGACACGACCAATGCAAGCGATTAGGCTCATCTGAAAATGTTGGATGGGCCTAATCGCTTGCATCGGTCGTGTCTGGAAATCAATACAAAAAGGCTTATCAAGACCTCCGGGTATCAAAATCATGCAAATAGACAGTCAATCTTAGGGTTTTGTCACGTTCCGGACGCAATGGTTGCATTATTTTCTTAAAATTCTTAACCAATAATAAGATACAAAAGTTCACATGCAATCTAAGCTTCAAGATGACCTCCTTTGGACATGACCAATTCAAGCAACTAGGACCAATGCAAGCGATTAGACCCATCCGATATTCTTTGATGACCCTAATCGCTTGGATTGGTCGTGTCTCATGCTTTGTTTCTGCTTGTGTTTCGAGTTATTTCTATTAAATATATTTCTTTTCAAAGCTTATTACTCATGAAATGTACATAGATACACATATTTATTGCCCAAAGGGGTACAAGACATTGCAAATATGAAGGATGTAATCTTTTTTTGTGTAATTGATCCATGTCCTAATATTAATCCTTACTGATCCATGATTTGTTTTTCTCTAGTAAAAGTCCTATTTATCTGATGATAATAATCTTTTTTTTGTAGGTTATGGCTAGGACAAAGAAGACAGCAAGGAATTCTCTCCAATCACAACATGGAAACTCCAAAGTGTAAGCCTCGCCATACATTTTGTTGTGTTCTATTTTAAAGCCTTGCCATCCATTCTAAATCTAAGTTTACCTTGCAGTGCTGCTACGCTCCTCAAAATGCATATTGATCAAAACATTCTAGGAATTCCTTCATTGAAAGAAGAAAAAAGGTTTGGATACATTCAAATACATGTGCCATTACAGAAATACAACACCTCGTGTGACTGGAGAGTGATTGCAAATGCAGTAAGGTTCTTGGAAAGCAGGTTTCACAACCCTGAGTTGAACTTGTCAGACTATCCATATGCTTGGGTCATCTTGATCAAGGAGAGAGCAATAAATGCCATTATGGAACATGCAATATGCCCTTATATTTTTGGAATGTAAGATTATAATCTAATGTGTAACCAACATATGTTGGAAGATTTATTGATGTACAAATTGTATGTAATTATGCCAGTCTTCATCTGGAAGATGGTCATTGTAACTATATTTATATGCCTTGAGTAATGTAATGTTGAATTGATCCTCTTGAGAACTAAGTAAAAGTGACTTCATTGCATGGTTCCAGAAAAATTGAATTGTTTCTATTATCAAAATGTCTATTTTGGGTGGTTTTTGCTTTATTCATGTTGAAAAGTTAAATGTGAAGAGGATAGAGAAGTTTTTATGACACGACCGATGCAAGCGATATGGGTAATCGGAGAATTTTGGATGGCTCATATCGCTTGTATCGGTCATGTCATCCAATCTTTTCCATTTTTTCATACCATCCATTTTGTCATACCATCCATTTTGTCATATGCAAGTTCCTGTATAATCATTGCACCATTGAAACCTCATCAAAATGTTGAAATATAAAAAATGCCAATATGAATATAGTCCATAAAAAGCCATAATTGAAGTGATGTAATGAGTCACATTCTTACTTACAATCCTGCAAAAGCAAAATCAATGGAAGTATGGAAAAAGGTTCTAAAAGGGGAGATATATTATGTAAGAATTTCTTGGTTTATATTCTTGAATCACCTAGAATTTACTCATGCAAGTTCCTTTATAATCATTGCACAATAGAAACCTCATTAGAATCTTGAAATTAAACAAAAAAATGCCAATATGAATGTAGTCCATAAAAAGACATAATTAAAGTGATGTAATCAGTCACATTCTTAGTCACCATCCTACAGAAAAGTTAAATGTGAAGAGGATAGAGAAGTTTTTATGACACGACCGATGCAAGCGATATGGGCAATCAGATAATTTCAGATGGTCCATATCGCTTGTATCGGTCGTGTCATCCAATCTTTTCCATTTTGTCATACCATCCATTTTGTCATATGCAAGTTCCTGTATAATCATTGCACCATTGAAACCTCCTCACAATCTTGAAAATAAACAAAAAAATGCCAAGATGAATATAGTCCATAAAAAGACATAATTGAAGTGATGTAATCAGTCACATTCTTAGTCACCATCTTGCAAAGAAAAATCAATGGAAGTTTGAAAAAAAATCTTCTTAAAGAAGGAGACTTGTTACAATCTAAAGGGTTGGAACTTGATCACCCTGGGTGGCAGGCAAGTTATGCAAGATAATGTTTTCTCTGATCCAATGTTAACTATTGCATCATCAATTGAGAATATGAACTATGATGATGCCTCATTAAGGTATTCTAGGAGCTCCCTTACATTTCTAAATTTCCAATTTGTTGTGACAGTTATTTTCCTAGATTGAAAATCTGGATGAATCAGTACTTCTGGATAGCTCTCCTCTGAGTCCAAGCCATCCAAAGTCCAAGCTCTTTTGTACATTACCTATATTTTGTAGAAGCTTTGGATCTTTTCTTAGATGAACATCACCACCAAGAAATCCCATTTATGAAAGTAGAGATTCATATTTTTTAATGAAAAGATGAACGATAGCCTTGTGAACGTAGACTTGCGTGCACTTGATTGCAGTGCTACCCTTGTAGACGACATTGGTCACTTCCTGCACGGTGCCATAGTGCTCCTGCACATACATACATAGATGGGCACTACTTCAACGGATGCCGCTATCATCATCACGGGAGTGGACGAAGCAGAGGAAGTGTGATTACCTGATTGATGGAGTCCCAGCTCGTGACAGTTCTGGTGTTATGAAATAGAACAGTCGCTTGTGTAGCTCTCCACATAACGGCTCCGAAAAAAAGTGGTAGGAGCAGTGTATGCAAGTCAGTCGCCATCCTGAAATGTAGCTTCCACTACCTGCGATATTTCTTTTACATAAGAAGGGATGCCCATGTTTCTCCTAAAAGTCTAATTAGATCATGAAGATTATGAAAAGGGGTATACCTTCCAGTTTGTGGATCAATTGGATAAACAAATCCATCTGCCCATATGTCGATATGTTTTTTGCCTTCTTTCTACAATCCAACCACTTTAGAATGTTGAAGAGCCCTTCGGCATACCTTTCTTGTCGTTGTATACTCATGACTAACTGCAATGTTGATATGGAACTTATCACAATGATTTTGGTTGGTTGAAAGGTGAGTGAGAGTGTTTGGGTTGAGGTTCTCCATGGTCTACTACGAAGAGTGACGTGAAAGTGTCTAAAATGACATGAAAGAGAGAAACAAGCCTGCTATCGAAAGTAGAGTAAAAAAAGTGCAAAACGGCATAAGCACACATTATATAGGTCCGTGAACAAGAGGAAAATTCAAATTTTCATGAATGCCGGATGAGCACAAACTTTGAGGCATAAGATATCACACATACTTTTCATGATTATCACACGAGTTTCTCTCTCTTCAAAATTTGCACAAGATACGTTTTAAATGCGCTTACACGGATTTTTTTAAAATGAGTTGACAACTTTAATCCAGATTAAGCACAACTAATTGAAATCCTTACACGGCCCTTTTTTGGCCGTTTTTCGCCCTAATGCACAACAACTTCAAGTGTACGTCCCGTAACCTTTCAGAGCACGAGCTACAACAGCCATACAGTCCAGCTGTTTTTCACCTCCAAGCTATATCGAAGCGTTAAGAACCCACTCAACTCAAAGTTTGAGGATATTCTCCCTGTTCATCTGCACGAAGGCCCTCCTAAAAATGTGCTTCTTTTCCCCTTCTGTCCACACTTCATCGAGCTAAAATTTCTCATACACCCGTATCAGACAAGGAAACAGAGGAAAAACTCCTCGTGCCAGAGCTGCCAACCAAAGAGGTTCTTTCCTCTCTGTGTACTCTTGTCCTTCCCTTCCACCCTCTGTCAGATAGCACTGATTTTCCCCTTGCCTCGAGTGCAGCCTCCTCATGTCCGTCAAAAAGACTTCTAAAAACCGAGAGAGATCCATAGAGTTTGTTGGGCAGGATAGTTCACACACGTCATCATTTCTTGCCATTTACGTGTTGCATCAAGAGAGATTCCAAAAAAAAACCCTGTCAAATTAAACTCGGAGCCTGCGCAAGAGAAAAACTAGTGCGACAAAACTAGAGCTCTCTCCTTTATGCTTCCACACCGAAAGCTTCGAGATCCCGCTCTCAAGCTCCTCCCTGCCGATCTCCACCAAACCTCCGTTTCTTCTTCTTCTAGAAGTGCAATCCGCTCATCCGTTGCTTCCCGTCCCAACTACCAATTCCTCCCAAAGAAAAATCTTTTTTGAAGAATGACTTTTTTCTCTTTTCTTCCTTCGCGTGTCCATTTTTGCCGCCCTCATTCACCTGGTCCCCTCTCTTGGGTAACTTCCTTTTTAGATCATCCTCCTATAAATCAATGGTGCCACTACACACTTCGTTTTACCATATTATATTTATTTTGTCATACTGCATTAATACCATAATGTACACAAAAGATTTATGGAGTTAGAATTTTCGTGCTATTGAGAATATACATAGATTTTCTTATATGCACATCTTTGACTACGCATTCACTGTTTTTACCTATCAATGCTTATGCGCGTTCACAAGCGCACATCCAAACAAATACATAGAGTCAAGCACTTATATATCCCATAGTTATAAGCTCTACACATGCATGTATTTACATGCTGGCTTAGTAAAGTTTTATACAAATTCACATGCTAATCTTATGGAGAAACATCAAATCAATCTTTCCATAAATCTTTAGCAGGTTCAAACAACCACATGATGAAAGACTTGTTAAAGAATAGAAGTCAAAATGTTATGTTCATGTTATATACCTTAGACAAGTTGAAATCATTTGGCAATTCTTCGTGCAAATGTAGTTCATACACTTGGATTCACTTAATTTGCACATACCATTAACTACATTTTGAATTGATACTCTTGATCTAGTTTCTGAGCTTCATCTTCAAATCTGGACCACAACGTCCATACCTATGTGCCAAATGCCACAGGGTTCTAGATAGGCCCCTTGTCTTTAGGTGGGAATCTCTTGGGTCAATGCATGCTGTTTAGGCTTCGTCATGCCTTCATAATTATGGAACCTCAAAATGGAAACAACAGGCGTGCATGGAGTGGCAACGAGGCCCTCCCATCACAAAACAAGCATGGTCCCATATTGCGATATCTACCTAGGACGGGGCAAAATTTGAATTTAGAACTAGTTCCGGGCCTTGGTGTTTCAGTTCATCTCCGACCTTCAGTGCAATGGCCCAATCAGCTATTTTGATGGCAAAGGGCAAAGGGACATCCAGCTGTGAACTGACTCAAAAGACTCGCTATCTTTTTTATGATAGATACTTCTTGGAAGTCCTTGATTGGAATCAACACATTCAGCCTAATTAGAGGCAATCATGCCATGACCCAAACTTCATGGTCCCAAACATATGCAAGATTTGGCTCATGTGGAGCTTTGTTGGAGATAGACGTCTGCGGAAGCACGCGAACAGCAGAAGGAAGAAGAAGAAGCTTGGAACACAACACACAAGAATGAATGTATTACTAGAGAATGTACAAAGATAAGTAGCCCATTAGGGCAATAGGCGTATATACAAGCCGGGGGAAAAAAACCTCCTAAAGAGGGAAAAAAGTGCCCCGACAGTCCTAGAGTGTTCACACACATCACTACCTAAATATATCAACAAATCCCCCCTGGGAGTGATGCGGTGAACAAGGAGCTGGCACTCATGTATAAGGAAGTGCCAAGCTATGTGGAAATCACTCCACAAAAGGAAGTAAGCCCAAAGCTTTGCGGAAAGCTTCAAACTTCTCCCTAGGCAGAGCCTTCGTGAAAAGGTCTGCAATGTTCTCCTGCGTGGGCACATATGCCAAGCTGATCTCCCCAGCAGAAAACCTCTCCCTGACATAGTGATAATGCACCTCAATGTGCTTAGTGCGAGCATGGAGCACAGGGTTCCTCGCAACTGCCAATGCGCTCTGACTGTCAGTGAAGATGGTGGTGGCAGAAGACTGGCCAACACCCAAATCATCCATAAGGCATCTGAGCCACACACACTCAACAGTCGCTGTGAAAGCTGCCCTATACTCAGCCTCACAACTGGAAGTGGCCACAGTAGGATTCTTCTTGCTCAACCAAGATATACATGAGCTACCAAGCATGAAGCAAAAACCACTGGTGGACACACGAGTGTCATAGCAACCAGCCCAATCTGAGTCAGAAAAAGCATGCAAATCTGGTGGTAGTGATCCCCCCTTGGGATAAAACAACCCAAGTAGCCGAGTACCACTCAAGTAGCGAAAGATGCGCTTAACCGCTTTCCAATGCGTGACTCCTGAGCAATGCATAAACGTGCTCATCTGTGAGATAGCAAACTGAATATCTGGCCGAGTAATGCATAAGTAAATCAAGCATCCAACAGCGTGCTGATAGAGAACAGCATCAAATGCATCTCCAGCATCATGAAGACTCAATCATAAACCTGTCTCCATAGGAGTGGCAATAGGCTTACAGTCTTTAAGGCCAAAATGCTGCAATAATGTGTCAATATATTTCGTTTGACACAAAGCCATTCCACCATCAACGTGCATAAAATGAATGCCCAAATAGTGATGCAAATGCCCCAAATCAGACATCTCAAATGAGGCATGCAAATCAGCCTTAAAATCAGCAATATGTATCTTAATAGGACCAGTGAGCAGCATGTCATCAACATAGACAACAATGATCAGAAGCACATCATTAGCACGTTTAACATATAAGGTGCTTTCAATTGGACTGTTCTCAAAACCATGTGCAATCAGATAGGCATGTATCTTCTCATACCAAGCACGTGGTGCTTGCTTTAAACCATATAACGCCTTCTTTAACCTGCACACCTGGTTTTCATGCCCTTTCTGCACAAAGCCACGGGGCTGAAAAACATACACTTCTTCATGCAAGTCACCATTCAGAAATGCTGTTTTAATGTCTAACTGATGTACATTCCAACCATGATGGGCTGCAAGTGCACAAATGCTCTGAATAGTAGTCATACAACATGTAGGTGCAAAGGTCTCATCAAAATCAATGCCTCTTTCCTGCGCATAATCCTTTGCAACAAGCCTACCCTTATACCTGTCAACTATACCATTAGGTTTACGCTTCAGCTTGTATACCCACTTAGTGCCAATGGCCTTCTTGCCAGGAGGCAAGTCACATAAAGACCATGTAACATTCTTCATTATAGCATCATATTCAAATTTTTCTGAATTTTGTGCTTCATCAAAAGAAACAGGCTCATTCTCATCACAGAGACTAGATGCAGCCATAGCATAGCAATCTGATGCAAAGGAGGCACTATGAGAGCCTGAACGAGTACGATATGACAGAGGTGCATCTAATTTGGTGTCACGCAAAGTCTACACCAGCCATTTTGGCATAGTTTTTGCCTGCTCAATATCAGCTCTCTCATCAGCAAGTGCATCATGTAAATTTGCATCAGAAATGGAATGATCTACATCATCATATGAAACCTGCAAAGGCTGAGAAGTTGCCTCATTAGGACCAGCACTAGACTGTCCACCTGTAAAAAGAGACATCAAAGTATCATACATGTCTTTGGAGCTAACAGATGTCTCTTTAGTACATGAAAGCAATGGCTGAATAGCATCTTCCACAAAAACAACATCACGGCTAACCAGAATGCATTTAGTCTGTGGATGATACAGACGATAGCCTTTACTTTTAGAACTGTACCCAACAAAAATACATTTTACTGCCTTATCATCCAATTTTCTGTGATGTTGTTCACGCACTAATGCATATGCCAAACAACAAAAACACGTAGATGAGCAACAGATGGCTTGCGGTCATGCCAAGCCTCATATGGAGTGATAGACTGCAACGCTTTAGTGGGACACCTGTTCAGTACATATGCTGCACACATGACAGCCTCAAGCCAGAAACTATGAGGTAAAGCCTGACTCTTGACCATACACCTCGCCATCTCCATGAGAGACCTGTTCTTCCGTTCAGCAAATCCATTATGTTCAGGTGTATACGGCACTGTACACTAGTGTTTTATCCCACGTTGAGCCAGAAATGCATTAAAATCTGAAGACATATATTCCCCCCCTCGATCAAAACGGACGGTGCCCATTTTACATGCTGACAGATTTTCAGCCAAAACCAAAAACTGTTTGAAGCACATGAACACTTTGGACTTTGCTTTGAGTGGATATACCCATGCATGCTTGGAAAAATCAT
Source organism: Ceratopteris richardii (assembly GCA_020310875.1). Lineage (NCBI taxonomy): Eukaryota > Viridiplantae > Streptophyta > Polypodiopsida > Polypodiales > Pteridaceae > Ceratopteris > Ceratopteris richardii. The sequence goes on from CM035420.1 coordinate 68,500,099, forward strand.
CAATGAAAGTCACGAAGTAAAGGTAATTTCCAAAAGAGGGTGTCTGCATAGGACCACAGACATCACTATGTACAAGCTGCAATTTCTGCGTAGCCCGAACTGAACCATCTTTTGGAAAGGAAGAACGCTGCATTTTGCCCAAAATACAGCCTTCACAAACATGTTTTCCAGGTGCCTCAAGTTTGGGCAAAGAGGACACCATTTCAGATTTCTGCAGGCGTAACAAACTAGAGAAATTCAGATGACCAAAGCGTGCATGCCAAAGCTTTGCATCTGACATAGCCTGAGAATCGTGAACTGCACATGCCGAATAATTCACAGATCTTTCATAGTCTATGAGCTTATACAGCCCACGACATAAAATGCCTGAAGCAATAATCACATCGCCATTTGAGAGATCATGGACTGTACACCTGTCATCAACAAACTTCACAACCAAGACAATCTTGGCTAATGCAAAAACTGATAACAAATTCTTTTTGATCCCTGGCACAAATAAAGCATCTGACAAAGTGAAAGAACTACCATCAGCAGTAGTCAGAATGATCTTACCAACTCCCATAACAGGATAAGAGGAGTTATTGGCGCATGTGAAAGTATTCCCTATAGGGGCAGGCTCAAGTGAAGAGAAGAAAGTGCGCTGGGAGGTAATATGTTTGGTCGCCCCACTGTCAAAGTACCAAACATCTGAGTCTACTGCAGACATGCACTGATCAGGAGAAGATGGGTCAAAACTACAGAGAGTAGTAAACGCCCATTCTTCTTCCTACACAAGATTTGCAGACTCTATTTTTGGTGTAGAGGCCTCTGCAACAACCATTCCAACCTCTTTCTTCTTTGCCTCTTTAGCAGCCAGTTTTGGATAGTTCTTTATGATATGATCATTGCCATTATAGTACTTACAAAACAATTTCTGCTTTTCTGATTTTTTCTCATCTTTGTCTTGGTTCTTTGAATGTGCAGCATTTGCAAATTTCTACTTACTAGTAGAAGAGCTCCATTTTCCTTTGCCCTTCTGACTAGCCAGGAAAGCTTGATCTGCAACACGCATAATGGACCTGTTCTGCCTGGACTGATCTTCTTGCAACAGAACAGAGACTAATTCCTCAAATGACAAGGCATTCAGATTGCCTTTCGTCATCAACCGAAGAGTAGAGGCAAAACTCTGATATGAATCAAGAAGACCATTCAAAACGGTCTGCACAAGTGAGCTATCTGGTATAACCTCATCAACAGAAATCAATTGTTCCTTCAGGTCTTTGATCTTTGTAAGAAAACTGTCCATAGAATCACCTTCATTCATGTGCTCACTCTCCAACTGTTTTCGGAGGTAAGCAACACGAGCCTCATTCCTAGCCTGGTACAAAGTGTTAAGTGTATCCCAAGCATCCTTTGCTGTTCTGCAAGAGCGAATGTGAGGAATAATGGCACGTTTGATAGACAAAGCTATCAATGCATGTGCCTAGGCATCTCTGCCATCCCAACGAATCTGCTCTGCAGTAGGTGCAATAGAAACAACAGCACGAACACGAATCTGCGGAATATCATCTTCGACACTATCTTCATCAGCTCCAACACCTGTATTTGCAGTACCTGTCGTTACATGTGTAACAGGACGTCTTTCAACACCCTGCATAATGTTCCAGAATCCTTTTGCAACCAGTACATGTCGCATCATATAAGCCCATAATGGGTAGTTGGTACCATCCAACTTATCCTCAACAGCCAACATACGGAATACATCACTGCTTTCAGCCATAGCCGGTGACTAAAATACCTTGATGCAGAAAATTGACTGTATCTCAAAAAGTTGAACGGAACAACTCAGACGAGTTCTGCTAGACCTGTAGCAGACTTTGAGACGCTTAAACTGGCGAACAGAAACTGGTATATACCTTTGGCACAAAAGGACAAAATAGCCTACACAAGCGCTACGATAGTGCATTTGGAGGCCGAAACGAGCTGAGATCGTGATTTCGGCACCACATAGCGAAGCTGTTTTGATGTGGGAAACACCCTGAGTATGCTCACCAAATTTTGTGCGAATCTGAGATTGCAAACGGAGGCGTGTCGACGGCACCCTAGAAGAAGCGACGACCTGCTCTGATACCAATTGTTGGAGATAGACGTCTGCGGAAGCACGCGAACAGCACAAGGAAGAAGAAGAAGCTTGGAGCACAACACACAAGACTGAATGTATTACTAGAGAATGTACAAAGATAAGTAGCCCATTAGGGCAATAGGCGTATATACAAGCCGGGGGAAAAAAACCTCCTAAAGAGGGAAAAAAGTGCCCCGGCAGTCCTAGAGTGTTCACACACATCACTACCTAAATATATCAACAAAGGCTTGTTTCGATGCAGTCGGATTGGGGCAAGCCATTCCTTATTTTAGTCCCTTTGCTTCGAGGCAAACCAACAATGTTAGGTTCACACCTCTCTTGCATTAGGTAAAGGTTCCCTTAGATATGCATTCCCATGATAACCCATAGTACTAAGGACACTGGCCCAAATTGGAGGGTAAGAACACCATGTAGAGTCTCACAAAGCCATCACAAATGTCACTCTTTCAACTTCACTTCAAGTGGGAATCATTATAAGGCCTATAGGTGGACTTCATGAGGTCGCAAAGTCTATTGGAGAGGGATTGGATGTCATGCCCCTTTGCCTACCTCCCTCGTTTCCTATCCAGCCCATCTTGGTGCTTGAGTGGTTTGCCCTACGATGATGAATTGTATGCAACTATAAGGAGGGTGGTAACCGTGGATGCCTCTGGACTACGGATCAGCTAAGAATAACCCCAACATTTGAGCAACAAAACACCATGGGAATGAGTGTTGAGCCTTCCCTTTTGTTGAAGATAAATGTACAAGCTCATTTTCATATGAGCCATGCTTGGATAAATTTACCAAATATAAAGATAAAGGAAAAGTAGAGGAAAAAAGGAAAAAATAATAAAAGAAAAAGTCTAGTCAAAACTTCATGATGAGTGAGAGATACAATATCTTGCCTTGTAGTTAGTAGCATGTAGTGGAGAAAGTGGTGAGTTAAGAAGGAGGCACAAACTTCTTCACATGCTCATTGGTTATAGAAGTGAAGTGGAAGCACATTCAAAATGAAGAGAGAAAGAGGCAAGAGCTCCCAGTAGTCAGATCTAGCCATTTTGTCATTTTTGTCTTCCCTTAGACTCCTTCCAGCCGCACATCAGTTTGTACACAGCTCTATTGCAAAGCTTATATCTCAGTGCATATGTAACAATTTCTTGCGTTTAAGAATTCATTGGAAAGCTTATCTTGTGTATGTTTTTGCATTTCCAAATGTCTCTTTGAAAATTTATGTAGTTTGTGAGATATCAGTGAAAGAGTGAAGTCCAGTTTTTTAGTATACTTGTGTAGATAGGCAGTCTATTTTGGTCGGTTAAGCATTCCAACCAAACCATATCCAAATTGTGTGATTTTTGTCTTGTTGGCAATTTCTTGGCATCTACTTTCCTTATTCCAAATATCATATTCAGATCGTTTACATTCTGTGAGCTATCTGTCAGAGAGTAAAGTCTAGTTTGAGAGTGTACTTATGTGTGTAGGTGGTCTATTTTGATCAGTTGCATTTGCTGACCAAAATGCATCCAAATTACTTGTTTTTTAGCTTGTTGGAAAGCTATTTGTCTCTACTTTCTTTGTACCAAATATCTTTCTCAAAGGATATATATTCAGAGAGTTATCAGTCCGAGAGTGAAGCTCATTTTTTTAGCATACCTGTGTGGACAGGTAGTTCATCTTTGTTAGTTGTGTTTCTTAATCAAAACTTGTCCAAATTATGTTATTTATATCTTGTTAGAAAGCTCTCTTTGTCTACTTTGATTGACTAAAGGATCAAGTCCATTTGAGTTTTGTGTTGAGAGCAGCAAGCTATATAAGGTATAGATGTTTGTCCCAGTGCTCGACATACAAGGTTTCACTACACATTTCTGTTACACATAGGAGAACTCATTCTCCACAGTTGGTATCAGAGCAAACTTGGTGTTGAAGCTTCATCAACAGAGCTTTAGTTGAAGCAAAGCAAAAGAGGAGCTACAAAACAAGAGGGAGCTTCACAAACGCAAGAGCAAAGGACTATAACTATTCGAGGTAACTCTCAAAGTCTTTGATACTCTTCAATAGCTGACTTGGGTCAACAAGTAGAGAAGTTGGACAAGGATAACTATCCCGTATGGAAGTTTAGAATGACCAACTACCTAATGAGCAAAGTTTTATGGGGTATTGTGAGCGTTGATGATGCTCAACCTCAAATAAGTCAAGCTATGGCCACCGAAGTCCAAAGGAGGCAAGCAAAAGAATGGGAAGAGAGGAATAGGAGAGCCATGTTCCTCATTTTGCAAGTCATTACTAATGCCATGGTAGGGCATATTCAACATCTAGAGAAAGCTAAGGACGCTTGGGATGCTCTTGAAAGGATGTATTCAACAAATACCAAAGCTAGGAAACTTCAACTCAAGAATGAGTTGAACACGATCATGAAAAGTTCGAGTCCATCCATAGTTGAATATACTTTGAAGATTAAGGAGCTAAGCAATGCTTTAGCTTCTATTGGCACAACGGTTGAAGATGAAGATCTTGATTGTTATACTCTCAATGGCTTGAGAGAAGATGAAAGATGGAAGCAATTTATAACTTCCATTAACTTGAAAGATGCATATCCAGGTTTTGAACAACTAATCCCTCATCTTGTCACAGAAGAGCTCGGTGGTCCCAAAGGAAAGGACAACCACAACCAAATGTTATAACCAAGAGGAAAAGGAAGAGGTCACAACCACTCCAACTACAATCAAAACAATTCAGAAGACAACAAGGATGCATCAAATGCCAACACACAAGGAAGAGGTCGAGGTAGAAGTAGAGGAAGAGGTCGAAGCTCCTACAATTCTCATAAAGGTATAACATGCTATCATTGTGGTAAAGTAGGACACTATGCTAATGATTGTTGGATGAAGAATGGAAGACCAAGTGGAGGCAATCAAAGGAACCAAAGCAACTATGCAATCACCTCAAGTGAAGGAAGCAAGAGCACACTACTTGCAATGAGACATGAGTACATAAGCTCTTGTGAAGATGGCAAAATATGGTACATTGATTCAGGTTGTAGTAACCATATGTCATTGCAAGGAAGTTTGTTCACTAATCTACAGGTACCAAGTGGAAAAGGATGTGTTGAGACAGGTGATGATACTCAACACATGATTGAACACATTGGAGATATAACGCTTGGAGATACAAGTAGAGCAAAGGTACTATCTAATGTTCTTCATGTTCCCACAATTTCAAAGAACTTGATTTCAGTAGGACAAATGGTAGAGAAGGGTTATCATGTCATATTCAATGAGAATGGATGCTTCATAAAGAATCCAAAGGAAGGTTTCAAGGTCATTGCTTGAGGTAGAAGAGAAGGAAGGATGTTCACTTTGGACGTCCAACATCCACATGGAAAGGTCATGTACATTCAATGTGGGAGCAAGAAGATTTCAGAGCTGGACTTATGGCACAAAAGAATAGGACACATCAACATTCCAAAGCTGAAGGACATGAGCAAACATGAAGTGGTAAGACGTCTTCCAAAATTTAATAGCATTGGACTACATGAGTTATGTGAAGCTTGTCAACTAGGAAAGCAAACGAGGCAGCCATTCAAGAGGAGGAATTATGTGGCTCCAAATGTCTTGGACTTGATACATACGGATGTATGGGGACCAACCCAAGAGGCATCAATGGCTGGTAATAGATTTTTTGTCACCTTTATTGATGATCACTCAAGAAAGGTATGGCTATTTTGTATGAATAAAAAATCAGAGGTGTTTTCTATATTCAAAAGATTCAAAGTTGAAGTTGAAAAAGAAACAAGAAGATCTATCAAAACCTTAAGGTCCGATGGTGGAGGAGAATACTTCTCCAAAGAATTTTCAGATTTTCTACAAGAGAATGGGATCAAACGACAATTCACTTGTAGGTATACACCACAACAAAATGGAGTAGCTGAGAGGAAAAATAGGCAAATTGCTGAAATTGCAAGATGCATGCTCAACGAGATGAAGGTACCATTGTACTATTGGGTTGAAGCTACCACAACCGCCATTTACTTGATGGATAGGTGCACAACATCAGGAATACATCACTTGACTCCAAAAGAGGTATATTTTGGTAAGAAACCTGATCTTACACACCTCAAAGTGTTTGGATGTGTTTGCTTTGTTCACATTCCACAAGAAGTTAGAACAAAGATGGAATCAAGATCAAAAAATGCATTTTCATCGGCTACTCGACGGAGCAAAAAGGATACAAGTGTTACAACCCTAGAACAAAGGAATTAAGAGTCTCGCGAGATGTGGTCTTTGATGAACTAAGACCATGGTATGAAGATAAAGGAAAGAAAAAGATTCTTGAAGAAGATTGTGATGATTATGCAGGAACAAATCAAAGAGAAGATCAACAATGAAGCACAAAGCTTTCAGGTCCAGAGGCATCTACATCAAATGAAGAATGTTCAACATGGAGGGGGAGTCATTCCTTGTCTCCAAATTCAGCTCATAGTAGAGACGAAGAAGCAAGTGCTACTCCAAATAGTGAGGTAGATGAAAGTGAAGAAGAATATGAAGAGGTAATCACTCCGATGGTAAAGCTAAATAGGTTAAAGAAGCAACTCTCTAAAGGCGATGAAAGAAGATCTTCAAGGACAAGGTATCCAACTCAAAGGTTGAGTTATGATAGTTTTATGGTGACACATTTTGCATACATGATGCAGGTTATCAAAGACAAAGAGCCTGAGACATATGAAGAAGCTTGCACACAAAAGGAATGGAAGCAAGCTATGAAAGAGGAGATCAAAGCTCTCAAAGATAATCACACATGGGAGCTAGTGCCAAAGAAAGAAGGTATGAAGATTGTTCCAAACAAATGGGTGTTTAAAGTAAAGAGGAATGCTGATGGTTCACTAGCTAGATATAAAGCTAGATTAGTTGCCAAAGGATTTAAACAAACACAAGGCATAGATTATGATGAAGTTTTCAGCCCTGTTGCAAAGATGGGAACTATAAGAACATTAATCGCAATTGGTGCTTCAAGGAGATGGCCATTATATCAACTGGACATCAAAAATGATTTTCTTAATGGAGAACTACAAGAAGAGGTATACATGATTCAACCGGTTGGATTTGAAGATGAAAATCGTCCAGACTTTGTTTGCAGGTTGAAGAAGGCACTTTATGGCTTGAAGCAAGCACCAAGAGCATGGAATCAGAGATTGGTATAGTATCTAACTAAGTGTGGATACAACCCAAGTAGTGCAGATCCTTCATTGTACATGAAGAAGGAAGAAAATAGAGAGGTATATATTTGCATATATGTCGATGACCTCATCATAACAGGAAATGATGTTACAGGGATTAAAGATATCAAAAGGAAGCTTGGTAAGGAATTTAAAATTTCAAATCTTGGAGAGCTGAAATATTTTTTAGGAATTGAAGTTGTTTATGGAAAGAGTGGCATCTACTTGATGCAAAGGAAGTACTTGTTGGATGTTCTTTTCAGATTTGGAATGAGTGAATGCAAACCAATCACTCAACCCATGGACACAAATACAAAGATTTGTTCAAATGATGGAGAACCATTGGAAGATGTAACGACATACAGAAGCATTGCAGGATCATTGATCCATGCAAAAATTACAAGACCTGATTTGTCTTATGTTGTTGGTGTACCTTCTCAGTTTATGCAAGCCCCGACAAGTGAACACTTAAATTCATCCAAGAGAGTGTTGAGATACATAAAGCATATAGTTAATCATGCTTTGTTTTACAAGCTTGATGAAGAACTGCAGGTCAAAAGCTTTAGTGATGCAGATTGGGCAAGTTCAAAGGAAGATAGAAGATCAACCTCAGGTTATGTGTTCATGATAGGAAGCAAACCTATCACATGGAGCTCAAAGAAACAACCTGCTGTTGCACTTTCATCTATGGAGGCTGAATATAGAGGATTAGCATTTTCCACATGTGAAGAAATGTGGATAAAAAAGCTTTTGGCTGATCTTGGAGTGTGAGATGGAGCCATCCCTATATACGGTGATAACATGTCAAGTATTTACTTGGCAAGCAATCCTATGTTTCATGCAAGGAGCAAGCACATAGAGGTCCACTACCATTATGTAAGGGAGAAGATGATGAGCAAAGATATGGAGATAAAGTTCATTAGAACCAAAGAGCAGGTTGCAGATATGTTTACAAAGTTCTTGGATGCTTCTAAACGCAAAGGTTTCAAGGATGTGATAAATTTGAAGGACATGGTTGAAGGTAACTCCCAAATGAGCTTGAGGGGGAGTGTTGAAGATAAATGTACAAACTCATTTTCATATGAGCCATGCTTGGATAAATTTACCAAATATAAAGATAAAGGAAAAGTAGAGGAAAAAAGGAAAAAAATAATAAAAGAAAAAGTCTAGTCAAAACTTCATGATGAGTAAGAGATACAATATCTTGCCTTGTAGTTAGTAGCATGTAGTGGAGAAAGTGGTGAGTTAAGAAGGAGGCAGAAACTTATTCACATGCTCATTGATTATAAAAGTGAAGTGGGAGCACATTCAAAATGAGGAGAGAAAGAGGCAAGAGCTCCCAATAGTCGGATCTAGCCATTTTGTTATTTTTGTCTTCCCTTAGACTCCTTCTAGCCGCACGTCAGTTTGTACACAGCTCTGTTGTAAAGCTACATATCTCAGTGCATATGTAACCATTTCTTGTGTTTAAGCATTCATTGGAAAGCTTATGCTGTGTATTTTCTACATACAAAATATCTCTTTCAAAGCTTATGTACTTTTTGAGATATCAGTGAAAGTGTGAAGTCTAGTTTTTCAATATACATGTCAGTCTATTTTGGTCGGTTAAATTTCCCAACCAAAACATATCCAAATTGCGTGATTTTTGTCTTATTGGAAAGTTCTTTGCATCTACTTTCAGTGCCCCAAATATCTTATTCAGAGCATTTATATTCTGTGAGATATCTGTTAGAGAGTAAAGTCCAATTTTAGAGTGTACTTATGTGTGCAAGTGGTCTATTTTGGTTAGTTGAGTTTCCTAACCAAAATGCATCCAAATTACTTGTTTTGTAGCTTGTTGGAAAGCTATTTGTGTCTACTTTCTGTGTACCAAATAGCTTTCTCAAAGGATATGTATTGAAAGAGTTATCAGTCTGAGAGTGAAGCTCAGTTCTTCAGCATGCCTGTGTGGACAGGTAGCTCATCTTTGTTAGTTGTATTTCTTAATCAAAACTTGTCCAAATTAAGTTATTTATAGCTTGTTAGAAAGCTCTCTTTGTCCACTTTGTTTGACTAAAGGCTCAAGTCCATTTGAGTTTTGTGTTGAGAGCAGCAAGCTATCTAAGGTGCAGATGTTTGTCCAAGTGCTGGACATACAAGGTTTCACTACACATTTTCGTTGCGCATAGGAGAACTCATTCTCCACACCTTCCTCACATTTCTTGAGAATGTCCATTGTCCCTTGGATCTTGGGTAGATGTCCGGCAATGGGAATGCCTCCCGTTAATCATTGAGGGGTCTTGCACCTTGACGAGTGGGATGGCCAACCACCGAGCTAGCCTATCCCTCATCTTGCCCACTCACTCAAAGGTGCTTTGGACATGTGTGGCAAAGGGGATCCACTATGCATCTTGGTAAATGGCAACCATGGTCTTCACAATAATGCATTGTCAAGTTGTCCCACCTTCCACGGCCATCCCCCACATCTTTTGGGTTAAGTCCCTGTGTTTCATTGCAACCGACCTCTAGGCCATCTCAACATCATGTCCCCCTTCAGCTTTCAAGTAACTTAAGGGGATTGACCCTTTAACTTGTGGCCATTCTTCTCCTTGTGGGTACAAGCTAAAACCCCCTCTTTGACTTGGATCATCACAGGTGGGGCAGGGGCTTGCAATAAAGTAAGCTTATGATCTAAGGATCTGTGCAGTTGAGACAGATCTGAAATCGGACACCGTTTGGTTACCCATGTGTATGATCAAAGATCTCTAGTCTAGACTTACTAGGAGGTATTCTACTCTTGTGAACAACTGATCCACTTAGCTTAGTGGTTTAGTCTCAAGGATGTGAAGGAGGAGGTCTTGGTTTCAATCTCCATAGGGTACATGCGAAGAGTATTTTTCCCAAAGAGATCTAGAGTCTTCTAAAGCATCCACTTGAGTTAACTCTAGTTAACTGGGACACTTGGCGTACATGCACTTACATGGCTTACACATGGATGGTTAGTATCCACTTGTCCAAGTAGGCACTCCCCTAGAGAGAGCTATATATAGAGGCATTTGGTTGGGAGGAGATTCATCTCTCTAGCATGTGTTGGGAGTGGAGTCAGGTCTCTAGCATGCGGTGGTCATAATCATGAGTTTCTTGCACTGGTATCAGATCTTGGTTAAGCTTTTATGGAGATCTGATGGGTTCATCATCGTCATTAGAGAATCATCATCTTCTCTAATGAGATTATTTCTTCTCGCAAACATCCTGATCTCTTAATCTTCGTTGAGCAACAAATCCCATCTCTTCGCATTTGAAGAGCATGCTTTCTCTTCCTTCAGGTCGCATTAGCAAAATGAGTTCTCTCCTCATTTAGCCCCTGCACATGCTCACATCAAGGTCAAACTCTAAACCTCTATGTAAGAGGAGACTGTCGTAATCTAGCAGGCAACAACACGTACATAATTTTGAGATATGTGCTGATATCTTATATGTTATTGCGACACACTTGAAAGCTAAAACAAAATTTATGGGGGCATTTAGTCTCGGTTGAGCAACCAAAACACATAAGCCACAATCGAACCATGGTGTTGACTGTGGCAGGCGGCTGCGCTAGCCATGCTCATAAGATATGTTGCAGCTAATAAGAGATCATAGCAAAAAGAATTATTTATCTGGATCGTAATCGATTATTTTGGAAGCACAGAAACAACAACTAGGAAGGATCTTGGATTCTCAATGATCTTTTGGCAATGTAGCTACTTGAATTAACAGGCCTTCTATCGATCACACCTGCTCCAACTTCTGACCAGAGGGTTCAGATTTTATCTTCTAACCACGCCTGCTATCAATTCACTTCTACTAAATTAAGAAGTGCATTAGAAGAACCCGAACTACACTCTGACAGGTGCTCCACAAGCAAAACTTTGCATTAGTATGCAGAGCCCAGCCCGGGAGTCAAACTCACATCCTCACATTATGGCCAAAGTGTTTGTGAATCAAAGATTCTAATTCCCAAGTAGCATTTGTGATTGGATGGTTGGTCGAGGCTACCAAATACTCTAGTATGGAGGGATTCCATAATTGTTGCTCCCTTTTATGAAGGACTTGAAATGGAACATCTAGCTAAGATGTTCTATCTCCTGAAGAAAACAAACCATACAAAGAATTCTCAATGCAATAAATCTATGGGCTCATCTTGCTAACATGATAAACTAGGTGAACTTTGCAATCATCTAGAAATTGTAATTTGTATGCGACATCACTTATACTCTTGATTAGTGTGCAAGGTCCACAGAATCTAAGAGATAACTTGGGTTTATAACCCATTGTAAGTGAAGAATAAAGTGGAACCTACAAAAACATATGATGGCCCTCTTGGAATATTCATGGTGTGAAATGTCCATCTACAAATGCTTTCATTCTTTCAACAACTTGTTCAAGATTAGACTCACCTATTTTCAAGTTAGCTTGCATATCTTTAAGGAACTCTAAAGCACTCAAAGATTCTATTGATAACCCAATTATAGCTGACCTATGGTAAAAAGACCTATGAATCACCTCAAAGGTGCAAGCTTAGTAGTTTGTGCTTCCAAATATTATAAGAGAAAACTATCCCAATTGTTTGCTTCTTTGAGATATATCCCCATAGCATATCTTCCAACATCTGATTAACTATTTTGCTATGATGCTATGTCTATTGTTGGAGTTAGACGTCTACGGAAGCACGCGAACAACACAAGGAAGAAGAAGAAGCTTGGAGCACAACACACAATATTGAATGTATTACTAGAGAATGTACAAAGATAAGTAGCCCATTAGGGCAATAGGCATATATACAAGCCGGGGGAAGAAAAACCTCCTAAAGAGGGAAAAAGTGCCCCGGCGGTCATAGAGTGTTCACACACATCACTACCTAAATATATCAACAAATCGCCCCTGGGAGTGATGCGGTGAACAAGGAGCTGGCACTCATGTATAAGGAAGTGCCAAGCTATGTGGAAATCACTCCACAAAAGGAAGTAAACCCAAAGCTTTGCGGAAAGCTTCAAACTTCTCCCTAGGCAGAGCCTTCGTGAAAAGGTCTGCAATGTTCTCCTGCGTGGGCACATATGCCAAGCTGATCTCCCCAGTAGAGAACCTCTCCCTGACATAGTGATAATGCACCTCAATGTGCTTAGTGCGAGCATGGAACACAGGGTTCCTCGCAACTGCCAATGCAATCTGACTGTCAGTGAAGATGGTGGTGGCAGAAGACTGGCCAACACCCAAATCACCCATAAGGCATCTAAGCCACACACACTCAACAGTTGCTGTGAAAGCTGCCCTATACTCAGCCTCACAGCTGGAAGTGGCCACAGTAGGCTGCTTCTTGCTCAACCAAGATATACATGAGCTACCAAGCATGACACAAAAACCACTGGTGGACACACGAGTGTCATAGCAACCAGCCTAATCCGAGTCAGAAAAAGCATGCAAATCTGGCGGTAATGATCCCCCCTTGGGATAAAACAACCCAAGTAGCCGACTATCACTCAAGTAGCGAAAGATGCGCTTAACCACCTTCCAATGCGTGACTCGTGGGCAATGCATAAACCTGCTCATCTGTGAGACAGCAAACTGAATATCTGGCCGAGTAATGCATAAGTAAATCAAGCATCCAATAGCCTGCTAATAGAGAATAGCATCAAATGCATCTCCAACATCATGAAGACTCAATCGTAAACCTATCTCCATAGGAGTGGCAATAGGCTTACAGTCTTCAAGGACAAAACACTGCAATAATGTGTCAATATATTTCGTTTGACACAAAGCCATTCCACCATCAACTTGCATAAACTGAATGCCCAAATAGTGATGCAAATGCCCCAAATCAGACATCTCAAATGAGGCATGCAAATCAGCCTTGAAATCAGCAATATGCTTCTCAATAGGACCAGTGAGCAGCATGTCGTCAGCATAGACAACAATGATTAGAAGCACATCATTAGCACGCTTAACATATAAGGTGCTTTCAGCTGGATTTTTCTCAAAACCATGTGCAACCAAATAGGCATGTATCTTCTCATACCAAGCACGTGGTGCTTGCTTTAAACCATATAATGCCTTCTTTAACCTGCACACCTGGTTTTCATGCCCTTTCTGCACAAAGCCACGGGGCTGAAAAACATACACTTCTTCATGCAAGTCACCATTCAAAAATGTTGTTTTAACGTCCAACTGATGTACATTCCAACCATGATGGGCTGCAAGTGCACAAATGCTCCGAACAGTAGTCATACGACATGTAGGTGCAAAGGTCTCATCAAAATCAATGCCTCTTTCCTACGCATAACCCTTTGCAACAAGCCTAGCCTTATACCTATCAACTGTACCATCAGGTTTACGCTTCATCTTGTATACCCACTTAGTGCCAATGGCCTTCTTGCCAAGAGGCAAGTCACATAAAGACCATGTACCATTCTTCATTATAGCATCATATTCAGATTGCATAGCAGCCATCCAATTTTCTAAATTCTGTGCTTCATCAAAAGGAACAGGCTCATTCTTATCACAGAGACTAGACGCAGCCATAGCATAGCAATCTGATGCAAAGGAGGCACTATGAGAGCATGAACGAGTACGATATGACAAAGGTGCATCTAATTTGCTATCACATAAAGTCTACACCAGCCATTTTGGCACAGTTTTTGCCTGCTCAATATCATCTCTCTCATCAACAAGTGCATTATGTAAATGTGCATCAGAAATGGAATGATCTGCACCATCACATGAAACCTGCGAAGGCTGAGAAGTTGCCTCATTAGGACCAGCACTAGAATGTCCACCTGTAAAAAGAGGCATCAAAGTATCATACATGTCTTTGGAGCTAACAAATGTCTCCTTAGTACATGAAAGCAATGGCTGAATTGCATCTTCCACAAAAACAACATCACGGCTAACGAGAATGCATTTTGTCTGTGGATGATACAGACGATAGCCTTTACTTTCAGAATTGTACCCAACAAAAATACATTTTACTACTTTATCATCCAATTTTTTGCGATGTTGTTTAGGCACTAGTGCATATGCCTAACAACCAAAAACACGCAGATGAGCAATAGACGGCTTGCGGTCATGCCAAGCTTCATATGGAGTGATAGACTCCAGCGCTTTGGTGGGACACACATTCATTACATATGCTACACACATGACAGCCTCAAGCCAGAAACTATGTGGTAAAGCCTGACTTTTGACCATGCACCTCGCCATCTCCATGAGTGACCTGTTCTTTCGTTCATCAACTCCATTTTGTTGAGTGTATACGGCACTGTACACTAGTGTTTTATCCCACGTTCAGCTAGAAATGCATTAAAATCAGAAGACATATATTCCCCCCCTCGATAAGAACGGAGGGTGCCCATTTTACATGCTGACAGATTTTCAGCCAAAACCAAAAATTGTTTAAAGCACATGAACACTTCGGACTTTGCTTTGAGTGGATATACCCATGCATGCCTGGAAAAATCATCAATGAAAGTCACAAAGTAAAGGTAATTTCCAAAAGAGGGTGTCTGCATAGGACCACAGACATCACTATGTACAAGCTGCAATTTCTGCGTAGCCCGAACTGAACCATCTTTTGGAAAGGATAAATGCTGCATTTTGCCCAAAATACAGCCCTCACAAACATGTTTTCCAGGTGCCTCAAGTTTGGGCAAAGAGGACACCATTTCAGATTTCCGCAGGTGTAGCAAACTAGCAAAATTCAGATGACCAAAGCGTGCATGCCAAAGCTTTGCATCTGACATAGCCTGAGAATCATGAACTGCACATGCCGAATCATTCACAGATCTTTCATAGTCTATGAGTTTATAAAGCCCACGACATAAAATGCCAGAAGCAATAATAACATTGCCATTTGACAGATATGAACTATACATCTATCATCAACAAATTTCACAACCAAGCCAATCTTGGCTAATGCAGAAACTGATAACAGATTCTTCTTGATCCCTGGCACAAATAAAGCATCTGACAAGGTGAAAGAACTACCATCAGCAGTAGTCAGAATGATCTTACCAACTCCCATAACAGGATAAGAGGAGTTATTGGCGCATGTGATAGTATTCCCTGTAGGGGCAGGCTCGAGTGAAGAGAAGAAACTCTGCTGCGAGGTAATATGTTTGGTCGCCCCACTCTCAAAGTACCAAACATCTCAGTCTATTGTAGACATGCACTGATCATGAGAAGATGGGTCAAAACTACAGAAAGTAGTAAATGCCCATTCTTCTTCCTGCACAAGATTTGCAGACTCTGTTTTTGGTGTAGAGGCCTCTGTAACAACCATTCCAGCCTCTTTCTTCTTTGCCTCTTTTGCAGCCAGTTTGGACACTTCTTTATGATATGATCATTTCCTTTACAGTACTTGCAAAACAATTTCTACTTTTCTGATTTCTTCTCATCTTTATCCTGGTTCTTCGATTGTGCAGCATTTGCAGATTTGTGCTTACTAGTAGAAGAGCTCCATTTTCCTTTGCCCTTCTGAGTCTAGGAAAGCTTGATCTGCAACATGCATAATGGACCTGTTCTACCTGGACTGATCTTCCTGCAGCAGAACAGAGACTAACTCGTCAAATGACAAGGCATTTGGATTGCCTTTCATCATCAACCGAATAGTAGAGGCAAAACTCTAACATGAATCAGGAAGACCATTCAGAACGGTCTGCACAAGTGAGCTATCTGGTATAACCTCATCAGTAGAAATCAATTGTTCCTTCAAGTCTTTGATCTTCGTTAGGAAATTGTCCATAGAATCACCTTCATTCATATGCTCACTCTCCAACTGTTTTCGGAGGTAAGCAACACGAGCCTCATTCCTAGCTTGGTACAATGTGGTAAGTGTATCCCAAGCATCCTTAGATATTCTGCAAGAGCGAATATGAGGAATAATGGCACGTTTGACAGACAAAGCTATGAATGCATGTGCCTGGGCATCTCAGCCATCCCAACGAATCTGCTCTGCAGTAGGTGCAGCAGAAACAGTAGCACAAACAGGAATCTGCACAATATCATCTTCGATACCATCTTCATCAGCTCCAGCACCTCCAGCACCTGTATTTGCAGTACCTATAGTTGCAGGTGTAACAGGACATCTTTCAACACCCTGCACAATGTTCCACAGTCCTTTTGCAACCAATACATGTCGCATCATATAAGCCCATAATGGGTAGTTGGTACCATCCAACTTATCCTCAACAGCCAACATACGGAATACATCACTGCTTTCAGCCATGGCCGGTGACTAAAATACCTTGATGCAAAAAATTGATTGTATCTCAAAAAGTTGAAGGGAACTGCCCAGATGAGTTCTGCTAAACCTGTAGCAGACTTTGAGATGCTTATACTTGCAAACAGAAATAGGTATATACCTTTGGCACAAAAAGATGAAATAGCCTGCACAAGCATTGTGATAGTGCGTTCGGAGGCCGAAACGAGCTCAGATTGTGATTTCGACACCACATAGCGAAGCTGTTTTGATCTCGGAAACACTTTGAGTATGCTCACCAAAATTCATACGATTCTGAGACTCCAAACGGAGGAGTGTTGACAGTGCCCTAGATGAAGCGACGACCCGCTCTGATACCAATTGTTGGAGTTAGACTTCTGCGGAAGCACACGAACATCACAAGGAAAGAAGAAGCTTGGAGCACAACACACAATACTGAATGTATTACTAGAGAATGTACAAAGATAAGTAGCCCATTAGGGCAATAGGCGTATATACAAGCCGGGGGAAAAAAATCCTCCTAAAGAGGGAAAAAAGTACCCTGGGGATCCTAGAGTGTTCACACACATCACTACCTAAATATATCAACATCTATGAATTTTGATGGACCGTCCAATCTAGAAATATTATGAAAAAATATTTTGGCAACTTGCGGAGCTTCTACTGATTCCTTAGTAGGAATAAAGTGTGCCATTTTGATCAAACAATCAACCACCACAAGAATAGCATTCTTCAGTCATGGTGTCCTAGGTAAACCCATTATGAAGTCCATGGAAATAGTGTCCATACACTACTATGGTATTTCCAATGGTTGTAGCAAACAATAAAAACTTTCCATGGATACATTCTAATTCCATTTGCAAAAATTATATGTCCTAAGTACTCAACCTCAAATAAACATAGTTGTCTTCTATGGGTTGATATACAAAGTATTCTCATCTAACATTTGAAAAACTATACGTAATGACATTCATGTTTTTTTAAACTCTTACTCTAGATAAATAGATCATTCACAAAATCAATCACAAAATGATCAATAAAAGGATAAAAAATATCATTCATGAGCATGATAAAAATAGGTGGAGCATTAGTTAAGACAAAAGGCATTACAAGATACCTATAATGAACAAATCCTAGATTCCAAATGTGTCGACCACTTCATTCCAAAAGTATCCAACACTTATAAAGCCGCCATTTGAGGATATGCTTTCACTTGCTAAACGAAATATGATATGCCTATTGAAACCCTCAAAGAGAAGATGTTCTTATTCAAATTCTTGGTAACTTTTATGTTCAAGATGTGTTGTTAGTTTTAGATGGAGGATTCATTTTAATGTTAGTAGGTAGAAGGTCAAAATCTGAAGGAGATGATGGAGTAAATGGCAATGAGTGTTGTCTCTCCACCACCATCATGCTAGAAATCTTCTTGTTCTTCTTAGGACACATCCTTTAAGGAAGCCGACCTAGGCATTCATAATAGTGGCCCTCATGATGAGCCTTTTCTTTCTTCTATTGTGCCAGAATAGATTGCAAAAAAATAACACTCTCAACCATGGAAGTATTAACTTTTCTGTTCCCATGGCTTGAAGTCCGAATGACGTTCATCTGTCTGTTATGTACTGGAATTGAAGTTTTGGGCTTCATGAATCTCATCTAAGTAATATCTTTTCCTAAAGGTTGCAGTTGAGAGCATCACCCATCCTCCAACACCAAGGCTAGCTCTACTACCTCGTTTAACGTGTGGTAGTGCTTCTTGCACACAAGCGGATGCAATGTCTCTCTAAGTCCAAGTATAGACTTATGTAACTGAAGAAATTAGGCACCTGATTTGGTATATTTAATAAAATTTCTTTATGATTATCTGCATATTCCTACATAGTACATGGTTTGTGCAATACAAAGAATCAGGCATCTAAATCCCTTGTATGCTCATTTGGAGGAGCATTTTTTTATAAAATATGACGTTGAATTTTGCGTAAGTGGTGGGTTCTATCTTTTCCTTCTCTATTCTCCTCCACCATTGGTGGACAACACCCATTTAACTAAAAGTGGCATGCTAAATCCTTTGTTTTTAACTCAATAATATTTCAAATTGAGAAGCATCACTTCCACTTACTAATCCAATGTTCTACCACACCCACCATCCTTGCGCTAACCTATCCATGGTAATTTGGTGGAATTGAGTCCTTCACCTGCCACTTCATATCTCTACTAGTAGAATTTCCCATATCTGTAAGCGGTATTTGTGAGCAAGTTGAAAAATGGAACTTCCATCTGCATTTATTTACCAACTGGTCGCACCTCTATTTTTCTAATAACTTCGAGGATCATTTGAAGAGTGTAGTGTCATTTATGAGTCCATCAATTTGAAGGACATTTTGCAAGATTATAGTCAATTTTCATATGTACTAAGTAATTCAAAATATGACTTTGAAGTTTAATATCAACCTTCTTCTATCAAGAAGCATAAAGATCTTACAGCCAAACACATAGGTACATTCGAGCATGAGAATCTATGACAAAGCATGCAACAATGAAAGATTCATCAATGAGGAAGTATTTTCACTAGATTTGAGCTCATCCTATTCAAATTTGTCCATAAACATCCCCACGATGACATCTCTATAACACATCCCAATAGTTAGAACTTTCATAATCATTTTACCAAACAATTTTCATAAAAGCATTAGAGTTTGTAAACGTCTTCAGCTTTCAATGTCAGTTGTATCAATTATAATGTTATTGACATAATTCTCAACCTTGTGTAGAATAAGGGAAAGTTTTTATGATGTATTCTAGCTACTTTTATGATGCTCATGAATGATATATTTTTTCCTTTTTTTGTCCAATTTATAGCATTTTTCTTGGATTATCTGTTAATTCATAGAAAACTTTTGGAAGAACATGAATGTCATCTACGTAAATTTTTCAAGATATTGAATGAGAATACTTTGTACATCAACCTCATGTAAACGTAGCCATGTTTATTGTAGGTTGAGTACTTTGGGCATATAATTTTCGTAGATGTATTAACATGGATCCATGAAAAGTGTTTTTGATGCTCAATTGGTTGATTGTGTCATGAGGACAGAGATAAGGATGAGAGCTCACAAACACACTCTCGCAATCAAAGAGAAGCACACAAGACTCAGATAGAGGCAAGGAAGAGTGGCCTTCTTCTTCTTCTTCTTCTTCTTCTTCTTCTTCTTATTCTATTACATAAAAAGGAATGTACAAGAATGACCTAAAACAACAATACAACAAGTGCAATATGTAAAGAACATTGGATAAGGAGAATCCAAACGTACGTGAATGAGTGAGCTAGCAAGAAACAAATGTGCCATCACTCTCGGTAGATAAATCTAGAAAACCTCAATGAAGTATCTTTGACATATACCGGCATGACCACTATGCATGTTAGAGAAATGAAAAAGTGATACATGTCATCCTGGATCATCACATTTTGAGCTTGATATCTCAACACTCCCCCTCAAGCTCAATGTCATGTCCTCTAATCCAAGCATCTTTTGAAACTTTTTCAGTTTCTCTGCTCGTAGTGCTTTGGTGAAAATATCAGCAACCTCCTCATCTATTCTCACATAAACAAGATCAATATCACCTGCTTATACCTTTTCTCTAATGAAGTGATAATGTACCTCAATATGCTTTGTTCTAGCATGAAATACACGGTTCCATGCTAACTGTATACTACTCAGATTATCACAAAAGATCATGATAGGCTTTTGCACTTCCACACCTAAATTTGCAAGTAGGATCTCTAGCCATGATGCCTCACATGCTGCCATTGTAGCACCTCTATACTCAGCCTATGTACTCAACAAAGCAACAGTGGGTTGCTTCTTACTGCTCCATGTAATAACTACACCTCCAAGTGAGAATAGAGATGTCCTATCTGGAATACTACCAGCCCAATATGCATTGGTGTATCCATGAACTTACAAATCTACATCAGCTTCATAAAACAATGCATAGTCCAAAGTAGCACTCACATAACATAGAATGCACCTCACAACATCTAAACATGGCTTCTTGGGAACCTGCATAAATTGACTTTCAAGTCTAATAGTGTAGCTAAGATCAGGCCTTGTAATTGTGAGATATATCAAACTTCCCACAATTTTCATGTACATAGTAGCATTTTCCAGTGCTTCACTTAATGTAGTATCCAACTCTAAATTCTGATCTAATGGCATAGAAATTGTCTTGCAATCAGCCATACCATATTTTTGCAGCATACTCAAGGCATATTGCCTTTGTGACATCCATATACATGTTTCTATATGTATAAACTCAATGCCCAAAACATAGCGCAACACACCAAGATCTTTCATGTCAAATTCCTACATAAGAAGTTGCTTTACCTCTCTAGTGCTTTCTTCATTATCACCATCAACAATCAAGTCATCAACATAAATAGCCACAATTGTGATGCCATCATCACCCTTCCTTGCATATAGTCAATGATTAGCATCACACATAGAAAACCCAATGGTGGTTAAGTCATCATCCTTATGGCTGGTCCATATATACTTCTTCCTATAACTCACCATGTAGGAAAGCATTATTTACATCCATCTGATGAAAAGTCCATCCTTTTGCTGTAGCTAATGCAACAACTGTTCTGATAGTAGACATTTTAGCTATAGGGTTGAATGTTTCCTCATAATCAATGCCATACGTTTGTGCATATCCTTTTGCTACCAATCGTGCTTTGTACCTGCTTATGCTACATCTGCATTGTGTTTTACCTTGTAAACCCACTTGCACCCTATGGGCTTCTTCCCTTGAGGCAATCGAACCATCTTCCATGCATCATTTCCATAAAGTGCAGCCATCTCCTCATCCATAGCTCTCTCCCAGTCTTCATTTCCAATTGCATCTTAAAAACAAGAGGGTTCGGCATCCATCTTGTATTACCTTGGTCATTTAGGCACAATGATGAGCCTACAACTTTGATATGTCAATAGTTGCACAGAATTCCACATTCTTTCATATCTTCTTGGTCCTGGGTCACTTCTCCTTGTATCATCTACATATGCCTTTCTTACACCTAGAAATTTTCACAGAGGGCAATCTAAGCTTGTTGTCAAGGCTATTTTATGAACCGCTTGAATCTCCATCAAGGTCTTCAAAATCTGTAGATTTTTAGTACCAATAGAAAACTTTTCTTTACCTTTCTTGGATGTATTTGATGAATTTGTTGGTTTGAAATTTCCATGCAACAATCTAGTCCATGGATTTGAGTTGGAACTATTGCTTGGTGCTGCATCCGGTCCACTTAGAACTTGAGATTCTGCACTTGATTTTTTAGCATTTTCTTTGTTATTTGGTTCAAGATTTAGTCCGTCTTTGACATCTGCATAGAAGCTTGACATTTCATCAAATACCACGTCTTAGCTTACCTTCACCTATCGTGTGAGTGGGTTATAACATTTATATTCCTTTTGCTCAAAGGAGTATCCAATGAAGATACATTTTTCTGCTTTTGGATTAAGCTTCATCCTCAAATCATCTGGAACATGTACATATGCAATGCATCCAAAGACTTTCATATGTGATAAGTTTGGCTTTTTACATATAAACTTCTCTTCAGGTGTAACTTGATGTATAGCAACTGTCGGAGTTTTGTTTATGATGTATACAATAGTATGCATAGCTTCTACCCAAAAACAATGAGGCATATTCTTCTCATCCATTAAGGCTCTTGCTATTTTTGCAATATGTCTATTTTAGCATTCAACAATGCCATTCTTTTGTGGTGTGTACCTGCATGAAAACTGATGTCGAATTCCATGACTTTTAAAAAGGTTGCTAAACTCATTTGACATGTATTCACCTCCTCCATCAGACCTTAATGTCTGAATATACTTCCTTGTCTACTTTTCCACCATAGCTTTAAAATTTTGGAAGTGATTGAACACCTCACCCTTCTCTTTCATGAAATATATTCACACTTTTTGTGTATGGTCATTAACGAAAGTAATATAAAACCTGCAACCACCCATAGATGTGGCCTCTACAGGACCCCAAACATCTGTATGTACTATTTCTAGCATGTTCTCACTAACATGTTTGTCATGCAAAAATGATGCTCTTGACTAATTACCAAATTGACATGTTGCATATACCTTTTGCATTTCTGCAACCTTGATTTGGTAGTCCATTGACAATCTCCTTTGACTGCATCAATTTCAGCCTTTGCACATTTGCATGTCCAACTCATTTGTGCCACATCTCCACATCAACAATAACTCTTGCACCTTTTGCAAACATGGCTGCATTCATTTTAGGAATTTTCACATTTAAGGTGAACATCCTACCCACTTTGTTTCCTTTGGCAATTAATTATCCATCCTGTTTACACTCTTCTACATATAACCCATCAACATTGAGCTTGACTTGTAATCCCTCATCAACCATTTGTCCAACAAAAACCAGATTCTTTGTTATATTTAGAACATGCAACACATCAACAAGATGTTTTACCTTCCATCCTCCATAGACAGTTCTATGTTTCTTGTATGCTCCATAGGGTGTGATTTGTCATCACCTGTTTCAACATATTCACGAACTTGCAATTTTTGCAAACTACTAAACCATTTTGCTTGATTGGTCATGTGATTTGAAGCACCTGAATCAACATACGAGACATTTCCATTCGATTTCAAAACATTAGCAAACATCATATTCATCATGTGATGTGGAACCATGAAGAGCTTCTCAAAATCATCTGCACTTGTGGATGCATAGTTGTTTTGTTGTCTTCTCTTCAAGCATATGATTCAAATATGAAGTATGGCCAAAAGACTGATTTGTATGAAGAGTATGCAAGTGAGCATGATGCTAATCAGGAGGGCATGCAAATGATGAGTCCTCTAGAGAGTGGTATGTATGCCGATGGTGAAAAGCATGATGCTAAGCCTACGGATAGTCTAGATCAAGATCAACATTGTGAAATACTCTTGAGTGATGCCACATTAACAACCTGCAATCATGTTCAAAGTGTCTAGGTTTACTACAATTACAACATCCTTTATTGTCATTACCTAAATCATTTCTTTGGAAATTTCTATGGCCTCTTTGGCTCCCACTGCCTTGAAACTGTCCTCTACGTCCTGCATCATTTTGTTGTTAAATCTGCTCTTGGTTATTGTGTCCTCTTACACTTCCAAAACCTTTACCTCTACCTCTTCCTCTACTAGGGTAGAATACTTGCTCATAACTAGGTTTTCCTTGGGAGTTCGAGTCCTCACCAAGATTGTTTTCTTCAATAATCAACATGGACACCAAATCAGCAAAATGCATAATATTTTCCATGGTTTGAATATATGTTTTGAACTGCATATATGCAAGTCCTAAACCACAAAGGCACATGTCCACTTTCTCATCATCATCTACATTCACGCCAATAGATGCAAGTGCCTCACATAAACTTTTGATTTTTAGGGTGTAGTCACTTACCGACATGCTCTTTTTCTCCAAAGTATGCAGCTCATTCTTGAGTTGCAATTTTTGTGCCTTTGTATTGGTCTCATACAAAGTGACCAAATTGTTCTAAGCCTCTTTTGGAGTGTTGACATCCTATATGTGTCCAATCATGCTATCTTGTATACTAATAGATAGCCAATACATTACCTTTCGTGCTCCTTAATTCCATTCCTCATATGCTCTTAATTGGTATGTAGTCTGATTCCTCTCTATTAATTATGGAGCATTTTCATTCTCTCCTTCGATGTACTTCCAAAAGCCTCTTCCCATATGGAAATTCATCATTCTGAATCTCCAAGCATGCAAGTTGTTCTTATCTAGCTTATCGCTCATAAGCTAACTCATTCCATCTCTGTTTGCCATTTCTAGAGCAATTCATAACATTGCAAAACACTAGAACTAGCATTTCTTCTTGAACACTATCGCACTTTGATGTGACAGTTCGATCTCACAAAACACGGTTTTTGTGTATCAATGGTACATGAAATTACTTGAAATTCTAGATCTAAAATATATGAGTATTGACCAAACAGAACGTAAGTTATAGTTTTTCACAAACTGACCTTGTTTTTTTGTGATCGTCACCTTGTAGGCTCGAAAGGGAGATCCACATGGCTTTCTTCATGCCAATTTTCATAGAAATTTGCGTTTGTTTGTGAAGCGTGCTTTCTCCATGCCTTCTCGGGTACTCTTCACTGTTGACCTTCTCCACGAGCTCTCTTTAGCCACACTGGCTCTAATACCATGGCACGAGGAAGGAGATAAGGAAAAGAGCTCACACACACACACACTCTTGCAATCAAAGAGAAGCGCACACTCAGATTAAGGCAAGGAAGAGTGATCTTCTTCTTCTTCTTCTTCTTCTATTACATAAAAACGAATGTACAAGAATGACCTTAAACAACAATACAACAAGTGCAATATATAAAGAACAGTACATAAGGAAAATCCTAATGTCCACGAATGAGTGAGCTGGCAAGAAAAACTTTTAAGTAAAAGTATTCACAAATTTATGTTCCTAGCCTCATCTTTGGGGCAGGCATGGAAGATTGGATCAATTGATGTATTAATTTCATATGGAAATTCTATATAGGAAAGGAAAGAGCAATACATTCGTAGATACATTATCACGTATTTTGTATCACACTAGCTTTAAATTTCTAGACCATGATTTAACTCAAGATATAAAGATTCATTGATTGATGATGAATTTAAAGTTGAGAATGGTTTTCTCACAAGAGAATGAAATATATGTGTGCCTAGTTCCCAAGAAGCAAAGTTAAGAAGAGAAATCATTTTTCAGAACCACAATGGACCTTTTGCAGGACGTTCTAGTATTGTTAAAACTTTCGAGTTGATTAGATAGACTTTTTGGTGGTGAAAGATGTCTAGAGATGTAAAGAAATATGTAAGTCAATGTTTTGAATGTCAAGTGAATAAAGCAAAGTAGATAAATCCTCCATGGCTGCTTCAACCATTACAAATATGGCAATACTATTCCATGGGCTTCATTATGGGTTTACCCGTGCCACCACGCAAGAAGAATAGTATTCTTGTGGTGATTGATCATTTAAGTAAAATGGAACACTTTATTCTACAAAGGAATCAATGTAAGCTCCACAAGTTTTTGCGATATTGATTCATATTATGTTTAGACTAAATGTTCTACCTAAGTCTATAGTTTCGAAGAGGGATCCCATATTTAGAGGAAATGTTTATGAACATGTGCTTAACTAGATTCAATTTCAACTCACGTTGAGTAGTGGAGAGCTTCCATATGCAAAAGGTTAGACCAAAAGAGTTAATCAAATACTAGAGGATATGTTAGTTCCACTTTGTTCATCACTAGTAGTGGGTCAAAAACCCAATTTATCCCCTAGATTTTACGAACCTTGAGCAATAATCAAGAAGATTGGTGATACCATATATAAAATAAAATTGCAAGATCATTCTAGATTTCATCTTGTTTTCCATGTTATCAAGTTGAGGCCATACTTTTCTCGAGATGAGAATTGTGGGATGGGATTTTTGCTTTGGGAGATAGAACTTTTTATCCATATTTTGCTTTTAGAGTTCTTAATAAGAGGGAGGAAAATTATGGAATTGCTTCATATCAAGATGCTTAGTAGCACATACCTACTATCCACTCATTTATGCTACTTGGGAATTAGAAGTTCAGATTCACAAGACGTTAGAGAGTGCCAAACTTATTTACACCACCATGATCTACTATTGTTCTACTTCGATTTAGTCGAGGACCCTAGATGGGTGTAAGGAAAGTGATGTCTAGAAGGGTTAGAGAGTGCTATAATTATTTACATGAACATGGTCTAGTATTGGTCTACTTCCATTTTGTCGAGGATCAGAGCTTGGGAAGGGGGGGGGAAGGCTCTAACACGAGTCTTCAAGTTTATTCCATCTCCTTAGAGTGGCCATATGATGGGGGTTCCAACCTTAGCAAAGACTCTAGATTTGCCAAGGGCAAGGCCTATTAAGGTTGGGAGAAGAGTGGTAGGTAGGTAATTGGGATCTTTCATTTTATATACTCCTTGGACTTGTGTGGAATAAGAGAAATTGTATCCCCTATGTTCACACTATGCTTGGCTAGAACCCAGGTCAACAAATGACAATAGATGCAAATAGTTGTCTACCAATACGTACACACAATTTTCCTTTTGGCGTTAACGATTATGCATGGAAATGACCAATAACTTGACTTATCTTTGCTTATACAATTAAATACCTAGAACTATACATTATGCAGAAGATGGAAATCAATCAAATCATAAAAGATGATCATTTTACTATCCTCAGAAACTAATGTGATATCAAAGGAAAGAAACTTCAATGGAAGAAACACCATTTTCATGTTCGCCTTCTTAGGTAACCATTCAAAGACACATGTATGCAAGGACTGTGCTACATGTTTTTGGAATAAATATTCATTTATCCACATTTACACATCCAACATCCTACCACTTTCACCATGGAGAAGAGCTCGTCTTTAGAGTCTACCTTAAAAACATGGAGAGGGGAATCAAAGTAACACTTTTGGATGTGGTAAATACATATCAATCATTGACTAGTAGGCTATAGAATGAAGTCCTTATGTACGAAGTGTAGGTGTTGAAGGCACTAATCAAGTTATGGAATTATAACCAGAAGATAATTCTTTTAATGGAAATATAGACTCAACCATACATGGAAATAGCATTAAAAAGTTTAAGCCCATTGTTAACATGAGACATGCTCTTGGATAGCCAAGAGGAAAAGAAGCTAGGGTAGATGGCAACTTAAACTTGAAGAGCTTGAACAAGTTCTAGTTTAGGTTAAACAAATAGAGAAAGAAAAAGGAAAATAACACTCACACAAGTACGAAATCAGTAAAGAATATCAGCAAAGCCTAGACATCCAAAGCCAATGAGAATGCAACTTGCACGTTCAATTCTAGAGTCACTTATGTAGGAAGAATGTGAAATGCTTCTCCAAGAAAGACTTGAAATCAGGAATAACTTCTAATTTTCGTGAGAAGTGGTATCCTCAAGATGAGAGAGGATAAGAAGAGTTAGAAATTTGCAAATAGATGATCGAAGTTACCAACAATTTACTAGGAAAAAATACTTACCCAATTCCTACCACAAGACAAGAGAATCTGAGAGCTAAAATTTCAAGATTTCGTAGGAATACGTCCACTCCTCAACCCATCCGAGACGAATAAATGCAAATAGAAAAATATGTATTGCCATTTTTATTCCTAGATTCCAAAAGTGTCCACCACTTCATTCCAAAAGTGTCCACCACTTACAAAGCAGACATTGGAAGATATAAATGATATGCTTTCACTTGCTAAACGAAATAATAAAAAATGTTTAGGATAGAGATAGGGCGTATTGAAACCCTCAACAAGAAGAAATAGAGATAGATTGAAGATTTAGGACCAAAAAAAAAGAAAAACTCAAAACTGTACTAAGAAAAAAGTGCTTTTCATTAAAAAAAGGTGCTTTTGACGTTAAAATGGATAAAGCCCATCCGCGAAAATGTTTTTTGAAGCTAAACGTCTGATAATAAAATTTAAAAGTCTGTTTTCATAGAAGCTCCATAGACATGTACCTTTTCAACTGGGAGTTTATTTAAGCTTGCTTGATGGGAAAGCGATGCAAAAAGGAATGCCCGTAACAAGCAAACAGTAGAGCTTCTATGGTAAGATGCTTACACAAACCTTGCGAAATCTTCTTATCCTATGATAAATGTCAATGGCTATAGCAAGAAGATATACTTTCCCTTAAATAAGTTTCAAGAAATTGATACATTTAATCAATTGTCAAGGCATGTTATAAATGGAACATGTAGAAGTGTCGAGAAATTAGCATCAAATGTTGGTGGAGAGTTCAACATAAAATGGTATGAAAAAGGTTGTTGGATCAAAACAATGAAGTTTCACTTGAAGGCATCTCATATATGACCTGCACTCAATGTGCATTAAGAAACCTCATAGCATTGAAGAACAATTTCATGAGAATCATTTTCTCCGATTACACACGAAGGACTACTTTCATTCTCATGCTAGCAAATCATATCCCATTGAGGTTACAAAATCACTTTTAGAAATTGAAAGGCATAGAATGTGCATGGGAACTAGCATTATTTTATATAACAACAAAAGTTATGTTATATTTTTACTCCCTAGTAACTTACTAGTGATGTACCTATAAAGTCATAGACTCCATTTAGCTTAATCTTGCCGAGAGTTCTATGCTCCATCCTTTTGTCCAAAGCTACTTTCATTCTCACGCCATTTAGATAATCACTATTAGATATTGAAAGATAGAATGTGCATGGAAACTAACACTATTTTATGTAACAACAAAACATTTTTTATGTTTCTATTCACTAGTAACTTACTAGTAATATACATGTATACGAATAGACTCCATTTAACTTAATGTTGTTGATAGATCCATGCTTCACCCTTTTTTCAAAAAATACTTTCGCTCGGATGCTAGCAACAGATATCCATTGAGGTTACATAATCAATATTAGAAATTGGAAGGCATATAATGTGCATGGAGTTAACATTATTTTTTTGTAACAACAAAACATCTGCTATTTTTTAAGTCACTAATCCTACTAGTGATATACCTATATAGGCATATACTCCATTCAACTTAACCTTGTTGAGAGTTCCATGTTTCACCCTTTTTTCCAAAGCTACTTTCATTCTTATGCGAGCAACATGTATCCCATTGATGTTACATAATCACTATTAGATATTGAAAGGCATAGAATGTGAATGGTAACTAACATTATTTTATGTAACAAGAAAACATATATTATGGTTTTAGGCCCTAGTAACAAGAAACATATTAAGATCAAAAGACATATGTTTCCCCCTCGATCAGAACGGAGGGTGCCCATTTTACATGTAACAAATTTTTAGCCAAACGAAAAAACTATTTGAAGCACATAAACACTTTGGACTCTTCTTTCAATGGATACACCCATGCATGTGTGGAAAAATCATCAATGAAAGTCGCAAAGTAAAGGTAGTTCCCAAAAAAATGTATCTGCATAGGACCACAAACATCACTGTGAACAAGCTGCAATTTCAAAGTTTTGGGAAGGAGGAACATTGCATTGTACCCAAAATATACCCTTCATATACATGTTTATAAGGTGCCTCAAGTTTGGGAGGAAAGGACACCATATCGAATTTCTATAAGTGTAGTAAACTAGCAAAATTCACATGACCAAAGTGTGCATGCTAAATCTTTGCATCTAAGATAGCCTGAGGATCGTGTACTGTACATGTTGAATCATTCATAGGTTTTTCATAGTCTATGAGCTTATACATCCCATGACATAAAATGCAAAAAGAAATAAGGAAATCACCATTTGAAAGATAATGAATTGTACACTTTTCATCAACAAATTTGACAACCAAGCCAATCTTGGCTAATGTTGAAATTGACAACAATTTTTTGTTGATCCTTGGTACATAAAAAGCATCTGATAATGTAAAAAAACTACCACCACAAGTAGTTAGAATGATCTTACACACTCCCACTATAGGATAAGAGGAGTAGTTAGAATGATCTTACACACTCCCACTATAGGATAAGAGGAGTTATGGGTGCATGCAAGAGTATTCTGTGTAGGAGCAGGCTCAAGTAAACTAAAGAAACTGAGTTGTGAGGTAATATGTTTGGTTGCGCCACTATCAAAGTACCAAACATCACAGTCTACTATAGACATACACTGCTCATGAGAAGATGGGTTAAAACTACAAACAATAGTAAATGCCCATTCTTCATTCTACACAATATTAGCAGACTTTGTTTTAGGTGTAGAGGCCTCTACAACAAACATTCCAACCTCTTTCTTCTTTGACTCTTTTTTTTAAAGGAAGTTCGCCAATAGCCTACTCTCCCAAACTTTAGTTAATAGAAATAACGTCTGGACAAGTGAATGAGCCTAGCACACATGGGACCACTCGAATTTGACAAAGCATGGGAAATAATACTCGCAAGAAAATAAACAAAGAAGGTTGATAAACCTTTCATCCCCCCATGGGGGCCCCACTTGCTTTTAATCTTGTTGCTCTCTACAAAAAATACTTTGTGATATCTAAAAGGTGGGGGCTTCTTACAATTGGAAATTCTTTTGCCTAAAAGAAAAAGAGATTTTTTGATCGACCATTCTTTCAGAGGGCTCTCAAAGTTCGTGGCACACCTCTCTTTCCAGATCTTCCAAAGGGTCTCTCCTCTTATAGCATTCCACAACACCGAGGAGCAACCAGTCGCTTCAGCCAACAATGCTTGCTTCTAGTTGACTTGTGCTTGTAGCAACATGATTTTCCCAAGGGCATGCCAAATGGACATTTACTTCACGCATGAAAAGAAGAGGTTCCCAAGTCCTTATTGCCATGAAGGAAACATTTAAACCACGGAGAGGCTCCACAAATTTTGTTCTCTTTTACATTGGTCCAAATACCTCAATGGAGGATTTGCCACATAAGAATTGATCTTTTAACCTCGATGAGGGGATGTCACATGGATTTGAACTTAAGATCCTATCTAAAATATGACCAATCCAAACACCGTTTCCTATTTAACATGACATGAAGGCCCACATTCTTCTTGAATCTTGAAATTTTATCTAGATTGTTGTCATTGCTCCATCTAAGACCTCAAGGTGAGGGGAGTCATGAGTCCTCGAGCAATCCCAAGCATTGAATCTGCTCTGAAACGTCTTCCGATCTTCATAGTCCACTCTATTAGTTGCATCAATGTCCTCAAATCTAATCCACTAGCATGTTTCTTGTTTCCATAGGTGTTTTCACAAGTGGGAACCTTTGTTCCAAAGGTGCCTAGCTCTTTGGAGGTTCCAAGGCTCAACACCTTTGATTATCTATATAGGAAACCAAATCGAATCATTTTGTCTAATACTGGTAACCAACCTCCAATCTTCATTGATCTTGACGAATTATGTCACCTTGTTCCAACTCTTCCATAGGGTGCAAACTAAGCTCTAGCCTCTAGGAGTCACCTCATATAGGGAGAATAAAAGAGTGAGAAGATCAAGACCCTTGCACCCAGGAAGTCCCACAAGCCTCAGAGTGCTCTTATTTCTCAAAATCAGTTTGGCCCAAGAGGCATCTCTATTGCTCCATGCTTTAGCCATTTAGTCACCAGCTTATTGGCCATTCCCTCAATGTCTAAAATACCCAGATCTCCTTGATCTTTTTGGATAATGTAAGTAGATTTTTTTTTTTGGGATACCTCTCTTGTTATCTCAGGTCTAGAGAAAGTTTTTGCAAATTCTTTCAAGTTTGAGAATCTCTTGGTCCTTCCATCTCTAGCAAGAGAGAAAGTAAATAATCAAAGAAAGAAGTAACGTGTTAACCACTATAGATTGCCTTGCAAGATTGATCTGATGAGGAAGGAACTGATATATATGATCTATGCCATACCAACTCAAGAGTCCATGAAAGATAATTCAATGAAGCTACCCGACCAACAACAAGGTTTCGAAGATGTTTTGAGAAGAAGAATGCAAATATCGTCCTAGAGCATAGACCTTATGATCATGCCATAGAACTTCAAGAGGGAGCACAACCACCCTTTGGACCAATTTATATACTATCCCTAGAGGAACTTATAGAATTATGTAAGAATATTAATGAGAATATATCCAAGGGGTTTATTAAACACTCAAAGTCTCCTATAGGAGCCCTTATCTTATTTGTAAAGAAGAACGATGGGACTCTCCAAATCATTATAGACTATCATGGGCTGAATAAAGTTAGAATAAAGAACAGATACCCTCTATCACTTATATTAGACCTCTTGGAGTGCCTTGGAAAAGAAAAGTTCTTCACAAAGATTGACCTTCAAGAAGCTTAGAATCTTGTCAAGATTAGAGAAGGAGACGAATGGAAGACATCATTTCGAATATATCTCGATGATATCTTCATATTCTCCAAAAATCTAGAGGATCATGAAACTCATGTAAAGATAGTCCTATAGAACTAAGAGAATAAGTTTTTTATGCAAAATTGGAGAAGTTCTCTTTCCATCAGAAAAAAGTGGGATTTTAAGCGTTCATTTTATTAGAGAAAGGAATCTTTATGGACCCTAAGAAGATCGAGACAATCCTTGATTGGCAACCACCTTCATGTGTTCGAGATGTAAAATGTTTTCTAGGCTTTGCCAAATTTTATAGGATATTCATAAGGGATTACTCCAAGATAGTGACATCTCTTACCAAGCTTATACGAAATGCAAAATTCTAAGGGGCTAAAGAAGCGAAAAAAACCTTTTAGACCTTGAAACAAACATTCACAACTACTCCAATTCTATTTCATCTTGATTCATGTAAGCCCTTCTTCCTAGAGACAGATTCATCAAACTTCACCCTAGGGCCATTCTATCCCAATATGGAGATGATGGCACCTACACCGAGTTTCATATCATTCAAGGAAACTTTCCCCTCTAGAGATTTAATTATGAAATCCATGACAAAGAACTTGTTTCCGTAGTGGATGCGTCTCATACATGGCATCACCATCTAGAAGGAAAAATGCATAAAGTTATTGTGTATATGGATCATAAGAACCTAAAACCCTTGGGAACTACCCTTGAACTCCTACATAAGGAGGCATTGGCCACATACATATTCAATCTTGCCAATGCAAATCTTGGAAGCTCAAGGAGTCATGGCCACCAAGGAAGTACTCTCCAAGTTGTAGTTCCAGTTCTTGTCTTCTTCCTTATTCCAGTCTTGTCTAGTCTTGTATCGTGGACATCTTGCCTTGTCCTTTTCTAATCTCATAGTAGGAGATCTTGTCTAGTTATTTCTTATATCTAGTCCATCTCCCTAAAGGGATTTCTTGTAAACCATATATCTTGGTCCATACCTATGATCCCGGGTTGTGGGATCTCTTATGTCATCTCTAGTCAAGTTATCCATACCTATCAGTCCAGGGTTGTGGGACTTCTTGTATTAAGTACATATTCTTGTGTTATTCCCCTACGTGGGTGATCTTGTAATCGAAAGTATAATCCTAAAATCTTGTCTAGTCTAGCCAAAGGGCACAATCTAGTGCTTCCATGATAGACTTCCACTCATTTCTACCACACCCTCTTGAGTGAGGAGACTCTATCAGAAACTTGGCAAGACTGCAAGAGGTGCATGTTGCAGCACGTACAATGTTCGGTGACTATTGAGATACAGACTATGCTTTTGACCCCTCTTACTAATAGTGAGATTTTGGATGGTTTATGTGGCTTAACCAAGGATAACTGACAAAGCCTATGATCGGGTTGATTGGTTGAATGTGGGATAGAACATCAATGTACAGTGTTGCGTACACCTCAACATAATGGAGTTACTGAAAGGCATAAGTCACTCATGGAGATGGCAAGGTGTATGGTCAAGAGTCGGGCTTTACCACATAGTTTCTAGCTTGAGATTGTTATGTGTGCAATATATGTAGTTAATATGTGTCCCACTAAAGCATTGCAATATATCACTCCATATGAGGCTTGGCATGGTTGCAGGCCATCTGTTGCTCACCTGTGTCTCTTTAATTGCCTAGCATATGCATTAGTGCCTGAACAACACAAGATATTGGATGATAAAGTAGTGAAATGTTTTCTTTTGTACAATTTTGAAATCAAAGGCTATCCTCTATATCATCCATACATTAATTTAAACACATTTTGATTGATCGTGGAACACTTGATGGGTAAGGTTAGGCTTGTTGCAAAGGGTTATGCTCAAGAAAGAGGCATTGATTTTGATGAAACCTTTGCTCCTACATGTCGAATGACTATTGTTCGTAGCATCTGTGCACTTGTATCTCATCATCGTTGGAACTATAAGACAATAGTTATGCAATATAACACAGGAGCAGTAGCAGAGAAGATAACAGATATAGGAGAATCTCAACAATTTTCTACTAATAGTAAGTACAAAGATGATGGCATTGTCCACCCGTGCGCTCTCAAGTTAGAGCTTAAATGGTGATCTAGACAACTCTAGATAGGGAGATACAAGGTAGAGGTATGCTAGCTCAATTCGATGTCTCAGGTAGTGCAGAAGTCATGTATATATAGGATCATGGGTGGCCTTCCGTGGACGTCTATACATGGGCGGTAGAGCGTGGGCGGCCACCACCCGCGTAATTGCAATACACGGCTTTGGCCAGTTGAACCGACCTAACAAATATAAATGATTTTCAACTTTGATAGGGAATATTCCATGGAATATTCCCTTTACTTTCGCGTCAGGGGTGCTACCTTCGGACCCCCACCAAGGGGTCCGCTGCCCCCCCTGGGAACACCCCAGCTAGGGGGGCCGCAAGCCCCCTTGGATCCCCCAGTCAGGGCTACTCACCATTGCCTCGCACCCCACATTTGGGGACCTTGGTGACTCCCTTTCCTTACAATACCTTACATGGTCCAATATGACCTTCATCCAACATGCAAGTTGGGATTCCCATCAATTGGGTAATGCACGCTTGCCTTCTCCTCATAATGGGGGTCTTACAAAATGTGCATACAATCATGAGGTGTAGACATTGATCATATACTAACACCCCCCCTCAATGTTTACCGATGATAAATCAAGTAGGTCTCGGTCCTATGCCCATTTGTTGAAGATGCTTGTTGAGCTGCTCTCTTCCAAGTGCTTTAGTGAATATGTCAGCACAATTTGCCTCTGTTGGGCAATATTCTAGCTCCACAATTTCATCTTCAATTAGTTCATGAATGTAATGGTACTTTACTTCTATGTGCTTGAGTTAGCCATACAACTTTGATTATCACACTTGAGTACACTCGCCATATTAGGGGGAAAGCCTAGATCTGCAAGAATTCTCCTTAACTAGACTACCTCACAAGAAGCAAAACAAGTTGCTTTCTACTCTGCTTCAGTGGAGGAGAGTGTGAGAGTTGGTTGCTTCCTACTTACCCAAGAAAATATTCATGAACCAAGTGAGAAACAATATCCAAAAACTGATTTTCTAGCATCACAATCTCTAGCCCAATTTGAATCACAATATCCTTGAAGTGTATCACCTGTGGTGTAAAAAATACCAAAATCCAAGGTTCTTGCAATGTACCTTAGAATTCGCATTCCAGCATTCTAGTGACTCTCCTTAGGTTTGTTGGAAAACGTGCTTAACACTCCAACAACATAGCAAATGTCTGGTTTAGTGTTGCACAGAAAAATAAGACTTCTAACGAGCTTCCTATACTTCTTAGCATCTACATCAGGCATGTTATCATCCATAGATAGCTTATGATTTACCTCCATTGGTGTGCTAGTTGGTTTGCAGTCCATCATTCCAAATGCCTTGAGAATTTCTTTGGCATATTTTTGTTGTGAGATGAAAATGTCATCCTTCCTTTGCCATACTTCAATTACCAGACAAAAATGGAGTAGACCTAAGTCTGTCATTTCAAACTCAGTTCCCAAGCTGATTCGAGTTTGATTGATGAGTTCTTGATGATCTCCTGTAATGATGAAATCATCCACATATACAATGACAGCAACTATCTTGTTATCCCTTTTCATTACATACAAGTTAGCATCAGAAGAACTTCTTTCAAAACCCATATTTTTGAAAAAAATATCTATCCATTGGTACCAAGCCTGTAGAGCTTGCTTAAGTCCATACAAAGCTTTCTTCAACCTAAAAGCTTTATTTTTTGAATTGGGCACCTCAAAACCTGGTGGTTGAGATACATATACCTCCTCCTTGAGGTGACCATTAAAAAATGGAGATTTGACATCCATCTGGAAAATAGGCCAGACCTTTTGTGCAGCTACTGCAAGTACCGTCCAAATAATTGTCATGTGTGTTGTTGGTGCAAAAGTTTCTCGAACATTAAATCCTTCGATCTATCAAAAAACTTGTGCAAATAATCTTGCCTTATAATTTTCTAATGTTCCATCTGCTTTATACTTAGCTTTCCAAATCCATTTAGTACCTATTACCGTCTTCTTTGGCGGCAAGTCGACTAGATCCCATGTATCATTTTTTAGTATACTATCATGCTCAGACTGCATTGCCACTCTCCAACTTGGATCATCAATGGCTTCTTCAATGGTGGTAGGTTCCTTTATCGAGCCCATGATATCTTCCATTAGAGCCATGTTAACAATGTGTTCTGAGGCTCTTCTTTGCTCCTCTATTCTCTTTGATCTTCGTAATCCATCCCAAGATGATTCTGGTACATCTACACGTGGATTGTGATCATCAAAGAGCTGTTGTGCCCACTTTGGTAGTGGCTTACGTTGTGCAACTACAATTGGTTGGCCTTTTATTGAGGAAAATTCTTCATCAGATGTTTCTTCTTCCTCAACTTTAACCTATCATTTAATAGCCACAAGGTGAGATATTTCTTTGTTTGATGAGATAGTAGATTTACCTTTATCTTCTACTAAGTGTGTTCGTTCATCAAACACCACATCTCGGTTGACAAAAATCTTCCTTGCCTCAGGATCCCACAACCTGTATGCTTTAGAATCTTCACTATATCATAGGAAGACACACTTTTTGCTTTTTGAATCCAACTTTGATCTCGTTGAATCAGGAATATGTGCATAACAGAAACAACCAAAAATTCTGAAATACAAAACTAAAGGCTTTCTACCAGAATATGCTTCTTGATGAGTCATCCCCTTCAGTGCTTTTGTGTAGCTTAAATTGAGGATATAGACTGTTGTATTGCCTGCTTCTGCCCAGAATGAATCAGGCATGTCTTGAGCCTTTAACATACAACGAACCATTTTAACTACTGTCTTGTTCCTATGCTCAACAATGCAATTTGTTGAGGTCTATGAGTTGTGGTAAGTTGCCTTTTCACACCATGCTCCTTACAATAATTATTGAATTTTGTTGACAAGAATTCACCTCCTCTATCTGTTCTGAATATCTTCAGTTTCCTTCCTGATTCATTTTCCACATACTTATGCCACATTTTAGATTTTTCAAAAGCATCAGCCTTCTCTCGAATGAAATAAACCCACATCTTTCTACTATAATTGTCGACTAACAACAAAAAGTGGAAAGATCCTCCTAAAGTAGGTGTAGACATTTTACCGCAGAGATTAGCATGTACCAACTATAGAGGAGCTTGAGATCGATTGCTGGTCTCTCTTGGAAATGCCTTTCATTGTTGCTTGCCCATCACACAAGCTTCACAAGGTTCATGCAACTCTAAAAATGCAGGCAAATGAGCAACCATCCATGTTCTTTGCATCTCCTTCAAAACTGCAAATCTGAGATGCCCAAATCGTTGGTGCCATAACCTACTTACATCTTTATCTTCTGTAGTAGTTAAGGCACTTAACTCATACAAGTTATCACGTTTTATGCCTTTACCTACTACATTACCTGATGAATCCATGATTTCTGCACCACTCTTATTGAAGTGAACTTCGAGTCCACGATTTGTTATTGCAAAAACTGACAACTTTTTTTTAAGTGTAGGTACATAGAGAACATTGGATAACTTTTTCTCAACACCTGGAAAAGTGATAAAAGAGATGGTTCTAGTTCCTTCCACTAGACACTTGGAGTCATTTCCCACCACTACATTGATGGATTCCCACAAAGGCACTAGAGAACTATAACAATCCTTTTTACTGGTCATATGGCGAGAAGCTTCACTATCTAAATCCCATGGTTCATCAACACGAGCTTGAGTAGATGAGCATACCTCTTCAATAACTAGCCATAATTCCAACTCTGTGTTGTTTGCAGACTCTTTGTTCTTCCATGATGATTTTACAGTCCCATTCCGTTCATCAGCTTGCTTCTTTCTGCAATCCTTGATGGCATGGCCTTTCTTTTCACAATAGAAGCAACTTCTTGTTAACTTTTTCTTCTTTGGATTCTTCTTTGATCCATCAGAAGAGCCTTTACCTTTTGCATTTGTTGAGAATGCAACATTACTTGTACTTTGTCGATTCTTCAACCGCATCTCCTCTTCTAAAAGCATAGCACAAAACTCTTTGAATGTAAGGGGAGTTGGTCTTTCCTGAGTGTTAAGGGCTATTACTAATCCATCATACTTTGTTGAAAGAACACGTACACATCTTCGAGCCAGCTCTTCTGGTGTTATAACAACACCAACTACAGCCAATTGATTTTGAAGATGTTTTATCCGTTTGATAAAATCTTCAGCCTTTTCAGAATCAGAATGCTTTTCATTTGCCAAATGATTTTCTAAATTCTGTATCCTAGTGTGGTTTTTGCTCTCATATTGACAAGCCAAAATGCCCCAAGTCTCATCTGCTTTAGTAGTATGTTGAACTAAAGTAAGCACAAAATCACTTACACTAGTGATAATTGCACATAATCATCAGCATTTGGCCTCTTCCAAGCTCGTAGAAGATCTGGATCTCATTGAATCATCAATCTTGAATTCACTGATCTTCAACTGGTATAGGCTCTAGATCCAATCCCATCGGTCCCATGATAGTGTCAAGTAATTCATAAGAGTCGAAAATTGCAGAAATTTTGAACTTCCAGAGTGTATAGTTGCTTCCATCTAGCTTCCCTTCAGTGAATGTAGGTGGGCGAATTCGAATAGGTGCAGCATTAACATTAGCTGAAGCACCAAGACCAATGCTTGACGATGAAGCCATCATGTAATCACTCGAATAATCTATTGATATTCTAGTCTGCTAGTAGGCTAAAATAGTAATACTTCTCAAGCTATTCGAACCTTACAACTCTGATAGCATGTAATACAATAGTTACGCAATATAACACAGGAGCAGTAGCAGGGAAGATAACAGATATAGGACAATCTCAACAATTTTCTACTAATAGCAAGTACAAAGATGATGGCGTTGTCCACTTGTGTGCTCTCAAGGTAGAGCTTAAATGGTGATCTAGACAACTCTAGATAGGGAGATACAAGGTAGAGCTATGCTGGCTCAATTCGATGTCTCAGGTAGTGCAGAAGTCATGTATATATAGGATCATGGGTGGCCTTTTGTGGATGGCTATACATGGTTGGTAGAGCGTGGGTGGCCACCACCTGCATAATTGCCATACATGGCTTAGGCCGGTTGAACCGACCTAACAAATATAAATGATTTTTGACTCTGATAGGGAATATTCCATGGAATATTCCCTTTACCGTCATGTCGAGGCACTACCCCTGAACCCCCTGGGACCCCCCAGCTGGGGGGCCCGTTGGCCCCCTTGGACCCCCCAATCGGGGCTGCTCACCGCTGCCCCGGACCCCACATTTGGGGACCCTGGTAACTCCCTTTCCTTACAATACCTTACATGGTCCAATATGACCTTCATCCAACATGCAAGTTGGGATTCCCATCAATTGGGTAATGCACGCTTGGATTCTCCTCATAATGGGGGCC
Organism: Ceratopteris richardii; assembly: GCA_020310875.1. NCBI lineage: Eukaryota > Viridiplantae > Streptophyta > Polypodiopsida > Polypodiales > Pteridaceae > Ceratopteris > Ceratopteris richardii. The sequence goes on from CM035420.1 coordinate 68,540,053, forward strand.
TTACAAAATGTGCACACAATCATGAGGGGTAGACATTGATCATATACTAACAAGAAAATATAGTAGTTGGACATTAAAAGAGCATTTCTGAATGGTGACTTGCATGAAGAAGTGTATTTCTTGTAGCCCTGTGGTTTTCTATAGAAAGGGCATTAAAACAAAGTGTGCAGGCTAAAAAAGCCATTATATGGTTTGAAGCAAGCACCATGTGCTTGGTATGAAAAGATACATACTTTCCTGATTGCAGATGATTTTGAGAATATTCCAACTAAGATCACCTTATATGTTAAGCATGCAAATGATGTGCTTATGACCATTGTTTTCTATGTTGATGACATGCCACTCATTGGTCCTATTGAGAAGCATATTCCTGATTTTAAGGCTGATTTGGATGACTCATTTGAGATGTGAGATTTGGGTCATTTGCATCATTATTCGGGCATTTAGTTTATGAAAGTTGATGGCAGAATAGCTTTGTGTCAAAAAAAAATATATTGATAGATTATTGTAGCATTTTGGCCTTGAAGACTACAAACCTGTTGCACTCCTATAGAGACAGGTTTACAATTGAATCTTCATGATGTTGCAAATGCATTTGATGTTGTTCTCTATTAGCAAGTTGTTGGATGCTTGATTTACTTATACATTACTTGGCCAGATATTCAATTTTTTATCTCACAGATGAGCAGGTTTATCCATTTCCCAAGTGTCAAGCATTGACAAACAATTAAGCGTATCTTTCACTACTTGAGTGGTACCCAACTACTTGGCTTGTTTTATCCCAAGGGGGGATCACTACCACCAGATTTACATGCTTGTTTTTATTCTGACTAGGTTGGTTGTTATGATACTGATGGGTCCGCTAGTGGTTTTTGCTTCATGCTTGGTAGCTCATGCATATCTTCATTGAGCAAGAAGCAGCCTAGTGTGGTCACTTCTGGTTGTGAGGATGAGAATAGGGTCGCTTTCACAGTGATTAATGAGTGTGTGTGGCTTAGCAGCCTTATGGCTGATTTGGATGTTGGTCACTCTTCTGCCACCACCATCTTCACTGACAGTTAGAGTGCATTAGTAGTTGCAAGAAACCCTGTGTTTCATGCTCACACTAAGCACATTGAGGTGCACTATCATTATGTCAAGCATAGGTTCTCTATTGGAGAGATTAGTTTGGAATATATCCCCATACAATAGAACATTGCAGATTGTTTCACAAGGCTCTCCCTAGGGAGAAGTTTGAAGCTTTCCACAGAGTTTTGGGCTTACTTCCTTTTGTGGATTGATTCCATATAGACTGGCACTTCCTTGTACATGAGTGCAAGCTCCTTGTTCATCGCATCAATCCTAGGGGGGATTTTTTCATTTATTTAGGTGGTGATGTGTGTGAACACACTAGGACTATTGAGGCACGTGTTTTCCCCCCACCTTGTATATATGCCTATAACCCTAATGGGTTACTTATCTTTGTACATTCTCTTGGTAATACATTCAATATTGCATGTTGTGCTTCAAGCTTCTTCTTCTTCCTTGTGTTGTTCTCGTGCTTTTGTGATAGAGATGATACAAGAGATCCCACAACGTGAAATTGTAGATTGGAAGCAAGATATTTGGATTACAAGAACTTCATTTAGGGAGATGAACTAGATACAAAGAATAATTGGAAAGGATATCATACTACAAGATTACAATAGGACAAGACATGATGTCCAAGATACTACACTGGACAAGACTAGAACAAAGGACAAGACTAGAACTCAAACTAGAACTTGGAAAGTACTTACTTAGAGACCATGAGTCCTTGAGATCCCAAGATTGAGTATGTATATGGGCAACCCCTCCTTATATAGTTTTTCAAGGGTAGTTCATCAATGGTAGTTACAAATTGATGATTTTATCGATGATGCCATCAATTCAAAACATGACCTCTGGATATCAGAATCAAGCAAGTAGACAGTCGATCTTAGGGCTTTGGCATGTCAAAACACAATGGAAGCATTGGTTTCTCCAAATCTTATACCAATTATAAGATATATAGACCACATGGAATTGTATCTTTGAATCTAGGACATGCATGACTTAAAATCTTTCATAATCATCAATCTCAATAAGTGGTGAAGGACTATGTCTCTCCCCCCTCAATGGTGAAATGTGATATGGTTCCAACATGGAGACATGGAAAGCTAGATGTATTCTCATGGTACTTGGTATCTAGGTCTTGAAAGTGACTAGATTAATCTCGGCCAAGATGGTGAACAGTCCAAATCTGTGATGTTCTAGCTTTGCACAAGGCCTTGAAGTCTACAAATTAATTTTGAGTAACCACAACTTATCCTCAATGTAATTGGATGGATTTTGAACGTGATGTTGATGTGCATGATACTTTTATTGTTCTTGAGCTCTATGGATCTCTTCCTTGAGTTCTTTGTAAATATCCATGAGGTACTATTGTAGCTAGAATCTTGATATGATTTGAGAGTTGTATATCCATCATTGGGTGTTATCCATAATTTGCAAAGAAGGGAGTGTGTTTGGTAGATGTATGAAAACTATTCTTATACGCAAACTCCTCAAAGGGTAAAAGCTCAAACCAATCATTTTGATGAGAGTTGATGGTGCAGCGGAGATATTGTTCTAGAACTTGATTAACCCATTCTATTTCTCTAGCAATCTGTGGATGATTGGTTGTAGATAGTTTGACTTGAACTCCAAGGAGCTTCCGAAGACTGTTCCAAAATCTGGATATGAACTATAAATCTTGATTTGTGACAATATCATCAGGCAATCCATGAAGCCTAAAGATTTATCTGAGAAAAAGTCTAGCAGTGGTTGCACTTGTGATTGCCTTGGTAGTTGGAATGAAGTGTGATGTCTTTGTAAATCTATCCACTATAACACGAAGGGCATCATACTTATCCAACCTTGGTAGATCTATGATGAAATTCATAGATAAGGAATATCATAGCCTTTTTGGAATAGGTAAAGATTGCAAGAGGCTATGAGGTTTATGTTGCAGTAGCTTAGATCTATTGACAGTGTCACAGATTTGGATATATTCGTTTACTTCCTTCCGTATTTGAGGCCACCAAAAATCCCTTGATATGAGTTCTATTATTTTATTCACTCCGAATTTCCTGATGCAAGTTCATCACGACGTTGCAGAAGTACTTGGATTCTAGGATTTCTTGGATAGTAGGTTATTATAGAATAGTAACTCATCATTTTCTTGGAGCTCATTTACTTCTTGAACTTTTCGTTCTTGAATTTTCTACTTGGCATTACAAAAAAATTCATCATGTGGTAGCATCTCACAAATTAAATGCATCAAGGCTGAATCTTCATAATGGCTTGAAGAGATAGCTGCTAACTGGAGTTGTTCAGGCTTGAGTAATACACTCTCTTGGTGATCAAAGGCCTCTTTGCCTTTGTTTGGTGCAAGGTAAGATCTTCTTGACTAGGCATCATTGTTAACATCTTAGATGATATGTATGATAAGATCTTCGCGACAGATAGAAAAACTCAGTATTTTTTGAGTGCATGCTAGGCACGATAACCTACACCATTAGAGCACTCCAAATCACTAGAAGTTTGAAGAAAATTTGCATTTTTTCAGTCTATCATGACAGACACCCTCTATCACGACAGACAACGTCTATCGAGATAGACTGCACCTCACGATAGAGATCATCTATCGCGATAGACACCTCTTTATCACGACAGATAGAGCCCCGTGATAAATACCATCTATCACGATAGACACCATCTATCGCGACAGACCAAAACCATGTCAGACGATAAACCTCATCTATCATGATGGATGGTCTAGTCAACTGCTGCGCCTCAACGCATTTCGGGGAGAACCAGCTAGCTCTGGGTTCGAGTGGCATTTCACCCCTAACCACAACTCATCCGCTAACCCGTCTATCACGAAAGACAAATCCACGATAGACGACAGTCTTGGTCTATGGCAACAGACACCTGTCTATCACGAGAGACAAGACCCCACCATAGAGACTGTCTATCGAGACAGACACTGTCTATCGTGACAGACAGGCCCACGACAGATGATAGACCTTGTCTATCGCGACAGACACCCGTCTATCGCGATAGACCAAACCATGACGGACGATAGACCCCATCTATCGCGACAGACAGGACCCATGATAGACATCGTCTATCGCGACAGACACCGTGTATCACGATAGACAGGAATTTTTGATAAAAAATAAAGGGGTAATTTTTTGAAAATTTAAGCTAAATTTTGGGCATATTTGCATACTCAATTACTCGTACACTTACAAAGGCCTTAGAAAAAATGCACTAAACTCCTGAAAGGTCCTGATTGTCTATTTTAACCCCTTCAACCTTGAACTATCATAACTTTTTCATATGAAATCCGTTTTTTGAGCTCTAGAGCTTGTCAAATGTTGACCCTCTATGGGCTAGGTACACCAAGGGAGCTCTATATTTTTTTTTCTTTTTGGCAATACAAAAGGGGGGAAAAAGGGTCATAAAAAATGTCTGAACTAAATTGTCTGTCAATTGAAGGTAAAAACTTGAGCTAAACTTCGAATTTTTACAAGAGCATAGAGAGATTTTGGTAAAATCAAGCAAGTGACATTGTGTGCAGGCTTGGGAACACGCTCCCTGGGCAGACAAGGGTAGCAAGGAGGAACAACTTGAGGTTTGAACATCTCTCAACCCCCTCAGTCCATTCTTAGCTTAGGCTAAGTGCGAGTAGTTGTCTTGATTGACTAGGGGTACAATAGGAATACTCAAGTTCTAAGAGCCTCTAATTTCTCAAGTCTAAGAATAGGTTAAATTGCAGTCAAGGGACAACTTAAGGGAAAAGAAATTAAACTAAGTGGATGAAGAACATCAAGTACAACACACTTAAGTGCTCCTGACGACACTTAATTAAAGACAAGAAAACACATACAAAGGAACTCAAAAGGAACAAGTGATTGGTATCAAAGAATCAGCAACGTAGTTGTACAAGGATCATTGGGTTAATTGGAAGGGCATATGAACCTTAGATCAGGAAGAAACCTAGGGAAAGATTGTCATAGTATTAGATCATCTGAGGCTAGTGTCAACCATACAACGAGATCTTGGGCCCAATAGTTGAGTGATTATCCCTATGCTCTAGACTCAGAAACCAGTGACTCTGAGATGTCTTATAGCATGGAGAGACTCGTAGGTAGCACAGGAGTGGCATACCTAGAAAAACAAGAAGGTCTCTACAAGACTCAATTGGAATATATCGAGAACAATTGCTTAGGTGCTCGTATGGATGGTCTGAGAAGACCTGTTGTCCATATAAAAAACCTGGATCAGCCCATGGGACTAGAACACCTTGTAGTCAAGTTCAAAAATGGTTCCTACATTGATAAAGAAGGAACAATGTATGTGGTCACCAGCCAACCTGAAAGGACAGATGAATTTGGCAACATAATCTCTGAACCTGAAATAGGAGACATAGAGCAAGGGAACTTAGGGAAAGAGCCCAAAACCCCTCGAGGAAAGTCAGTTCTGACAAGAATAAGCACTCTAGAGTGGGTTCCCCAAGACTATAGGAGCATAGATTTGCTCGTGAATAGAGAGATGGATGAGGCTTTTTGGAGGTATAAGCCTGAGAAGCCTAACAAAGTGGGAGCACTTACCATCTATGAATTCAAAGATCCTGATAGCCCAGGCAAAGTGACCTACTTAGATGATGCTTCTAAGAGGATCTTTGTGGTCTTAGAGCATGGAAGACATGCATACACTTGGAAGGGCGAATTTGTTTTTCCCCGAGCTAGATCCGTTGTGTCTTATGGTCACCAAGGAGTTGGAACATCTCGAGCTCATGGGACTCAAAGAGAAAGGAGTAGAGATAGACCCGAGGTGAGCTTTGCTAACCCTCTAGGCAGAGAAAGAACGAGGACAGAAACAGATAGGATGGACAAGGAGAGACAAAGGGATCCAAGGAATTTAAGAAATGCAGACAAATTCCCTCTGCCAAGGCCTAGAGAACATGCTAGAACCTTAAGGCCCACAAAATTGGTTAAGTCCATGAAGAATTGCTTCGATGGCACAAGAGACGCGTATGACCATGTAGCAAAGTTTAGGCAAGTTTTGAGAGCTGAGCAAGTTGACACACTACACAAGATTACCCATATAACAAACAAGCTATTAGGAAAAAGTATCCTCAGACTTACCCACAACAAGGAAAATACCAGAATCAGTACCCACAATAGCAGTATGGTAGGCCCCAGCAACCCTATCAACCACCCTATCAAGGGCAGCAAAGAGCGCAACCAGTCCTAACGCAACAACCCCCTCCTCCAACCATTGTCATTCTAGTGAAGTATGTAGCTGCAGAAGAAAATCCAAATAGAGCTTTAGTGCTAGTGACACCATCGCTTTCAAAAAGTGATCCAAGTGATCATAGTTTTGACTCTACCCATATTGATAGACCACAGGCTTACTACATGCAATCACCCAAGCATAATGAGTCATAATATTGTGAAGAACCCAGTGAATCTAGTTGGGAGCCAGAATATGCGAATGTCATGTATGCAAACCCCAACTCTAGACCTCAACCTAGGCAAATAAGAACTCCATTCCCAAGAGGGCCATGCTATCGATGTCAGGGAGATCACTTCTTTCGTGATTGCCCTCTACCTGCACCTACACAAACCCAATTGGTGATAATTTAAGGCTTTTTACTAGATTTTGGAAAGGAGAACTTGTTACGAGAGTGTCCCAAGAACCCCAACAATATGCCAAAAATTTCCCCTATCAATGTTATTGGGTTAGTGCTAGACTCCATAGGAAGTGTGAATTCTAGGGCCCCAGTGCAAGTTATCACTAGAGCTCAGACACTTAAGCAAAACCAAGACTTAGGTTAGGAATGAAACTCTGAGGTTAGCAAGACCGAGAGCCAGAATAAGATGAGGACAAGAGCTTGGAGAGAGAGTCGTGAACGTATGAAAAGACAGTGGGCGAAGAAGATGAACAAACTTGAGGAAAGTCTACGAGAGCCCAAAGCCAAAATAATAGAAATCACATCTCAAATGTACTCTCACACATCACCTCCACTACCATCCCCATCACCTTCCATCCCCCAACCTTCTAATCCACCACATGTAACCCGCCCACCACCCCGAGTAGGATTAGTCTTAGCAGATCCTACTCCTGAGGACATAGAAATGATGCTTAGGGCATATCAGGCTAGAATCGAGGAAGCCCTATTAGATAGATTGGAGAGGTTAATCGCAAAGTCTGGAAAAGGAGTCACCTCCCAGGCTCAGGAGAGGGCAAGTGATAGAATAAGCATTCCTTCCCAGGAAGCTTATGTTCCTAACTCCACTGAACCAAACACCTCTTCTTCTATGAATCGGTATTCACCAGAATTCTTGCAAGAGATTCAAGAAGAGAAATGGGCTAAAGAAAGTGAAGATCCTCCTCCAATTGAACTTGTGGATGATGCGCACGATCAATTCCCACAAGACATTCCTTCCATTTATGGAGAGTAGGAGAGTGCCCAATAACATTAGAGATAAGATTTTGAGTTTAATTCCTTACATGAACTACCCCCTTTCATAGGTCCATGGGAAGCTAAGTCGACTTGCATGAGAGCACCCACGGTCATGATAAGAAACAAAGACTCAATCATACCTAGGAATATGGAGGTAGTAGAGAACACGAAAGTGCAGTGCAATCTCACTTTAGAAGAGCTACTCAAGGTTAGGCTAGAACTATGGAAACATGTAGCCAATCAAATCCCAAAAGTAGCAAAACCTTGTTCGTAGGTAGGATCTCATAGAATGGTGCCGGAAATACCCTTGGACACGATAGGAGACATGAGCGAAGGTGAAGAAGGAAACACCTATCTTCTTGTTAACCATCAGGGGTACACAACCAAGGCAATTTTGGACTTAGGTGTAGGAGTTACAATTGCTACCACTTCCCTATGGAAGCGTTGGAGCAAGCCAACACTTAGGCCAACGAGAATGAAATTGCAAATGGCCGATGGTCACATTGAGAGACCTTTAGGACTACTAGAAGGGATAACTCTCACCACTTGTGGCGTAGAGTTTGAACATATTTTTGCTATATGTGACTTTAACAAGAATCAAACCTATGAGATGATTCTGGGAAGGCCATTTATGCGACAGTTGCAAGTGGTACAAGATTGGGGAACCAATTCTTTGTATTTGCAAGACTTACGTGTTACAACCAAAGTCAATCTCAAGGATTACTCTCATAGAGACGTTCCCCCTATTCAATGGAATCCCATCCATAGAGCTAAGGATGATACAGAACCAGTGCATTTCGTAGGATCACGATCCTCATGGATGCATGAAGACACCCACTTATGGATGTGCAAAGTAGCCATAGAAGAAGAGAAAATAGAAAAAGCAAGAGAGGTAGGTGCGAAGGAAACTCATAGATCAATTCAAGACCCAACCTATGCACATGTAGTATTTCGTGACGAAGTATTTGAACCCCATGGTTGGGCGGAAATTTTAGCAACAATGGATGTAGCCATCAATGAAGAACAATGGACACCCCACTGTGACGAGGATGGCTATGACATTTTAGTCTTCACAATAGAGCTAATCTTGTGTGATTTGATTATTGAGGAATGTGAACCTTGCATTGATGCATTCGAGGATGCAAGTGACTCCGATCTAGAGTCAATTATAATGGACCCTCCTTTTGCGTCAGATGAGGAATATTTCTACGAAGTAGAGCCTCACCCTCAGAGACATGAAGAAATTATGAATGAGGTGAGATTAACCACACAAGTGACCACTAAGAACGAAGGCAAGAAGAGGAAGAAGAGGGAAGTCATACTAGAGGAAGAAGAATCTTTATTTGAGGTCCTTGAAAATTTCAAGAAGTATGAAGTTGAAGATAGGAGATTCATGGTAAGAATTCCTAAACATGAAGACATCATAGGAGAGGCCTTTGATAACAAAGAAACTACAAAGAAAATCATAGTGACCATAGAGGAAGGTGAAGAGAGATGCACATACATAGGACATGACCTAAGTGAAGATGAGGAGCAAGAGTTGATAGCCTTACTACGAGAATATAGAGATGTGTTTGCATGGAGTTACAAGGACTTGAAAGGTGTAGACACTGACATATGCTCACATACGATCCCCATGGCCTCAAAGGCTAGACCCTCTAAACAGAAGCCATACACATACAATGACAACTATGCTGCCAAGATCAAAGAAGAGATAGATCGCTTGGTGGAAGCTGGATTTATCTATGAAATCAAGCACACTGAATGGGTATCCCCCATTGTTGTGGTGCCCAAAAAGAATGGAAAATTACGCGTATGCATTAACTTGAAGAAGGTTAACACAGCCACTATCAGAGATAGTTATATGCTTCCTATCACTGAGCATCTGTTACAAAGGGTAGCAGGCAAGGAAGTGTATAGCTTCCTAGATGGGTTCTTTGGTTACAATCAAGTAGCCATTGCACTAGAGGATCAACATAAGATGGCTTTTGCCACAGAGTGGGGCATATTTGCTTTTTGGGTAGTGCCATTCGAGCTTACCAATGCACCCGCTACCTTTCAGAGGCTGATGTGCCATGTATTTAAAGAATTCTTGTGGAAGAATTTGGAAGTCTATGTTGATGATCTCTATGCTCATTCCAACATTAGACAGACACATATACTTGAATGCAAGAAAATCTTTGAAAAATTTAGAGAATATCAAGTCTTCCTGAACCTGAAAAGTGTGTTTTCATGGACAGGCAAGGCAAGATTCTAGGACACATAGTATCAAAGAACATCATATCTATTGACGACGAGAAAGTGAGAGCTATCGCACAACTACCTAGGCCAAAGAATGTTTTATACACATGTATGAGGCATTGTGGCTATTACCGATGTTTTATACACATGTATGCCATCATTGCAAAGCCTCTGTACGTGTTGGGAGTGATGGATGGACACTTCAAGATGATGAGTAGATACTACAAAATCCTGCTTTGTACCAGACCTTTGATGCTTTGAGTTGATAAGTAGACCTTCTTCGCTTCTCAATGACACCAAAAAATGGCCTATGTACTTTGGAAGTGATATATGAAAAGGTTGAATCAAAACAGATAACTTTGAACTTCAAGTCTTCAAGAAAACTTTCTATTTTTTACTAGACACCTACTGTATCTTTTGCTCAGTATAACCAACACAGTAGGAATTGGAAAACTTCCTTTTAGGGGTATCTAGTTACCTTAGCAAGCTAACTATTCCAAGTGGAATCACTTAAAAAGATTAACTATGCTCAAAGAAATTAATTTAGCAAGTAAACCTTTACCCCTGACTTTTTAGGACTGTTGCAGACTTCGACCAGTGATCACCTCGATGAACTTTTCTCTGAAATGGATGAATAGAAATCCTTCAAATTTTTATAGCATCTAGAAGACTTTGCGCTGGTTTTAAGAAGCTATAGATCTTTGAATTTGGTTGAGAAATGAGTGAGATATGATCTCCACAAGTTGACTGACTGACAGAGACTATGACAGATAATTCAGAGATGAACAATGTAGATATATGTATTAATGAACAATGTTGTACAATGCCATAGGCATGATGATCATTTCCTAATGGTAGAGAAAGGTGTGCTAGCCTCACACACACTCAAATATGAGAATGAGCAACTCGAAAAAGTGACTAACACACTCGTGACTTTTTCTTGGAAGTTTATATAGATGTTCACTACCAATTTGAATTTGAATTCAAATTGTTGTCTCTCTCTAAAAAGTGATCCTCCATTATAGGAGATATTCCATCAATCAACTCCTAACTTTTCCACAAGTTCTTCTTGGTAGGTGTTTACAAAGATTCTAAGTCAAATATGACTTTTACAAAAGGATAAAATGGTAATTAACCATTAGCATTGATTCCTATGCATCTTTATATGTGTATGAACTGCAAGCCAAATGTGTAGGCTTGTGAATTGCACCAACAATACGGACTTTTGACCAATTTTGAGTGGAGTGATGAATGTGAGAAATCTTTCAATGAGCTTAAACGACGATTATGTTCAGCACCAATCTTGACTACACCAGATTGGAACAAGCCATTGCATGTCCATGTGGATGCATCCAATTACGTGATTGGGTTCATACTTGCACAACCTACGGGTAAAGGTAATATGGATCTTCCAATTGCCTATGCTAGTAGACAGTTAAATGCCGTTGAATGAAATTATACCACTACTGAGAGAAAAGGATTAGGCATCGTATATGGGGTTAAAAAATTTAGACACTATTTGCTTGCAAATAAGTTCAAATTTTTTTACTAATCATCAACCTCTACTTTACTTGGTAAACAAGCCATGCAATACAAGAAGATTAGCAAGATGGTTCCTCTTACTAATGGAATATGACTTTGAGGTAGTGGTAAGGAAGGGCAAGACTCAGTTGAGAGCAGATCATCTCTCGAGGCTCACATCTGGAGAGGCCCCACAAGGAGTATCAGATGATCTTCATGATGCTTACTTTTTCAGGTTGGAAGTTGTACTGCAGTGGGCCAAGACATTAGTACCGGTGTTGACATATGGGCCTAAACATCCAATAATAAACACTCAAGATAGGGATGTAGTAAAGGCCCAGAAGTACCATATCATGGCAGGGAGTATGTACAAGTATATAGATCAATGAATATTATTTTGTTGTGTTGAAGAGGATGAGTACGTGAAGTGGTTGTATTTAGCACATGTGGGTGCATTAGAGCAACACTACTCGAGGCAAAGAACTTTACAGACACTGAGGAGACTCAGAGTGCACTGTCCAACTATGGAAGCAGATGTCCGTAGGATGTGCAAGGGGCGCAATTTGCCATACTAAACCACTAGTGGAACATGACACTCTTTATTGAGTGTCTTTAGTGCTAGATTGGAGCAAACCAAGTAGCCTTTTTGAGGATGAGAACCTTTCCCCAAGATATGACATTGACTAGACAAAGGATCTTAGAACAAGAAGCTTTAGACTATACTCTCATTGGAGATAATCTACATAGACGAGGAAAAGATGGGTATCTTAGATTATGTGTCCATGAGAGTGAATATCTTAAGATCTTGGAAACTGCTCACCAGGGTGTAGCAGGAGGACATTTTGAACCAGATCGAGTGATCAAGGCAATACTTTTTGCAGGTCTTTGGTGGCCCACACTTCACATGGATGCACATACCTATGTGAAGAGGTGTGATGTTTGTCAGCAAACTGAGTACCCTATATGTAAAGATGAGATTCCATTGAAACCTATGATGGGTGGACGTGCATTCTCTAAGTGGGGAATAGACTTTGGCGGTCCTATTAATCCCCCAGCTGCCAATAGAGCTAGTAAGTGATAGAGGCACACAATTCTTGAATGGAGTCATAGAAAACCTTCTCCAAGAATTCTTGGTGATCCATAAGAAGTCTGCCCCCTATCATCCACAAGCTATCTTATTTGAGAATGTGTTCACCAGATACGGGCTACCAATAGAGCTAGTAAGTGATAGAGGCACACAATTCTTGAATGGAGTCATAGAAAACCTTCTCCAAGAATTCTTGGTGATCCATAAGAAGTCTGCCCCCTATCATCCACAAGCTAATGGACAGGCTGAGAGCACAAATAAGATTCTATGCAATGTAATGACAACATTGGTTAATAATAAATGCTCTGATTGGGACAAATAGCTACACCATGTTGTTTGGGCATATAGAGTTGCCTATAAAATGGTACTCCAAGCCACACCCTTTCAGATGGTGTTCGGCCAAAATGCAGTGCTACCATTGGAATTTTTGATACCTACATTGAATGTAGCACAAGAGCATGACTAGACAGGCCATGAGCTCTCCTATAGAATCTTCAATCTTGAACGATTAGGTGAAACACGATTGAGAGCTACAGCAGGAATTTATGTAGCCAAGAAGAGACAAAAAGCATATTTTGACGCACATGTGAAGGATAAGGGCTTGAAAGAAGGAGACCTAGTCCTAGTCTACACCTTGAAGCAACATGCACGGAAATTAGAGAAGAGAGGCTATGGACCAATGATTATCAATAAGATCTCCACAAGTGGGGCAGTTCAACTAGCCACTGTAGAAGACGACATCCTACTAAGTTACATCAGTGGATGGAGAGTCAAGTTATATCAGGGACCCCTCACGAAGGAGATGTTAAATCAACTCAATATTGCAAAGAAATGTAAAGAAGAGGAAAAGCGAATTCGAGAAGAAGCACAGGCACAAGCTTTAGAATGCATCGGACGAATGAAATTTAGAAGCCAAGGTAGAGATCAGCCTATGCCTGACACTCAAGAAGCTCTAGGTTATCACATGGCCATGTGCGAGGCTTCAAGTGAATGTTCCCATAGGATAGTCGATCGGTGATCTTTTGTGACCCTAGAGGTAGGACAAGGAGAGAGTGCAAGGACCATGAGAGCTTTAATTGACTCAGGAGCAACACTAGTGCATTTTGACTTTCTTACTACCAAGAATTGCAATTGAAGGTCAATCCTATAGAGGCATATCTCATAGGGTTGGGAGGTGTGGAAACCCCTTGCATGGGAGAGGTGGAACTTCCCCTCTACATTCAATAGGTTCTAATGGCAATCAAAGTGGTAGTATGTGAAGATGAGGATATTACCAAACCTCTTGTCTTTGGTCAAGACTGGATGTATGATCATGCAGTCAACCTCAACCTAAGAAGTGGACTTCTTCAGGCTTGTGTAGGCCAAAACCGCATCACAATTGAATTAGAGAATCAAGCACTTAGGCCACTAGAAAAGGTACCAAATCTTGGTTCCTCCAGGAACCCACATGAAGATAATGATGCTATTCTTGTCCAAAGTTCTATGGTGGAGAAGATTGTCACTCTTGACGAAGGTGCAAAAGTCAATGAGGAGTTCCCTTCTTTTCCAAAGAGATTCCCAGGAAAGCAAGCAAGACAACATACATCACAAAGGAGGCCGATATTCAAGAAGCATGATCAACTGCAAGTGCAATATAAAGTACCTCTTGGCATGAAGCAGATTTGGGTATGCAAAGGTGAACAACCCTTGGCTTTTGAGATAGGATCCCAAAGATGCACCAAAAGAGCTACAGTGTCCAGGATTACAACGAAGGAGTATCCTAGGCATCAATCTAGACAAACCATTTCTATTTGAGTTCCAAAGCGGTCAATGAAGGCTATCCCCAATGCTAGATAGATATGGGTGCCCAAGACGTGCTTATGAGCTCAAATAGCTTCACCTCCATTCACAAGATTGAATCAACACTCACAAGCACCCTTAGCACAAATCCCAGGGCAAACATCTACACTCCACACCACTACATCTTCAGTCACACCTAGGAATGTTGGGAGATGGATACCCAAAAGGTCCCAAACCCAACACAATCTAGTCCACAAACCTTTACATATCATCACCACTAAAAGCTATGATTCCACAATCAAAGTTTGGAGACTTAAACCCCGTATCAAACCCCCTAAACCAATTTTGTAAATGAGTCCACTCTGATGTAGGTGCATTCTGAGTACATTGCACATCCAAAAATAAGCATCTCAGGTGAACACTAACCTACTAACCAACATTCACACACATCACAAACACTTCACCCACTAACCCCTAACCACTTGGAATGTCATGTTAGTATTGTGGAAGGAACACCATAACATCCTGTTTCCTATGCAATGCTAATGTGCCTCTCTTCTTCTAGCAGATAAGCATCAACATCTACAAGCAGTCTCATGGTAGAAACAATAGGCCCGAGCTCATAGGCATGAGTAAGTATTGTGGTGATTAATGTGGAGAGTCTACCTATTGATGTGCCACCAACTGAACGACCTGTAGAGCTGCAACACCTCCAGCAAATACCTATACCAGACCCTCCCACAAGAATAACAGAGAGAGTCCAAGAAAATTCTCATTGGTTCAATGGCATGCCAGGGCCCTTAGGAGAGACTAAGTATATCTGGGATTCCAAGTGTGAGTATGACAAGTCATGGGTTCGATTCCAATTCTTTTCCAAAGAATTCGAGACTCTTCCAAACACACAAGAACTTCAAACCATATGGCAACGTGCTGGACTAGCGGAGTACTTTGAGGCACCCTTACCCAAACCAGATCTCCTACAATGTTACTATTTGGTCTCAACATTATAGGCTAATGAGGAAAAGGACAAACCAGGGGAAGTCCTTAAATCTGCACATGAAGGAACAGATGGTGGGCACCTTCTAGGACACATTATGAGTCAGAGGATCCTTGATGTTGGCTTATGGTGGCCTACATTATTCAAAGATGCAGAGGAATGGGGAAAGGCATGTGATGTTTGTCAGGGGTGTGAACCCAAGCCAACAAAGTAGAGGCACAATCCCTTGATTATTTCCACTTCTTGGCAAGCATTTGAGAAGTGGGGGCTAGATTTTGTAGGGCCCATCTACCCTCCATTGATTCCAAAAAGAGAAAAGTATCTATTGATCGCCACTGACTATGCAACAAAGCAGGCTGAAACTATTGCCTCCCCTGATTGTACTACTCAAATTGTTGTTGAGTTCATTTATAGTAACATCATTTGTAGATTTGGATGCCCCCTTGAAATTTGTATAGACCAAGGTACTCATAATGTGAACAAGGTCCTACATGAAATTTTTAACAGGTACAAAATTCTACATAGGACCTCTTGTGCCTATTATCCAAGAGCTAATGGACAGGCAAAATCCACCAATAAGGTATTAATTGCCATGTTCAGGAAGGAATGTATGTTACAACCCACTTCTTGGGGCATTGCTTATCAAGGTACCCTATGGGCATACATATTAGCTTACAACGAAGCTAATCGATATTATCCACTCCAATTGGTTTATGGGATATTGCCTATTGAACCCTTTGAATTTCTGCGTGGGTCACCAAAACTAGCATTCATGCAGGAAAAGAAAGATTGTGGTGTCTCTCACAGGCTTGGAGCGCTGCACAACTTGGAAGAGATATGTCTACATGCTGCAAAACAATTGGTAGAGACTCAAATGAAGAGGAAGGAGGCACATGATCGGAATCTATTGGATCAATAACTTACAAACATGCATGTTAGTTCTCCTCCATAGACCTCAAATTCACACACAAGTAAGGGGAAAATGGCTTCCACACTAGGAAGGACTTTATCGAATTAAGGTGATGCTGAATTGAGGTGCAGTGGAGTTAGAGACTCTAAAAGGAGAGGTCCTACCACTAGTCAACATATCAAGGCTCAAGGCCTATCATCAGCACAATTGAAGCTTTTTGGATCACCTGGAAATTGCAAAATCTGTCCATGTTGTCCATAACCTTCTCATTATCTTTTTGCTCAAGTTTTAGTACTTTTTATCCATTTTCATGCTTGTTCCTTAGGTTTTTTTTAGGAAGCTTAGAAGTCATTTCTCAAGCTTTGCATAAACAAAATTTTAGGATTTCTGGGAATTTTTGAAGGCATTTTTAGAATTTTTCTAGCATTCTTTTTCATTTTTTAATGTCATTTTCTTACTAAAAATGGAAAAATAAAGGAAGCTCCCTCTGGTTTTCAGTGAGAAAATAGCCTAGAAATGTCTAAAAAATTTTTGAGATTTTAGTGAATTTTTTTGTAAATTTTTGAATATTTTTTTGGATTTTATAGTATTTTTTATCTACTTTCAAGGTATTTTTTCACAAAAAAAAGGCCCTCGAGCTGATTTTTCTTTGCCACTTAAAAAGAAAACCCCACCCACCCTCCCCACTGCCCCCCTCCCCCCCACTGCCCCCCCCACCGCCCCCACCCCCCATCCACACCCCCCCCCACCCCTCCCCCTCCCCCCCCCCCACCCCCCACCCACCCCCCACTACCCCCTCCCCCCCCCCAACCCCACCCACCCCCACCTCCCCCTCCACCCCCCATCGCCCCCCCTCCCACCCATCCCCCACTCCCCCCCCACTAGCCCCCCATTGCCTCCCACCACCCCACCCCCCACCGCCCCCTGTTGGGTTGTAGGGTATGCACACATCCTCAATTGTGCATTGGAACCCTCCCTAGACCATAAGAATAACTCTCTTTGTATCTACTTAGAATTTCACATAAAAACACCATCTTAGGACACTTTTTTGATATTTCTCTTATACTAAGGTAGTGAAGCCTTGTGAATAGCCACCTCTCTTGCACACATATGAGAGAACACACTCGAAAAACCCATGCCTATATTTCTTGGGATTTTCTTGTGACAAAAGGAATATTTGTCCAAGATATGTTAGTTAGAGAGAGATTCACTTTTTGACTTTTCAAAAGAGCACATGGGGAATAGAGCTTAGCCTATATATAGAAGCTTTTGGTATGAAAAGATGCATGCCTATCTGATTGCACATGGTTTTGAGAACAGTCCAACTAAGAGCACCTTAGGAAAGCTTCAAACTTCTCCCTAGGTAGAGCCTTCGTGAAAAGGTCTGCAATGTTCTCCTGCATGGGCACATATGCCAAGCTGATCTCCCCAGCAGAGAACCTCTGCCTGACATAGTGATAATGCACCTCAATGTGCTTAGTGCGAGCATGGAACACAGGGTTCCTCGCAACTTCTAATGCGCTCTCACTATCAGTGAAGATGGTGGTGGCAGAAGACTGACCAACATCCAAATCAGCCATAAGGCGTCTGAGCCACACACACTCAACAGTCGCTGTGAAAGCTACCCTATACTCAGCCTCACAACTGGAAGTGGCCACAGTAGGCTGCTTCTTGCTCAACCAAGATATACATGAGCTACCAAGCATGAAGCAAAAACCAATGGTGGACACATGAGTGTCATAGCAACTAGCCCAATCTGAGTCAAAAAAAGCATGCAAATTTGGCGCTAGTGATCCCCCCTTGGGATAAAACAACCCAAGTAGCCGAGTACCACTCAAGTAGCAAAAGATGCGCTTAACCGCCTTCCAATGCATGGCTCCAACTTGCATAAATTGAATGCCCAGATTGAAATGCCCCAAATCAGACATCTCAAATGAGGCATGCAAAACAGCCTTGAAATCAACAATATGCTTCTCAATAGGACTAGTGAGCAGCATGTCATCAACATAGACAACAATGATCAGAAGCACATCATTAGAACGCTTAACATATAAGGTGCTTTCAGTTGGACTATTCTCAAAACCATGTGCAACTAGATAGGCATGTATCTTCTCATACCAAGCACGTGGTGCTTGCTTTAAACCATATAATGCCTTCTTTAACCTGCACACCTAGTTTTCATGCCCTTTTTGCACAAAGACACGGGGCTGAAAAACATACACTTCTTCATGCAAGTCACCATTCAGAAATGTTGTTTTAATGTCCAACTGATGTACATTCCAACCATGATGGGCTGCAAGTGCACAAATGCTTTGAACAGTAGTCATAAGACATGTAGGTGCAAAGGTTTCATCAAAATCAATGCCTCTTTCGTGTGCATAACCCTTTGCAACAAGCCTAGCCTTATACCTATCAACTGTACCATCACGTTTACGCTTCAGCTTGTGTACCCACTTAGTGCCAATGGCCTTCTTGCCAGGAGGCAAGTCACATAAAGACCATGTACCATTCTTCATTATAGCATCATATTCAGATTGCATAGCAGCCATCCAATTTTCTGAATTTTGTGCATCGTCGAAAGAAACAGGCTCATTCTCATCACAGAGACTAGATGCAGCCATAGCATAACAATTTGATGCAAAGGAGGCACTATGAGAGCCTGAACGAGTACGATATGACAAAGGTGCATCTAATTTATTATCACGCAAATTCTATACCAGCCATTTTGGCATAGTTTTTGCCTGCTCAATATCAGCTCTCTCATCAACAAGTGCATCATGTAAATCTGCATCAGAAATGGGATGATCTGCATCATCATATGAAACCTGCAAAGGCTGAGAAGTTGCCTCATTAGGACCAGCACTAGACTGTCCACCTGTAAAAAGAGGCATCAAAGTATCATACATGTCTTTGGAGCTAACAGATGTCTCCTTAGTACATGAAAGCAATGGCTCAATAGCATCTTCCACAAAGACAACATCACGGCTAACCAGAATGCTTTTAGTCTATGGATGATACAGACGATAACCTTTACTTTCAGAATTGTACCCAACAAAAATACATTTTATTGCCTTATCATCCAATTTTTTGCGATGTTGTTCAGGCACTAATGCATATGCCAAACAACAAAAAACATGCAGATGAGCAACAGATGGCTTGCGGTCATGCCAAGCCTCATATGGAGTGATAGACTGTAGCGCTTTAGTGGGACACCTGTTCAGTACATATGCTGCACACATGACAACCTCAAGCCAGAAACTATGTGGTAAAGCCTGACTCTTGACCATACACCTCGCCATCTCCATGAGTGACCTGTTCTTTCGTTCAACAACTCCATTCTGTTGAGGTGTATACGGCACTGTACACTGGTGTTTTATCCCACGTTCAGCCAGAAATGCATTAAAATCAGAAGACATATATTCCCCCCTCGATCAGAGCGGAGGGTGCCCATTTTACATACTGACAGATTTTCAGCCAAAACCAAAAACTGTTTGAAGCACATGAACACTTCGGACTTTGCCTTCAATGGATATACCCATGCATGCCTGGAAAAATCATCAATGAAAGTCACAAAGTAAAGGTAATTTCCAAAAGAGGATGTCTACATAGGACCACAGACATCACTATGTACAAGCTGCAATTTTTGCGTAGCCCGAACTGAGCCATCTTTTGGAAGGGAGGAACGCTGCATTTTGCCCAAAATACAGCCTTCACGTACATGTTTTCCAGGTGCCTCAAGTTTGGGCAAAGAAGACACCATATCAGATTTCTGCAGGCGTAGCAAACTAGCAAAATTCAGATGACCAAAGCGTGCATGCCAAAGCTTTGCATCTGACATAGCCTGAGAATCATGAGCTGCACATGCTGAATCATTCACAGATCTATCATAGTCTATGAGCTTATACAGCCCACGACATAAAATGCCAGAAGCAATAATAACATCGCCATTTTGACAGATCATGAACTGTACATCTGTCATCAACAAGTTTCACAACCAAGCCAATCTTGGCTAATGCAAAAACTGATAATAGATTCTTCTTGATCCCTAGCACAAATAAAGCATCTGAGAAGGTGAAAGAACTACCATAAGCAATAGTCAGAATGATCTTACCAACTCGCATAATAGGATAAGAGGAGTTGTTGGTGCATGTGACAGTTTTCCCTGTAGGGGCAGGCTCGAGTGAAGAGAAGAAACTGCGCTGCGAGGTAATACGTTTGGTCGCCCCAGTGTCAAAGTACTGGCAAACATCTGAGTCTACTGCAGACATGCACTGATCATGAGAAGATGGGTCAAAACTGCAGACAGTAGTAAATGCCCATTCTTCTTCATGCACAAGATTTGTAGACTCTGTTTTTGGTGTAGAGGCCTCTGCAAGAACCATTCCAGCCTCTTTCTTCTTTGCCTCTTTAGCAGCCAATTTTGGAAACTTCTTTCTGATATAATCATTCCCTTTACAGTACTTGCAAAACAATTTCTGCTTTTCTGATTTCTTCTCATCTTTATCCTGGTTCTTTGAATGTGCAGCATTTGCAGATTTCTGCTTACTAGTAGAAGAGCTCCATTTTCCTTTGCCCTTCTCACTAGCCAGGAAAGCTTGATCTGCAACACGCATAATGGACCTATCCTGCCTAGACTGATCTTCCTGTAATAGAACAAAGACTAACTCCTCAAATGACAAGGCATTTGGATTGCCTGTCATCATCAATCGAAGAGTAGAAGCGAAACTCTGATATGAATCAAGAGGACCATTCAAAACGGTCTGCACAAGTGATCTATCTGGTATAACCTCATCAGCAGAAATCAACTGTTCCTTCAACTCTTTGATCTTTGTCAAAAAATTGTCCATAGAATCACCTTCATTCATGTGCTCACTCTCAAACTGTTTTCGGAGATAAGCAACATGAGCCTCATTCCTA
Organism: Ceratopteris richardii; assembly: GCA_020310875.1. Classification (NCBI taxonomy): domain Eukaryota; kingdom Viridiplantae; phylum Streptophyta; class Polypodiopsida; order Polypodiales; family Pteridaceae; genus Ceratopteris; species Ceratopteris richardii. Next base: position 68,561,021 of record CM035420.1, read on the forward strand.
GCTTGGTACAATGTGGTAAGTGTATCCCAAGCATCCCTAGCTATTCTTCAAGAGCGAATGTGAGGAATAATGGCACGTTTGACAGAGAAAGCTATCAATGCATGTGCCTAGGCATCTCTGCCATCCCAGCGGATTTCGTCTGTAGTAGGTGCAGCAGAAACAGCAGCACAAATAGGAATCTTCACAATATCATCTTCGACACCATCTTCATCAGCTCCAGCACCTGTATTTGTAGTACCTACTGTTACAGGTGTAACAGGGCATCTTTCAACACCCTGCACAATGTTCCACAGTCCTTTTGCAACCAATACATGTCGCATCATATAAGCCCATAATGGGTAGTTGGTACCATCCAACTTATCCTCAACAGCCAACATATGGAATACATCACTGCTTTCAGCCATGGTCGGTGACCAAAATACCTTGATGCAGAAAATTGACTGTATCTCAAAAAGTTCAACAGAACTGCCCAGACAAATTCTGCTAGACCTGTAGCAGACTTTGAGACGCTTATACTAGCGAACAGAAACTGGTAGATACTTTTGACACAAAAAGAAGAAATAGCCTACACAAGCACTGTGATAGTGCATTCGGAAGCTGTTTTGATCTCGGAAACATGTTGAGTATGCTCACCAAAATTTGTGTGATTTTGAGACTGCAAATGGAGGAGTGTCGACAGCACCCTAGATGAAGCGACAACCTGCTCTGATACCAATCGTTGGAGTTAGATGTCTGTGGAAGCATGCGAACAGCACAAGGAAGAAGAAGAAGCTTGGAGCACAAAGACACAATACTGTATGTATTACTAGAGAATGTACAAAGATAAGTAGCCCATTAGGGCAATAGGCGTATATACAAGCCGGGGGAAAAAAAACCTTCTAAAGAGGGAAAAAAGTGCCCCGGCAGTCCTAGTGTGTTCACACACATCACAACCTAAATATATCAACATCTACAACTTAGATAGCTTTAAATTACATTACACTATAGTGTTAAATAACCACTTGTAAAACAGGTTGTAAGTCTACATGAAATCTTGTATCCATGAATGGCTCAATGTGAACTTTCCCCAACATTTGCATTTAGTTTCCCATGAGCGGAGAAATGCAAGCTTGGTTTCTTCGCATATCAGGATTCTAACTATGATTTTGAGATATTCATTTCAAGATCTTGATCCGAATGCAATACAAAACATAATTATGAGCAATAGATAATGATTTCATATAACAATAGCTCTCCAATAGGTAAAGTTTGAGGTTGTTATCTTGCTCTCACATCTAGTTAACAATGCGAGATTGAACTTCCAACTTAGCTAGTGTCAGAGTACGTTCGATCTCTAGGGTCATAGTACGTTTGATTTCTAGGGTCATTGTATATGTAAGAGATTGAGCTACCAACTTAACTAGCCTTTGATACACTTTTAAAGTTGAGTTGAATATTAGTATATTAGAGAGACTAATCATTCTTTGATTGTTCGATATGCCATAGCTTCCTTCAACCCACTAAGCATAAAGGCCCTCTTTATATTCGCAGTTTTTAAGGAACAAGCTATTCTTCAATGAACCTTAGTGCTTTGGTGTTGAAATAATACTATATTGTTTTCCATTTTAAAACTTCTTGGTATAGGTTGGAGAACAGAGAACCTCTTTATAACATGTAATCTCCCAGCAATTTCTGACCTCCGTACTAAACTAATATGTAAACTAT
>CM035420.1:69302724-69362220 GCA_020310875.1 Ceratopteris richardii
GACTTGATCGATTCTCTGGTTCATATCATTGATGGGTACTTTTTGTGCTTGTAACTCTTTCCTTAAGATTGCAATGCCATTTCTAGCAAACATTAAATAGTTGTGATGCATTCTTGCTAGATCATGTTTTTAATGGACATGTTTTGTTCTAAGTTCATTGCATTTTCTAGATTGTGCATCAAGTTTTCGTTGTAAGTTCGTGATCTCATTGTGCTTCTCTACTAATTCGTGGTGGAAAATTCCTCCTTCTTGGCTATAAATGATATATAATACTAATTATACTAAGCTTTGTTTCTTTCTGGTTCACATGTAAGACAATAGTTACGCAATATAACACAGGAGCAATAGCAGAGAAGATAACAGATATAGGAGAATCTCAACAATTTTCTACTAGCAGCAAGTACAAAGATGATGGCGTTGTCCACCCGTGCGCTCTCAAGGTAGAGCTTAAATGGTGATCTAGACAACTCTAGATAGGGAGATACAAGGTAGAGGTATGCTGGCTCAACTCAGTGTCTTAGGTAGTGCAGAAGTCATGTATATATAGGATCATGGGTGGCCTGCCATGGACGGCAATACATGGGCGGTAGAGCGTGGGCGGCCACCGCCCGCGTAATTGCCATACACGTCTTTGACTGGTTGAACCGACCTAACAAATATAAATGATTTCTGACTCCGACAGGGAATATTCCATGGAATATTCCCTTTACCGTCGCGCCGGGGGCGCTGCCCCCGGACCCCCACCAGGGGACCCTGGTAACTCCCTTTCCTTATAATATCTTACATGGTCCAATATGACCTTCATCCAACATTCAAGTTGGGATTCCCATCAATTGGGTAATGCACGCTTGGCTTCTCCTCATAAAGGGGGCCTTACAAAATGTGCATACAATCATGAGGGGTAGACATTGATCATATACTAACACCCCCCCTCAATGTTTACCGATGATAAATCAAGTAGGTCTCGGTCCTATGCCCATCTGTTGAAGATGCTTGTTGAGCTGCTCTCTTCCAAGTGCTTTAGTGAATATGTCAGCACAATTTGCCTCTGTTGGGCAATATTCTAGCTCCACAATTTCATCTTCTATTAGCTCACGAATGTAATGGTACTGTACTTCTATGTGCTTGGTGCGAGCATGAAATACTGGGTTCTTTGCAATAGCCATACAACTTTGATTATCACACTTGAGTACAGTTGGCATATTTGATGGAAAGCCTAGATCTGTAAGAATTCTCCTTAACCAGACTGCCTCACAAGAAGCAAAACAAGCTGCTTTGTACTCTGCTTCAGTGGAGGAGAGTGCGAGAGTTGGTTGCTTCCTACTTACCCAAGAAAATATTCCTGAACCAAGTGAGAAACAATATCCAGAAACTGATTTTCTAGAATCACAATCTCCAGCCCAATCTGAATCACAATATCCTTGGAGTGTATCACCTGTGGTATACAAAATACCAAAATCCAAGGTTCCTGCAATGTACCTTAGAATTCGCATTCCAGCATTCCAGTGACTCTCCTTAGGTTTGTTGGAAAACCTGCTTAACACTCCAACAGCATAGCAAATGTCTGGTCTAGTGTTGCACAAAAAAATAAGACTTCCAACGAGCTTCCTATACTTCTTAGCATCTACATCAGGCATGTTATCATCCATAGATAGCTTATGATTTACCTCCATAGGTGTGCTAGTTGGTTTGCAATCCATCATTCCAAATGCCTTGAGAATTTCTTTGGAATATTTTTGTTGTGAGATGAAAATGCCATCCTTCCTTTGCCATACTTCAATTCCCAGACAAAAATGGAGTAGACCTAAGTCTGTCATTTCAAACTCAGTTCCCAAGCTGATCCGAGTTTGATTGATGAGTTCTAGATGATCTCCTGTAATGATCAAATCATCTACATATACAATGACAACAACTAGCTTGCTATCCCTTTTCGTTACATACAAGTTAGCATCAGAAGTACTTCTTTCAAAACCCATATTTTTGAAAAAATGATCTATTCGTTGGTACCAAGCCCGTGGAGCTTGCTTAAGTCCATACAAAGCTTTCTTCAACCTGCAAACTTTATTTTCTGAATTGGGCACCTCAAAACCTGGTGGTTGAGATACATATACCTCCTCCTTGAGGTGACCATTCAAAAATGCAGATTTGACATCCATCTGGAAAATAGGCCAAGACTTTTGTGCAGCTACTGCAAGTACCGTCCGAATAGTTGTCATGCGTGCTGTTGGTGCAAAAGTTTCTTGAACATCAAATCCTTCAATCTGTGAAAAACCCTGTGCAACTAATCGTGCCTTATACTTTTCTAATGTTCCATCAGCTTTATACTTAGCTTTCCAAATCCATTTAGTACCTATTACCTTCTTCTTTGGCGGCAAGTCGACTAGATCCCATGTATCATTTTTGAGTATACTATCATACTCAGACTGCATTGCCGCTCTCCAATCTGGATCATCAATGGCTTCTTCAATGGTGGTAGGTTCCTTTATCGAACCCATGATATCTGCCATTAGAGCCATGTTAACAATGTGTTCTGAGGCTCTTCTTTGCTCCTCTATTCTCTTTGATCTTCGTAATCCATCTGATGATGATTCTGGTACATCTACATGTGGATTGTGATCATCAAAGAGCTGTTGTGCCCACTTCGGTAGTGGCTTACGCAGTGCAGCTACAACTGGTTGGCTTTTTATTGAGGAAATTTCTCCATCAGATGTTTCCTCCTCCTCAACTTTAACCTGTCTTTTGATAGGCACAAGGTGAGATATTTCTCCGCTTGATGAGATAGTAGATTTACCTTTATCTTCTACTAAGTGTGGTCGTTCATCAAACACCACATCTCGGCTGACAAAAATCTTCCTTGCCTCAGGATCCCATAACCTGTATGCTTTAGACTCTTCACTATATCCTAGGAAGACACACTTTTTGCTTTTTGAATCCAACTTTGATCTTGTTGAATCAGGAATATGTGCATAACAGAAACAACCAAAAATTCTGAAATGCAAAACTGAAGGCTTTTTACCAGAATATGCTTCTTGAGGAGTCATCCCCTTCAGTGCTTTTGTGTAGCTTCGATTGAGGATGTAGACTGCTGTATTGACTGCTTCTGCCCAGAATGAATCAGGCATGTCTTGAGCCTTCAACATACAACGAGCCATTTCAACTACTGTCCTGTTCCTGCGCTCAACAACGCCATTTTGTTGGGGTGTATGAGCTGTGGTAAGTTGCCTTTTCACACCATGCTCCTTACAGTAATTGTTGAATTCTGTTGACAAGAATTCACCTCCTCTATCTGTTCTAAATTTCTTTAGTTTCCTTCCTGATTCATTTTCTACATACTTATGCCACGTTTTAAATTTTTCAAAAGCATCAGCCTTCTCTCGAATGAAATAAACCCACATCTTTCTACTATAATCGTCGACTAACAGCAAGAAGTAGAAAGATCCTCCTAAAGCAGGTGTAGACATTTTACCACAGAGATCAGCATGTACCAACTCTAGAGGAGCTTGAGATCGATTACTGGTCTCTCTTGGAAATGCCTTTCGATGTTGCTTGCCCATCATACAAGCTTCACAAGGTTCCTGCAACTCTGAAAATGCAGGCATATGAGCAACCATCCCTGTTCGTTGCATCTCCTTCAAAACTGCAAATCCGAGATGCCCAAATCGTTGATGCCATAACCTGCTTACATCTTTATCTTCTGTAGCAGTTAAAGCACTTAACTCATACAAGTTATCCCGTCGAATGCCTTTACCTACAACATTACCTGATGAATCCATGATTTCCGCACCACTCTTATTGAAGTGAACTTCAAGTCCACGATCTGTTATTGCAGAAACTGACAACAAATTTCTTTTGAGTGTAGGTACATAGAGAACATCGGATAACTTTTTCTCACCACCTGGAGAAGTGATAAAAGAGATGGTTCCAGTTCCTTCAGCTGGACACTTGGAGTCATTTCCCACCACTACATTGATGGATTCCCGCAGAGGCACTAGGGAACTATACCAATCCTTTTTACTAGTCATATGGCGAGAAGCTCCACTATCTAAAATCCATGGCTCATCAACACGAGCTTGAGCAGATGAACATACCTCTTCAATAGCTACCCAAAGTTCCAGCTCTGTGTTGTTTGCAGACTCTTTGTTCTTCCATGATGATTTTACAGTCCCATTCCGTTCATCAGCTTGCTTCTTTCTGCAATCCTTGATGGCATGGCCTTTCTTTTCACAATAGAAGCAACTTCCTGTGAACTTTTTCTTCTTTGGCTTCTTCTTTGATCCCTCTGAAGAGCCTTTACCTTTTGCATTTGCTGAAAATGCAGCATCAGTTGTACTTTGCCGATTCTTCAGCCGCATCTCTTCTTCTAAAAGCATGGCACAAAACTCTTCAAATGTAAGAGGAGTTGGCCTTACCTGAGTGTTAAGGGCTGTTACTAATCCATCATACTTTGCTGGAAGAACACGTATAGATCTTCGAGCCAGCTCTTCTGGTGTTATAACAACACCAACTGCAGCCAATTGATCTTGAAGATGCTTTATCCGTTTGATAAAATCTTCAGCCTTTTCAGAATCAGAATGCTTTTCATTTGCCAACTGATTTTCTAAATTCTGTATCCTAGTGTGGTTCTTGGTCTCATATTGTCGAGCCAATATGCCCCAAGCCTCATGTGCTTTAGTAGTATGTTGAACTAAAGTAAGCACAGAATCACTTACACTAGTGACAATCGCACATAATGCATCAGCATTCCGCCTCTTCCAAGCTCGTAGAAGATCTGGATCTGGCTGAATCATCAATCTTGAATTTGCTGGATCTTCAACTGGTATAGGCTCTGGATCCAATCCCATCGGTCCCATGACAGTGTCAAGTAATTCATAGGAGTCCAAAATTGCAGAAATTTTGAACTTCCAGAGTGTATAGTTGGTTCCATCCAGCTTCCCTTCAGTGAATGCAGGTGGACGAATTCGAATAGGTGCAGCATTAACATTAGCTAAAGCACCAAGACTACTGTTCGACGATGAAGCCATCATGTAATCACTCGAATAATCTATTGATATTCTAGTCTGCTAGTAGGCTAAAATAATGATACTTCTCAAGCTATTCGAACCTTACAGCTCTGATACCATGTAAGACAATAGTTACGCAATATAACACAGGAGCAATAGCAGAGAAGATAACAGATATAGGAGAATCTCAACAATTTTCTACTAGCAGCAAGTACAAAGATGATGGCGTTGTCCACCCGTGCGCTCTCAAGGTAGAGCTTAAATGGTGATCTAGACAACTCTAGATAGGGAGATACAAGGTAGAGGTATGCTGGCTCAACTCAGTGTCTTAGGTAGTGCAGAAGTCATGTATATATAGGATCATGGGTGGCCTGCCATGGACGGCAATACATGGGCGGTAGAGCGTGGGCGGCCACCGCCCGCGTAATTGCCATACACGTCTTTGACTGGTTGAACCGACCTAACAAATATAAATGATTTCTGACTCCGACAGGGAATATTCCATGGAATATTCCCTTTACCGTCGCGCCGGGGGCGCTGCCCCCGGACCCCCACCAGGGGACCCTGGTAACTCCCTTTCCTTATAATATCTTACATGGTCCAATATGACCTTCATCCAACATTCAAGTTGGGATTCCCATCAATTGGGTAATGCACGCTTGGCTTCTCCTCATAAAGGGGGCCTTACAAAATGTGCATACAATCATGAGGGGTAGACATTGATCATATACTAACATCACATTTAGCTTTGAATAAATCAATATGCATTTGTTATACTTGTTTCTTCAAACCTGCAATTTCTATATCTTTGAAAAATAAGAGGAAGGCATTGACAAATCTTCCGATTTCATTTTTCATGTTTTCTTGTTGTGTTTGATAGATGTATCGGCCAATTCCCTTGGATCCAAAGGAGCTTGAGCTTGAGGTCGGGGAGGAGGTCAATGATAAGTGTGGATGTGTTGAGTGATGAAATGCGAGGGTATGGGATACGTAAACGTGGAGGTGGAAAGTAGTTTGAGTCAGAGGAAGCAAAAGAGTTGGGGATGGACTAATCTATGTCTTCTAAATTGATGAACGACAGTGCTCAAAATAGGGGATCTATAGGAGCAATTTGTGGAGGGTCCTTTGGTTGCATGGATGGGGATCAAAGTTGAGGTGGTGGTGATGGAGGCTATGGAAGAGGAATTTTTTTCTAAGTGTGGATGATGATTGTGGTTGAAGAGGAGGCAAGATTGGTATTTCTAGGATAGTTTGTTGCCATCAAGGTTCATGAGTGGCCGATGAAGTGTGAGATGGGTGGATGGTGGTGAATCAAGCTGACACACAAATTTTGAGTGTGTGTCTTCTATTTCTGGGGGCTTTCAAGAGGAACTGGAGGGAGATTTGGGTCCTTACGCTTAAGTGAAGTCCATGTTTCTACAACTTCCTAGTGGGCTACCATTTGTGTTTGATTATCTCGCTTCCAAAAGTTTTGAGTATCAAAGTGCACAAGTTTCGGACATGTCAATGAGCTTATTGAAGATGGGATTCTTGAGTAATAAGTAGCTTTCATAAATATATTCTTTGAGACATCTTAGATCATGTATCCGTTAGGTTAATGATTGTTTTTTATAGGGTCTTATGTTCTCTACTCTGCACAATTTTCTCCATTGATGCAATAACTCCGATTCCATAAGTCAATTTGAAAGGGGTGAATTTGATAGATGCTTTGTAGGGTGTTTGAAAAATTATATCCATTGGTGCAATATTTTTTATTCATAAGCCAATTTGAAAGGGGTCCATTTGATAGACGCTTTGTAAGATGTTCCGTAGGCCCAAAGTACTTGAGGATAGATATTGATCCCGTATAGAAGCAAATTAGCAAACTAATTTGTTAACCATTGTGAGCAACACCCTATTAGTAGTTTATGCTAAACCATTCTCTTGTGATTGATATGGTGTGCTCTATTTATGAATAACTCGCAATATTGTGTGATGTGTTGCAATAACGCATTGGAAACATGGATACCTCTATCAAATACAATTTCCAAAGTGAGATCTAGCTTGGGAACGAGGTCTACACTAAGATATTAAGCTACTAAAACTATTGTAATCTCCTATAACACCCATGGTTCTTCCTATATGGTGGCCTAATCTATAAATGTTAGGATATACAACTTCTCTTCTAGTTAAAGATAATGGTTTAATAGGTCTTATAAGAATTGGTTGTAGCAATAACATGTGTGCAACATGAGGAGCACCGAATCATTTGCAATTATCACAAGTGTAAATGACTTATCAAGGGCACCCATAATCCTACTTGAAGGATTTTGTTAGCAATCAAGTCACAATAAAAATGACCTATAGCAGCATTGGAATGAGCTTCACTGATTAGTACAAACGCTTAATTTTGTAGCATACAATGTAAGAATGCACCAAATATACCGTGATAATACAACTCTTCCATAAAAATGGAAAATTTCCTACTCCTTAATGCCAACGATTTTCATTTAAACTTGAACAGTGTGCATGCATCTCATCCGTAGATAGAAAAGTAAACCATTCTTTGTACAACATCCATGGAGATAGATCTTTGATGTTGATAGCTGAAATACATTGAGCTTTGAACACCTCTATGTCATAAAACGTGTCATCAGTCCTTTCGGTGACTCTCTAGAATCCAAACAAAAAATCAGCAATAACATGATGAGATCCAAGTCGATGAATGATTTCAAATTTGAAATCCTAGAGTAGAACATCGGTTCAATGGAAGTAGCAATATGCATGAGTAAATATATAAACTTCCATGCCAATGAATTTGTCTTTGGATAAATCCTTAGAATAGCTTGGAACAAGAAATAGCTTTAACTTTGTCTGGATCGATCACAATTCCATTATTAGATATGAGATGACATAACAATTTCATGTAGATGATCCCAAATATCAATTTATTAGGATTATGTATAAATGGCCTTCCTTGAAATGATTGAAACATAGTCAAACATGACAAAGATTTTATGCAGACAATCCACATTTGTAGAAATCATCCAACAATACACATATAGAACTGGTTAAATATGGTATGAAGATAGTTTGCATACTTTACTAGAATATGCTAGGCAATCTAAACCATATTACCATGCATGCAAATACTTACCAATTTGTAATAAAGGTAATTTTAGGTATGCCTTGCTCTGTTATCCTCACTTGGTTGTATCCACTATAACCATCAAGGGAAAAATAAACCCCCCTTCCTACTACATCATGTAATGATGAATCAAAAAATGGAAAAGGGAAAGGGCCTATAACATTAGTTTCATTTAGTTTATAAATGTTTAAAACTCTCCATACACACATGAGATGACCTACTATTCACCACACAATTGTCTAGTCTATAAACTCTCTCTAGGAGAGCATTTTGAGGCGAACTCACATGTCTATCATGTGCCTAAATCTCCAAGTGGTAAATGTATACATGTGTGGCATGTGCACCCAGTCGGTGCTTCTATAAAGCTCTAGAAGCCTCGGGCAAAACATTCTCCCCAATGCATTTGTAGGGATTGAACCCAAGACCTCATCCTTCCCATCTAAGGGCCTTATCCACTAGGCTAAGCTTCTTGCTTGCTTATAACTTGGAGAAGCTTAATCATAGCTTAACCTTTAGGCATTTAAAGAGTTGGTTTACAAAATTCTTCCCCCTTGAAAAACATTTCATCCTTGAAAATATATTTCAGGTAGGTTTCTAGGAATAGGCCTCTATAGAGTATAACCGCTATATAATAATTTTCCCCCAAGTCCATGGTCCAATTGAGGAGCATGGTTGTCATCTCTCTCACTCTCTTCTTTAATCGAAAGAGGATTATATCTTGGATTGGACATGCAGAATAGGGGAATCTACATGTGGTCTATTCCCTACACAAATCATTCTAAGTACTAGCTAGCTTTGCACTTGATAGGTTGAATTTAGTGCAAAGTATGGAAATAATGATAAGGGTGGATTAGAAAACCATACCTACCCAATTCATTTGTTTTGTGTCCTATTTGGGGAATTTAGTGAAACAAAGATCTTTTGGATGGACCTAAAAAAATGGATGGATATTTTGCACACGTTTGTGGCCCGATTTTTTTAGTTGGTCCAATATGATGCATTACTACACATTGGATCAGACAATTGGGGTGAACACTATCGAATTGACCAAAGTTAGCTCAACATAAGCACAAATTTGTAAGACTAATACACCTACAAAAAGTGCTTTTGAACCACTACAAAGATTTATCCAAGTACTTATGTTTGTTGGAGTTCGAGGTGTGCGGAAACACACGAACAACAAAAGGAAGAAGAAGAAGCTTGGAGCACAACACAATACAAAATGTATTACCAAGTGAATGTAAAAAGATAGTGACCTGTTAGGTTTATAGGCATATATACAATCCAAGGAAAAAAAAACTCCTAAAGAGGGAAAAATGTGCCCCAACAGTTCTAAGTATGTTCACACACATCACTACTAAAATATGTTAACAAAGCCCCCTCGGAGTGATATGGTGAACAATGTCACAAGGAAGGAGATAACGAAGAGAGCTCACACTCACACTTTCACAATCAAAGAGGAGCAATAATCTTCTTCTTCTTCTTCTTCTTCTTCTTCTTCTTCTATTACATAAAAGGAATGTATAGGAATGACTTAATACAAGAATACATCTAGTGCAATATATAAAGAACAGTACATAAGTAAAATCCTAATGTCCACGAATGAGTGAACTGGGAAGAAACAAATGTTCCATCACTCTCGGTAGGTAAATCTAGTAAAGCTCAATAAGATATCCCTGACATATACTGGTGTGACCACTATACATGTCAGAGAAATGAAAAAGTGATATGTGTCCCCCTGGATCATCACATGTTGAGCTTGATATCTCAACACTCCCCCTCAAGCTCAAGGCCATGTTCTATAATCCAAGCATCTTCCGAAACTTCTTCAACTTCTTAGCTCCAAGCGCTTTAATGAAAATATCTTCAACCTGCTCATCTCTCCTCACATAAACAAGGTCAATATCACCTCCTAATACCTTTTCCCTAATGAAATATTAATGCAACTCAATATGCTTTGTTCTAGCATGGAAAACGTGGTTCAGTGCTAACTGTATGCTGCTAAGATTATCACAATAGATGGTGATAGGCTTTTGCACTCCCACACCTAAATTTGCAAGTAGCATCTCTAGCCATGATGCTTCACATGCTGCCATTGCAGCACCTCTACACTTAGCCTCTGTACTTGACAAAGCAACAGCGGGTTGCTTCTTGTTACTCCATATAATAGCTGCTCTCCCAAGTAAGAATAGAAAGCCATGAGTAGATCTTCTATTTGGAATACTACTAGCCCAATCTACATCGGTGTATCCATGAACCTCCATATCTACACAAGCTTCATAAAACAATGCATAATCCAAAGTAGCACTCACATAACATAGAGTATGCCTTAGAGCATCTAAATATTGCCTCCTGGGAACATGCATAAATTGACTTTCAAGTCCAACAGTGTAGCTTAGATCAAGCCTTGTAATTGTGAGATATATCAAACTTCCCACAATTTTCCTATACATAGTACCATTTTCCAATGCTTCATCTGATGTATTCAACTTCAAATTCTGATTTAATGGCATAGAAATTGTCTTACTATCAACCATACCATATTTTTGCAGCATACTCAAGGCATATTGCTTTTATGACATCCATATACCTGTTTCCATATGTATAAACTCAATGCCCAAGAAGTAGCACAATACACCAAGATCTTTCATGTCAAATTCCTGCATAACGAGTTGATTTACCTCTTTAATGCTTGCTTCATTGTCACCTCCTACAATCAAGTCATCAACATAGATAGCCACAATCGTGATGCCATCATCACCCTTCCTTGCATATAATGAATGATCTGCATCACACATAGAAAATCCAATGGTGGTTAAGTAGTCAGCAATCCTTACATGCCAAGCACAAGGGGCTTGTTTCAGTACATACAAAGCCTTTTGCAACCTGGAAACATATTCTAAGTGCTTTGAATATTCATATCCTTGTGGTTGGTCCATTTATACTTATTCATGTAACTCACCATTTAGGAAAGCATTCTTCACATCTATCCGATGCAAAGTCCATCCTTTTGATGTAGCTAATGCAACAAGTGCTCTAACAATAGACATCTTAGCTACGAGGATGAACATTTTCTCATAATCAATTCCATATATTTGTGCATATCTTTTTGCTACCAATTGTGCTTTATACCTACTTATGCTACCATCAACATTGTGCTTTACCTTGTAAACCCACTTGCAACGTATGGGTTTCTTTCCTTGTGGTGTGGAGGTGATCGCAATCTGGGTGGATCGGGTCCGATTATGGTACATGCAAAGTGTATGAAGCTAGTGAGTGTTCGAAGGTTTATGTGATCAAAATGTGAAGGTGAAGGTGAAGTTAGGTATGGAGAGGAGAGATGTGATGATTTGATTATGGGAAGGGGAACATATGAATGAAGGTAAATCCATGAACATGAATGATAAGAACAAAAGAGCCCATCAAAGTCATATTGGTCAAAGTCAACATGATCAAAGTCAAAGTGGTCAAGTCAACATGGTAAAAGGTAAAAGTCAAGATGGTCAAGGTCAAAGCATTCAAAGTTCAGTTGTCAAGGTGCACAGGTAGTGCACAATCAATTTGTTCGCAAAGGTTATGTTTTGCAAAAAGTTGGATGCAGGTTGCAGATTGTCTTTTTATAAATTCTTTAAGGTTTAAAGAGTTTTTAAAGTGTTTGGAAGGTTTAGGTGAACCCTCCCTTAAGTACACATATTAAAGAATTGAAGGCAAAATGTGAAGTCATGTGAAGAGGAAGCGTACACAAAAGTGAAAGTATAGCCCCCCAATTAAAATTTTTGTTTTAATATGAAGTCATTACAGGACAGAACAGGGGTTCGTTGGCTACCCACATTTGGAGACAATCTTGGGACATCAAAGTGAGCACGACACTTAGGAGCGTACGTGAACAGTCACTCAACTCAAGGTAAGACATTATTCTTGGTTAGAGTAAGTAAGGTGAGCATAGTCTACACTAGGAGAGAGAAGAGCAAGAGACATACAGTGAGTGAGCGAGGCAAAGAAGGAAGTGTAGAGTGTGCAAGAAGTGTGACCTAGATGTGTGCAGAGAAATACTAAGCCATGCAATCAAAGGTCACAAGGTCCCATTGAAGCTAAATGTGCGCGTCGACAGAAGGTGTCCATCCCTCCCCCTGTTGGAAGCTTGAGTGCAAGGTGTGCACAAGTGCAAGCTCTTGGAGAAGGTGGAGGTCTGGTGCAGAGAAGGTCGGCGACAACAAGAACCTTGGGTATTTTGTAACTTTGTTGATTGTGCACTCTTTGGGAGTTTGCATAGAGAGTATTTGGATTGTGTTGTACATCATTATTGTACTTATCTCTTTATAATCAACCTACAGAAGTTTTTGGTGTTTGTATCCTTCTTCTTACCTTCCTCTTCTCCTACAAACACTCAAGTCCCTTTCTGCACAAGAATCCCCCAACAAAATTTGGCACGCCTAGTGGGACTACAAGGAGGCTTGAGCGTAGGAGAAACAATTTGCACAGTGTAGAACAGTTCAATGGTACCGACAGTACTATACTGGCTTAAGAGGTAATCTTTCTTCCATTGGAATTCTCTTGATCTAAGAGGAGTATGAACAGATCATGACCACAACCCACTCTCAAAGCTTGAGGGTCCCTTGCAAAGCAACAAGAAGGAAGGTTATTCGAAGATCAACCAGTCCATTGTCATCAACATCATCGGTAAAGAATATGAAAGCCCATGTAGATTTGGAAACTTTACTTTCTAGATTGAATATCAAATTTCCATACTTCAAAGGATTAGCACAAGAAGACCCAGATGAGCACATTAGGAGATTCTTAGCATTATGTAAGACAAGGGGTCTAATGGGAAGAGAAGATGCATTTTTTATTCTTTTCCCTGCAACATTAGAAGGGCTAGTGGACAAATGGTTTAGTCAGTTCGTCGACAACCATTTAACCATATGGGACTTGATGAAGGAAGCATTTAGGACACAGTTCCAACAAGGGAACACAACTGAAAACATTATTGAAGACTTAGAAAATTTAAGACTAGGTCCTGGGGAGACCTTCCCAGAGTTTGTTACCAGAGCCAAAGCATTAATGGCCAAAGTGTTAGACCCTCCCCATGATTTTTTCATCAAGAAGTGGCTCGCTAAACCACTTCCCATATCAACACAATGTAAAATAAAGGAGTTAGTGTTACCGACAACCACAATAGAAGAATTTATTACTACAACTACAAGGTTGGAGCAAATTAGACATCAGTATGGGGCAAGCTCTTCCAATTTATCATATCTTGCAGAACCTGAAGACCTAGTAATTCACCTAAGGAAAGAGCTTGAGAGCTTAAAGGGAATAAGCCCCACAAAGAGGAGGAGAATGCACTAACTCAGTTGAGGTGAGAAATTGAAGCATTGAAGCTACAAAAGGAAGAGGAAGCCCAAGCAGAAGAGCTGGCTCAGCTTTGATAAGAGTTACAGGAACTCAAGGGAGGTGGCATCAAAAGTGGAATATGGTGTACCATGTGCAGCAAGCAGGGTCATGTGGTAAGTGAGTGTCCACTTTTAATTGTAACATGCCAACTATGCAAGAAAGCTGGTCATGAGGCCCATGGATGTTAGTCAAGAGGAATGCCTACAACAACATATTGGACACAAGGAGGAGCCCTACCACCAACCAATGCAATGGCAGCAACACCCAATCAAGGTAATTCTTACAACCCTTGTCCTAGAGACCACTTTGGGAATGGGCCAAGGAGGCCAATTATCTGTTTCAGATGTGGAGAATGTGGGCATTACCAAAGTAGGTGTACTCTACCAGAAAATGCCCCCCTTGTAGGAATTGCCCAGAGGTCAGGGAGCATTATACTAATTGTTGTCCTAAGAACCAGACATCTTCATCTGGGCCACACATTCAAATGATTTTTGTGTGCAAAGAAGAAGTTGTTGAACAAGTCAAAGTGCCATCACCATCTACCAGAGTGGTGTAGTTAAAAGAAATTGAATTGTTTACAGTGGAGACAAGAAGCAAGGGGAAGTCTTAATTAGAAATAGGTCAAGAGTCAAGGATTAATAGATTGAACAAAGACAAAGAGACATCTGAAGACAAAGCCAACACAAGTGCAGAGATAAGGCAAAAAGAAGATCTTCTAGGTACTAGTAATGCCATTGGACATGCATTCAACATGGCTCATGAGGAGTTTGATAAGTCAAATAGATCCCATGCTCTCAAGGAATCAAAAGCTTCAAGACTACTCAAGTCCATAAAAGGAGGTAAGTTTTTCTGATTTAATAAAGATGGATGGGAAATTCAGGTCTGAACTCTTGTAGATAATTGATGAGGCTTCCACAACAAGTTTAGTGGCAAAGACTGTTGTTGTGCAGAAAGATAGAATTGTAGGGGAAGCCCCCCTCACAGATTATAAGAGCCCTTGGCTAACAGTTACTATCAAAAGACATGAGTTTCAAGGAGTTATTTAGATGGTAGTTTTGGCATTAACTTGATGCATGAACATACCATATAATCCCATTGATAATAGCCATAAAACCACTGCAAGGAAGAATTTATAGGCTTAATCCTAGGTATGTAGAGGTGGTGTGAATAGAAATTGATAAGATGGAAGCAACAAGTATCATAGTTCCTCTTCAACACTCAAATTGGCTCTCATCCATGGTGATTGCACCCAAGAAAAAATTGAACAAGATGAGAATATAGGTAGATTTTGGAGTGCTCAATAAGTTATGATTCTTGATGGATTCCCTAAACTATTCTCAAAACAAGTAGCGGAGGATGTGGTTAGGCATGGCCGCTACGGCTTCATCGATGGGTACAACAGATATAACCAAATCAACATCCACCACAAGGATCGATGAAAGATAGATTCCATAACCCCCAAGGGAACCTACATATATACAAAAATGGTGTTCGGAGTTTGGAATGCCCCAACAACCTTCAACCGCATAGTATCAATTATTTTTGGTATTCTTATGGGATCCCTCATAATCTCTATGGATGATTTCTCTACATTTTTTAGAATGGGTACAATAAATCCAACCGAGATTTTTGTTGAACATTTGGCACATCTCTCCCTTTTTTTCCATAAGTGTAGGCTGAGGTTCAGACCACTCAAGATTGTTCCACATCCACAATAATCCGATTCTTGTTTGAATATGTATCTACACTATTTGGTTGTCCTATAGAGGTCACCCTCAGATCAAGGCACACACTTTGTTGATATTATTCTATGTGAACTTTTGTTAAGTACAAAATTATGTATTGAGTTCTTGTGTGTACTATCCATGCACGAATGGCCAAGCAGAGAGCATGAATAAGAAATCAATCTGCTTATTACTCAAAGAATATTTCTTAAGTCCAAAAACATAGGGTTCCACGTATGCAAGCATAGTTTGGGCATATAAAAGAACTTATAAGGCCATAACGTGACATATGGTCTTTCAGTTGGTCTATGGGCTCGCACCACTTGCACCACTAGAATTTTTTAAAAGATCGACCCACATTAGCCAGTTACCAAAAAATAGCCTATGATGACACCACTTCTCTAGGTGCTCGAATTATCGTGCTGCACATACTAGAAGAAATTTGAGAAGAAGTTTGAGCTATTCTAAAAGCAGCCCAAGGCAAACACAAGGCACATGACAAAAAATTATGGCACTCAAAAGTTTAGGTAGGTTTGCTGGTGCCATTTTTTAAAACCTAGCCAAACAGACATAAATTTATGATAGAGTGATGTAGAGAGAGACTAAGGGATATATACATTAAGATAGACATAGATACATTGGTTCGTGATCGTGAGAAGAACACGACTGTGATAAATCCTGAGCATAGAGTATAGAGCTTGCAGGAATGAGTGACTGCAAGACAGGGTGATCAAGAGACAACGACACCAGACAGTACCTGGAAAAGCCACTAAAAGTCTGGCAATCAGTTGGACAAGGTAGATTTGTGAGTGGATTGGTGAAGCTAGCAGTGAAAAACAAACCATTGAGAGCCATGAGATCAGTGCTATGAGATTGCTATTGCACATGTTTGATCAGATTCCTTGTCACAACTCTTTCTCCTTGATGAACCCATTGATCTATTGTACTCACTGTAGGATCAACTGCATGTGTGTTAGTTTTGCATCTTTTCAAGAGATCTTACTCTAGGTCTTCCTCCTTGAAGAGTATCCTAACTAGTTAAGAAAATTTAGGTACATTGTCACTTTGATTGATGACCACTCAAGAAAGGTATGTCTATATGTTATCAAGCGAAAATCAAATGTCTTTTCATGCTTTCAAAAGTTTAGGTCCCTTTTTGAGAAAGAATGTGATGCACACATCAAGACATTGAGGTCAGATGGAGGGGGAGAGTACTCTACAAAGGAATTCACAAAGTACTTGTAAGAGAATGGCATGAAGAGGCACTTTAAATGCAGGTACACTCCTCAACAAAATGGTGTTCTAGAGAGGAAGAATAGGCATTTGCTTGAGATAGCCAGATGTCTTATAAATGAAGGTATGTTACCATTCTCTTATTGGGCTGAGGCTGTGAATACAACTTGATAAACAGGGTTCCAACAAGTGGTGTGCACAACTTGACCCCACACAAAGTCTATTATGGCAAGAAACCAATCATGGGGCACCTTAAGGTATTGGATGTGTATGCTTTGTTCATGTTCCTAGTGAAGGGAGAATGAAGTTAGAGCCCAAGAGTGAGAAATTTGTGTTCATTGGCTACTCAAATGAGAAAAATGCTATAGGTGCTACAACCCTCTCTCAAAGAAGCTATATGTGTCAAGAGATGTTGTGTTTGATGATTCAAGGTCATGGTATGGAGACAAGGGCAAGGAAAAGTTGGATGAAGAGGATCAAGAGGAATATGAAGACTTTGATGTGCAAATTCAACCTCAAGAGTCAATCATAATCTGTAAACCATAGGCTTCTACATCTAAGGTACACTCGTATGATCACTCTTACATTTATTATTATGAAAGATCATCCCCTACTTCAAAGTAAAGAAGGCTACAAGAGACAGATTATGACACTAGGGAAGCTCAAGAGGAGTCCAAAGAGGAAGAGCTTGAGGAGGTCATTACTCCTAACGTAAAGATCACTAGACTCAAAAAGCAATATCCTAAAGATCAAGAGAGGAGATATAAAAGGAAGAAGGCACAACCGCAAAGGTATACATATGGATCTTTCATGGCAAAGTACTATGCATACATGATGAATGTCATTGCAGATCAAGAGTCGGATTCTCATGAGGAGGCAAAGACCAAACCAGACTAGAGCAAGGCTATGTATGAAGAGTTCAAAACTCTTAAGGAGGAAAAAACTTGGGAACTAGTACCCAAGAAGGAAGACATGAAGATAATCCAAAAACAAGTGCGTGTATAAGACCAAGAGGAATGCAAATGGCAGCTTCTTAAAAGATGAGTTACAAGAAGAGGTGTTCATGGAACAACCTCAAGGGTATGTATGTTTGAAGAGAATAAGCATATTATCTCACATACGATTTAGCATAGTGACAATAATCACCACTTGGACAGGAAGCTTATTTTATAATATGATTGATTTGATGGACTTTACTTTTATCATCGAATTCATTTGTTTTAATACATTCAACTTATAATCATTGAGGAAAAGATGTGTATGCAATCATCTTGCATTCATATTTCTACTATTTGGATGAAAGATGAATTATTAAGTTTTGATTTCTTGTAATTAAGAGATTCAATATAATGATTCTTTTGATTCAAGAGGTTTGATCTTATTGTATAAAGTCGATTATTGTTTAAATTTCATTATTTCAAATTGATTGAAGTAAGAAAAGAGTTGTTACATTTTACTTCCATAAGACAATCATGTTGACTTTTGCGGTTTGAATGTCTATCTGAAGGATTTTTTTTTTTTGAACATATATATTTTGATCTAATCAATCTTCTTGAGTTTATCTGTCTTTTTGAGTTTCCAATCCATCACTTGAGCCTGCTTGAAGCACCCCACATGCCTTGTCATTTGGAACTTATCCGCCTAGCTGAGCCCCTTCATGACACTGTAATGTGTTTGCAAAAATGTCTTGGGTACGTCTTTTGGTTTGATCCTAACTTGGTGATATGCACATCTTAAGTCCATTTTGGTGAATACAGTACCTACACTTTATTGACTCAATAATACATCTACATGAGGGAGCAGATACTTATTTTCAATTGTTCTTTTATTCAACTACCTATATTCAGTGCATAATATATAGGAGCTATCTTTCTTGTTTTGAAATAAAACAAGTGCTCCCAATGGTGAAATATGAAATATCATTAAGCATTTTTTGAAAAGATCATGTAATTGAATCTTGATCTCTTTTAATTCATCTATGTTAAATCTTTAGGGTGCTCTTGAATATGGTTCACTCCCTAAATACATGTGAATCGCATGCTCAATCTGCCTAGGTTGAGGTATACTAGATATGTCTTCAAGAAATACATATATATGTTCTTTCAAAAGATTTACTACATACTTTGGAAGATTTGATAGCATTTTTAATGATTCCAAAATCAGAAGGTATCCACAATCACAAGCTCCCAATCGCTCAAGAACAATAGAAGAGAGAAAAATCTTGCATAAGATAAGAGAAAATCTCACGTAGGAGAGTAGAAAAAATGTGATACAAAAAAGAGAGAATCTTGTATTATATATTTGAATGGAATTTAGTAGCTTAGGCAAGATAGTTTATGACAAAGCATTGACCTCCAGACCACCCATGAGCTATCTTAATCTCATTCACATTTAGACTCTTAATCATACTCACTCACAAACTCACTAAGAAGGAAAATATTTTGATTTCCAACCTCCTATTGCAGTATGCAACGATCTCCCAAAACAAAGTTTGCTACCCCTCCTCAAGGAAGTGTGTGATTCACGAAATTCATTAAAGGTTGCATCTTTGAGTGTTGCATGTAGAACTTTCCTAAGAAGCTTATGTTTTAGTGATCAATTTCTCTTTGTAACTGCACCTATCAAAAGTAGAAGAAACAACAATGAAAAGACATATTCATCAACAATGAAATCATCCATGAGAACATCTACACACCGAAAAACCCGCTTTTTTAAGTGTTGGAAAAATAGATGCTTTTAGTTTTAGTGATCAATTTCTCTCTGTAACTGCACCTATCAAAAGTAGAAGAAACAACAATGAAAAGACATATTCATCAATGATGAAATCATCCATGAGAACATCTACACACCGAAAAACCCCCTTTTTTAAGTGTTGGAAAAATAGATGCTTTTAGGGACCTTTTAAATACAAAGTGATGGGGAATTCCAAATTACTTATGAGAGGCAAAAGCGTTCAAATCTTCAATTAGTAAAAGAAGTTTAAGAGATGCCCTAGGTCCAAATCAGCCTCCAAATATCAAGTTTCAACCTTACAAGTTCAAAAATTCTAGAGAGAGAATATAAAAATTATCATCCCTATTTGTCTATATGCATAAAATGATTGCATCACTCATTATAAACATTATCCACACAATATATAGTAGAAAGTTCAAAATGAATTATTTCACTTTATTCTATTTTTCTCAAGCATCTCTTTAGATATTTCTTCTGTAGGTGAAAATTTAGAAAAAGGTGATTGATTCAAGCAATTATAACCATACATAGCCTCAAATGGAGTCATTTTTATAGACCCATCCCATGCACTATTGCATCTGAACTCAAGTAAGGGTAATTATCATGCTTTTCATTCATATATATATACAACATAGCTTCAAGTATCCGATTAACCCTCTCGGTTTCCCCATCAATCTATGAATGGAAACTATACTCATATGAAATTGAGTGCCAATTGATTCAAATATTGATTTCCAAAAAATTGATGTAGACATAGTCTCTCTCAAAAATTATGTTTTTAGGCATTCCATGCATCCAAAAATTTTCTTTTACAAACAATCTTGCAACATTCAATGCAGTATTAGTCATTTTTAGAAGAAAGGAATATATCATCTTGGTAAATCAAACAACTAACCTAAATATAGTATCATCATTACTTTTGGCCATCAACAATTTAAGTGATGGAGTCTATAGAGATAGAATCCCACTTTTGGTTTGGAACATCCAAAGGTTGCAACATTGGGGGCATTCTTGTACACTTAGATTTTGTCATGAGGAAGGAGAAAAGGAAGAAATCTGACACACACTCTCACAATCAAAGAGGAGCACACTGACACACACATAGATTGAGGCAAGGACGAATGATCTTCTTCTTCTTCTTCTTCTTCTATTATGTAAACGAAATGTACAAGAATGACCTAAAACAACAATACAACAAGTGAAATATATAAAGAATAGTATAGAAGGAAACTCCTAATGTCCATGAATGAGTGAGCTACCAAGAAAACAAATGTGCCATCACTCTCAATAGATAAATCTAGTAAAGCTCAATGAATTATCCTTGACATATACTGGCCTGACCACTATACATGTGAGAGAAATGAAAAAGTGATACGTGTCATCCTAGATCATCACATGTTGAGCTTGATATCTCAACACTTCCCCTCAAGGTCAACATCATGTCCTCTATTCCTCCAAAAATTCTTTAGCTTCTCAACTCCAAGTGCATTAGTGAAAAGATCAGCAACTTGCTCATCTTTCCTCATATAAACAAAGTCAATATCACGTGCTAATACCTTTTTCGTGATGAAATGATAATGCACTTCGATATGCTTTGTTCTAGCATAAAAAACAAGATTCCATGCTAACTATATGCTGCTATGATTATCACAATAGATGGTGATAGGCTTTTGCACTTCCAAACCTAAATCTACAAGTAGCATACGTAACCAACATGCTTCACATGCTGCCATTGCAGCACCTCTTTACTCAGCCTCTATACTCAACAAAGAAATAGTGGGTTGCTTCTTGCTGCTCCATGTGATAGCTACACTTCCAAGTGAGAATAGAATGCCACTATTAGATCTTCTATTTGGAATACTACCAGCCCAATCTGCATCCGTGTATCCATGAACCTACAAAACTACACTAGCTTCATAAAACAATGCATAATCCAAAGTAGAACTCACATAACGTAGAGTGGGCTTCGAGCATCTAGATGTAGCTTCCTTGGAACCTGCATAAATTAACTTTCAAGTTCAACAGTGTAGCTTAGATCAGGCCTTGTAATTGTGAGATATATGAAACTTCACACAGTTTTCCTATACATAGTAGCATTTTCCAATGCTTCACCTGATGTAGTATCCAACGCCAAATTCTGATCTAATGGCATAGAAATGGCTTATAATCAGACATATGCACTAGTTGAATTACCATGATGGGAGTTACCTTGCTTTATGCTTCTGGCCTCTTGATTGAAGATTTGTCCAAGAACGATGCTAAAGTTTGATGTTCACACATCCATGATGAAATCATAAGCCATGGTGAAGGATTTCCATTGCTTATCACTTCTAATTTCACTCAGAATTCGCCTTATGATGGCCTCTTCTTCAATCAGCTCTCCAATGGATGCTATTTGATTTGCAACCTCCTTGACCTTGGTAACCAATTTTGAGATAGTTTGTTTATGTCTCTTCTTCATTTTGTTGACTTCATTCCAAAGATGATTCTTTCTTTCTTTGGTACTAACAAAAAAGAAAGTCTAGGGCACCCCAGTAGAAAATAAGAGATACATTTTAGTATGTATGAGCTTGTTTGAGCATCCCTTGTACACCAAAGTGTGAGCTTATGCATCTCCTCTTGTGTAGGTCCTCTGTTGGAGCTTGAAGCAGGCATAGCTTCATCACCTGCTACAATTCAATAAAGATTTCTACCTTACAAATAGGCCTCCATTGTGATTGCCAATCTGCATAGTTGTTTCTGTCAAGCTTCCAAATCATTTAGGAAAAGCTATTACCCATCTTGATCTAGCTATGATACCACTAAGAGAACTTGAAGAAGCTTGTAGGAGGTAGAATAGTGAGTTGGAAAGTGACGAAGATTGATCTAGCCAATCAATAGAGGTCCAACCCTTTATGTTATGGAGACTCAAATAAACCTTATAGACATGTGATTAGTGCAATGAAATCCACTATGTACTTTGTGCTATTACATTTGACAAGCCTAGATGCCTCACCAAATGAATACAATTTCTCACATTTACATTGGACTCACTAAAGACTAGCATATGAACACCTCTTGAAAAAGTCATGGACTTTATCTCATTAGATAAAAGTAAATGGAAATGTGCTGAAGGAATCTTGTGATATTAGAAGCCACAAACCATGACTAGTTGGTGGTTGGAATCAGATCAATGAACACCTAACGTGTAGGAACACGTTTAGGTAGAATTCAAAATTCAAATTCTCTCTATTGTATAAATAGGAGTGACTCTTAGTCGTGAGATATGACAGAGAAAAGAGAGCCATTGAGCCTCATGGTTGAGCATACATTGAGCTCACATGTGTGTGAGTGAGTCCACTACATTTCCTTTGTATCATACTTTCATTAGCACATACAATTTGAGTCATTAGTTCATGTAATCTCTATCTACTATCCTTTGTTGCAACCCCTTCATTTAAGTGCTTTTGTTTGATCATGTTCTCAGTGTATAATTGATCATTTGAGATATTTTGACTTGATATAGTTAGAGTGATTAGTCTAGTTGCTCCATATCAATTTTCGCTTCATTTAGCATGCTAGATCTTGAGTTATGAATGATACAAGTTACCTATTTTAGCACATTATCTTCCTCCTAAAAATTCGGGATTACACCCTTGAGTTATTAAACTCATTTCTTGGTGTGTACTCACTCTAAATTAGTGAAAAACTTGGAATAGTTAGCTAAGACCCTCCATTAGATGTTTCTAAAAGGTTTTGGGTCAATTGGTATCAGAGAGTAAGAACTAAACATTTTTTTGAGAGGATAAAAAAAATCCAAAAATAGCAAGTTTTTCAAAGTTCATCTATGTGCAAGTTATTTGTTTTAGCATAAACATTTGGCAATGATGCTTTAAAGTACATAGTGAGTCTAAATGCATATTTTGGAAGCTTAAGGTGTCTAATAAGGTACTTTGAAGTCACATTGGCCAGTGTAGAGCAAGATTATTGCAACACCACCTCATCTCTCATGTGTATCCAACCATCTCCTTACAATGGTATCAAATCAACATCAACTCAACAGGGAAGATGGATTCCCTTCATCCATTGACAAAGTAGATTGAGTTAAGTACTCATCTTGGTCACTTAGAATGGAAGAATATCTTCAAGGAAGAAATCTCTATGGTTACAACCACAAGTCTTGTTTTATACCTATTAATTGATCCATCTGAGTTATTCTTTACCTTGTAGATCCATCTAGATCCAATTATGTTAATGGATGGCTTCTTGGGAACCAATTCCCATGTTTGATTCTCTTGAAGAGATTCTATCTCTTCTTCCATTGCTTTTCTCCATTATGATTTCTTCTTAGCTTCTTCAAATGTTGATGGTTCTTCTGAATTAATATCCTAAGCAATCTAAACTCAATGCTTAGTGACCAAAGAAGTGTCAAATCCATACCTTTTTGGATTCCTTTTTTCCCTAGTTGATCTTCTTATTGTTTGTTGAGAAGATTATGAAACACCTCTCAACTCCTACATCTTTTCTTTAACTTTGTTGTTCCAATCCTTGATACTCCTTCTTGGTGTCTTCTAATTATCATCAGAATCACTTGAGTCTTCATGTAGGTGATCACTCCCCTTTTGTAATGTTGAGAAGTCCTCTTCTAAGTCATAAGGTAACTTGAGTTTCCTACAATCATCTTCAAACCAAGAGTTGTTCTCATAAAATATAACATCTCTACTAACAATCAAACCTTGTGCTTGGTGTATATATCTTGTACCCTTTTTTATTTAATTCATAACCAATGAACACACATTTCTCTACTTTAGGATCCATTTTACCTCTGATTTGTGATGGAATATGTGCATAGACTATGAAACCAAATATCTTGCAATGATCAAGGCTAAGTCTTCTTCCATTCCATGCTTCATAAGGTGTCATCCCATCCAATGCCTTTGATGGGAGTATATTAATGAGATAGGTGGCTGTAGACACAACCTCTACCCATAAGTAATTTGGTAATCTTTTCTCATTAAGCATAGACCTTGCTGCTTCAACTATGGTCCTATTTCTTCTCTCTACCACTCCATTTTGCTTTGGAGTTTATTGGGTTGAGATCTCTATCTTGATACTTCTCTCTTGGAGATAATTATCAAATTCATGGGAGAAATATTCTCCCCCTCCATTTGACCTTAGCCTCTTTAGTGTTTTTCTTGTTTTATTTTCAACAAGAGCAAGATACTTCTTGAAACATGAAAATACTTCATCCTTCTACTTCATTAAGTATAGGATGGTCCATCTGATATAATCATGAATAAAAGATACATAGTACCTGGATCTTGAAATTGATGGCTCCTTGCTAGGTCCCCAAACATCTGTGTGGACTAGCTCCAATAAGTCACCATGGATGTATCATTTCTTCATAAAGGGTTCTCTATGTGATTTCCGAAGTTGACAAGCACTGCACTTATATATCATATGGTGCTTGCAAATATTTGGTAGGTGAAGCCCACTTTGATCCCTGCACATTTGCTTCAAATTCATTTCACATATATGAGCCAATCTTTTGTGCCACATATCTAATTCTCATAAGGTTTGACCACCATAATTGAACAAAGCTATATTTCTAGTGTCTTGGAGTTCAAAAGTAAAAAGTCTAACTTTCTTTTTCTCCTTTTGCAATTCTCTTGAATCCTTGTTGTGGATCTTCAACAAAGGCTCCATTTCTTGTGAACCTTAACTACAATCCTTTCTCTACAATTTGTCCAACACTTATGAGATTCTTTGTTATGGTAGGTACATACAATACCTTGTTGAGTAAATTCATGTTTCCATTTGGAGTTTTCACATTTCCAATATTTTCCATTGAGTGTCTAGTGTCATCTCCTATCTGAAACTCGTTTCTATTTCTTGGATCTTCTAGGTCTAAGAGTAGAGACACATTCCCTGCTACATAATATGAAGAACTAGAATCTATATAAAACACATGCTCATCTACTTTACCTTGCTTCATGGTCATGTTCATCAATAGAAGTGAGTCCTCTTGAGTTTGCTCTTCAATGAAATTGTTTTAATCTCTCCTTCCTCTATATTGTCCTTGATGATTTGTATTGTTGAAGTTGTTGTTGTTTTTGTAGCCATTGAAGTTATTTGATCTTCCTCTTGCACTTCCTTAGCCTCCTCTATTGAAGCCTCTTCCTCTCTAATTTCTAGGATTCCTAAAACAATTCTTAGTTATATTATTAGTTAGGCCACATGTGGAACATGGAGAAGATCTTTGAAATCTCCCCCTACCTTATCTACCTCCTCTTTCTCTTCCTCTTGACCCTCTACCTCTACCTGCAAAATTTTCTTGGTAGGTACTACCCTCATCATTAGATCTTTTAGCTTTGCCTTTGCTATCCTTACTCTTATTCTTATCTATGTATAGGGCAGAGGATTGGTTACCTTTTGAACTGTCTCCATTCTTCATAAGCTTTGCTTCATGAGTGAACAATTGTCCCATGAGAGTGTTGAAGTCAGGTATCTACATGTCCATATATAGGTCCATTTTTGCGGTGAAAGCTTCCCATTTGTCATCTGCTTTGATTCCATTGATCACTTGCCTTACTATATGCTCTTCATCTATAACTTTTCCAATGCTTCCAAGTTGATCACTCAAGTACTTCATTTTAGTGACAAAATCAGTCATACTTTGCTTGGGCATCTTCCTCAGTGTGATAAACTCCATCCAGAGTTGGTTCTTCCTAGATTTAGTGCTTGATGAGAAGAATGCTTCAAGAGCATTCCATGTCTCTTGTGAATTCTTGTAGCTCCTAATATATGGAAGTAAAAACTCAGAGATTGAGTTAAGAACGTAAAACTTAGCTAGAGCATCCTTTGAGCACCATGTAGTTAAACTCTCTTGTTCATCTTGAGTTGGTTGTCCTTTGCTTTTGAGGATTGGTATCATCTCATCTCCAAAGATGAAACCATAGAGATTTCTTCCTTCGAGGTAGCCTTCCATCCCAAGTGACCAAGCAAAGTGGTTATCTTGATCCAATTTGTCAATGGATGAAGGAAATCCATCTCCCCTGTTGAGCTGATGTAGCTTCGATACCACTCTTAGGAGATGGTTGGATACACTCCAAAGATGAGGTGGTGTTGCAATAATCTTGCTCTACACTTGCAAATGTGACTTCAGGGCTCCTTATTAGACACCTTTAGCTTTCCAAATATATGTACCTTGGAGAACCATTGTCAAATAGGTGTGCCAAAATAGATAACTTCCAAGTAGGAATATGAGAAACTTGTTATTTTTTGACTTGAACCTCTCACAAAAATGTCAACTTCTCACTCTCTGATAACAGTTGATCAGGGAACTTTTAGAAACATCTAACTAAGATCCTTAGTTAACTATTCCAAATTATTGTATACAATGAGGAATGATTTTAAGAAGTCAGGGCTGTAATCTCCACTTTTGAGGAGGATGAAAGTATGCAAAAATAGGTAGCATGTATGAATCATAACGTACAATTTAGTGATCCAAAGGTAATGAAAATTGATATGTAACAACTAGAAAGATTACTCTACCTATCACAAGTTAAAGGAAGTCAAATGATTAAGTATACATAGAGAACTTGATTAAACAAGCTCACTGAAATGGTGAGATAGCAATAGAGAACAATAGATAGAGATTAACAACTAATGATTCAAAGTGTATATGCTAATGAATGTATGATACAAAGGAGATGTAGTGGAATTACTCATACATATTTGAGCTTAGTGTATGCTCAACCATGAGGCTCAATGGCTCTCTCTTCTCTATCATATCCCATGACTAAAAGTCACTCCTATTTATACTCAAAAGTTATTTGAATTTTGAATTGCTTCTACCTAAAAGTGTTCTTACACTTTAGGTATTGATTGATTTGATTCTAAACACCACATATTCATGGTTCTTGGCTCCTAATATCATGAGATTCCTTCAAATTATTCTCTTTAAATTTTATCCAATTAGATAAATTCCATGACTTTCACGAGAGGTTTTCATGTGCACTTTATAAGTGATGAAAATGAATATGTGAGAAGTCGTTCTTCTTTGATCAAGCATCTAATCTAGCCAAATGTACCAACATTTATTGCTCAGCTTGTGGGCAATGAGATGCAGCTAAAAACCTCCACTTCTAGCCAATGAAATTACTCCAAAATGCTCCTAAGGTTGGAGCTTGATTTTCAATACTGCCCCTCAAGCTTCAACTACTTCATGCAACATCTATTACTCCCATGCTTCTTTTGAACCTAGTAAGCTCGATAAAATCCAATGATTTACTGAACATGTATGCACATTCATCTTTGCTACTAATATGATGGATTTGTACTTCTTTTCCTTGCACCTTTTCGATCACAAAATGATAGTGAACTTCAATGTGTTTGCTCCAAGCATGAAACATGGATTTGTGGCTAGGTATATGCTACTCATATTATCACAATAGATAGGTATCTCCTTGACCAACATATTTAAGTCTTCAAATATCTTCTTTAGCCACATGCCTTCACATGTAATTTGAGCCAAAACTCTATATTCATCTTTGGTTGATGACAAAGTAACTGTGGATTGCTTCTTTGAGCTCCACAAGATGAGCTTCTTCCCTAGCATCACCACATAACCACTTGTGCTTCTCCTATCATCCTTTGAACCTTCCCAATCAACATCGGAGAATCCTTTGACTTACAAATTACTCTCAAAAGGATCAAATAAAACTTCCTAAATACTACATTTAAGATATCTTAGCACTTTTTAGCCACAAGAAGATGTGGCACTTAAGAATCTTGCATGAATTGAGAAAGATATCTTTGACTTACAAATTACTCTCAAAAGGATCAAATAAAACTTCCTAACTACTACATTTAAGATATCTTAGCACTCTTTTAGCCACAAGAAGATGTGGCACTTAAGGATCTTACATATGACAATTGAGGTCTTGTAAATATGGCATATATCAATCAACCAATTATGGTCCTAAACATTTTCAGGCCATGCACTTCATCTCATTCCATTGGGATAATCTTGAAATTGACTTCCATAACATGTGCCAATGGCTTGCAGCCTATGAGAGAAAATGTTCCCAACACATATTGTATGTACTTCCTTTGCATCAACCAAATACCATTCGATTTGTACACAAACAATACCTAAGACATATCTTAGCTCTCCCAAATCTGAGATATTCAACTCTGATTCTCTTCTTCTCTTTATTTCCTTTTTCCTTCTTTTTCATCACCTATTACAATGAAATCATCTACATATACACATAGGTAGAAAACGTTTTCACATTCTCTTCTTATGAATGGTGATGGATCCGCCTTGCTTTGTTCGTAGCCAAATTCAAATAGGTACTCAACATAGCTTTGATTCCAAGGTCTAGGTGCTTGCTTGATTCTATATAATGCCTTCTTCAACCTACAAACATGAGTTGATTTCTTGCAATCTTCAAATCTTAGAGGTTGATCCATATACACTAGCTCTTCTAGCTCTCCATTCAAGAAGGCATTGTTTACATCCGATCTCCAACCCTTAATTGTAGCGAAAGCAATGAAAGTCGTGATTGATGTGTACTTTTCCACAAGACCAAAGGTTTCCTCAAAGTCAATTCCATAAGTTTGAGTGAAACCTTTAGCAACTAACCTTGCCTTGTACCTTGCTATGCTCCCTTTTGAATTGACTTTGATCTTGAATACCCATTTGTTGCAAAAAACCTTCATGTCTTTCATTCTTGGAATTAAGGTCCATGTGTTGGTGTCCTCCAAAGCCTAGATTTCCTCCTTTATACCTTCCCTTGCTTGCATCTTCATAACATGTAGGTTTCCATTCCAAGATGTTGATCTTGATGAGCCGTCATCCATATTTGGATATTGAGGACCACTTATGTCCATGTATGTTTGCGTATCTCCTCTTCATTATTGCTCCTAGCTTTAGTTTCACTTCAAGTTTCATATGTTCCAAAGGTACATACCATGGTAATACTTAATCAAACTTCACATTACTTGATATCTTGAGTTCCTTAATCTTTGATTGTAGCACCTATATCCCTTTTTCTCACCTTCATATCCTATGAACACACATTTTTCCACTCTAGCATCCATTTTGCTTCTTAATTCACTAGGTATGAAGACATAACATGCATTAGAACATCAAGATTTTACCATTCTTGAGAGAAAGATTTGTCATAGTCCAAATTAATTCATGAAGATAACCATAGTCTCATGATGAGTCATGGAATTTTCTATCCTCGTAAAAATCCATAAGTACTTATGTATCCTAGGACTTTAGTCTTGTTGAAGAATGAATATGGAAGACCTAAAAGCCGTGAGTTAAAAGGTTGGTATTCAACGAACCATCCAAATTAAATTTTAATTTGAATTCTCTATCTCCTAGATTGTAGGAAAATATGAGGAATCTCATCAAACTTATCCTACATGAAATTTTAATGAAAATATGGATGTTAGAGTCATGGAAAACCACGAGGAGAACTCCATGGAGTGTTTATAAACACTATGTACTTGTAATTGATAATAGATGAATATACAATCAATTTTCATCATTATCTTGCTTGCTGCTCATTTCTCTCTGCCATCTTCTTCAAGTTTGTAGAATTACAGAGTTTGGATCTCAAAGCTCACATGTTCATTTTGCATGAATAAGGACTCATTGAAAAGTTTCTACTTGATTGATTCAAAGTTTCATAGCATTTGGATTTCCCTATTGTGTGCTATAGCAAATTCATTGTCTTGGGGTCTATGCCTACTACTTCCTAAAACATAGGGGCATCCCCTTGATGATATTAAGCCTCTAATCAATGCATAACTTATTTATAAATCCACGTCTTGTGCATTACAGACTCATTATTAGACAATTTACTCTATGAGTAATTAGAACAATTATAATCAAGCTAAGAACACTGAGAATTTGAAGTTGATCTTCTCTTCCAAAAATAGATTATTTTTCATAGTCAAACTTCAAGTTGATAGGTTTTTTTTGCTCCAACTATCTCTTTGTAATAATTCTTCATGGATTTCACCAATTAGGTTGGTCTCAATATTCTAGGGAATTCTCTTGGTCTAGTTAGAGGGAACTCTTGCATGCATCTTTGGTGCCTATTTCTTCTAGGTCTTTCTTGTTCACCTCTATCATTGTCTAATTGTGATCTTTATCTTCCTAAAGGAATTACAAAACTTACCTCTAGTCACTCCCTAGAATTATCCTTTTGACTTCCTAGAACATGAGAGGATCTAGCCCCATGCTACTTATGGGGGTGAGTAGACCAATGTGGAGGGAACACTGATTCACCCTTTCATGTGTAGGCATGTTTTCCATGTTATGGTTAGTGCCCATATGAAAGGCCAAATGGTCAGCAAACACTTTTGTATATGTTCCTTAATAAAACATATAGTGGTATAATGAGCCATAAGCTGTAATTTCGACTGCATTTGTACCACGTACAAAATCTATCTTTGAGCTCCTCTGTACTGTGTTTTTCTATATATTTTGTGTCCTCTGTTCAGATACTGTTTGGAGTTCTTAGAGATTGGTTTTTTCTACTATGAGGGTATTATCATGGACCTATCATGAAGGAGAGTTTAGCATGGTGCATTGGTATCAAAATACTTCACTAATATGAGAGCATTTTGATGCAAAAGCTTTGTTCCTTTTGTGCGAACGAAGCAACCACTTGCCTACCCACCCAAGGCTTTCTATAAGGCTTATGGCTAAGGTAGCAACCAAGGCATAAAACATGGCATACCTTGTTATCCAAGTCACCAAATTCATTGTTGGCACTGTTGGCTGCATGTGAGGGAGGACCTCAACTATCAAGGAAGACAGAGGTTCCCGACACTTCTCGAGAGGTCATCCCAATTTGTTCCACTC
Organism: Ceratopteris richardii; assembly: GCA_020310875.1. Taxonomy (NCBI): domain Eukaryota; kingdom Viridiplantae; phylum Streptophyta; class Polypodiopsida; order Polypodiales; family Pteridaceae; genus Ceratopteris; species Ceratopteris richardii. Next base: position 69,333,805 of record CM035420.1, read on the forward strand.
AGAGCTTGGTTAATTGAAAAGCTGTCTTACCACTAACCTACACTCTTGTGGTGTCTAAATAAGGGGAAAGACTAAGGTTCACATTACCTTGAACATGTTTTGGTCCCTCAAAGATTCTTTCTTTGCTTTCAAAGCCTGTTCTAAAGCATTTTTGGGGGTGATTCTTGGAGCCATTTTGGAGTACTTTTGCACATATGTCTTTTTACATAGGTTCAAGAACATCACCAAGAGCACTTCTTTGACAATGAATATTCACCTTTGGGGCTATGTTGTTCAGCCTAATAAATCTACAGGTTTCTTAAAAGGTTTTAGTTGTGGTGGGAGTAGCCACAAAAAGTATATGCAAGTTTTGGAGCCACAAGAATAGAGTTGACAAACACTTGAAGGTGTATTTGGCTAGTGTTTGGGTTGCGAATTTGGCCTTTAGGTGCCATCTTACTACATATATTGAGCACATACACACTATGCACGCTTCTATGGATATCGCCTATGTATGTCCATGTGGTCATTGATATAGTAGTTATGTGTTTGCATAAAGCCTTTCATCTTGATAAAGAGGGTTGTGGTGAGGTGTTCTTAACTAGGGAACACCTAAATGTCAGTATCTCTTTGGTTATGCAAGTGGAAGACTTACCCAGCCTCACCATAGGAGACATATGTTGGTTGTTTGTAGGTGCACGATAAGCCAAGCTAGCTTCTTTTGGTTAACTGATTATATGTAGTGGAGTCAGTGATTGCCTGTGCAGGTTTACATCTCAGTATTTGTAGTTTTATAAACATTTTTCACTTATCATATGCTCATTTTGTAGAGGTGACTCTGGTAAATTTTTTCTAGATTTTTTGTTTTTCTAACAATATAGTGGTCAATTTATTCCTTGATACACTTATGGTGTGAGCACATGTATTCTCACATAATCCTTTTGGTTGGTCATTACTGTTCATCAATTCATTTTTCTAGGAAGAATCTCCTAAATTCTTTCCCAAAATCTGACACTTGGTCATCCATTTTAAGCATTAGTGGTGTTTTGACTCTTCTAGCTCTATTACCATTCTATTAAGTTCTGTATCATCATGGCATCAGAGGTCTCAAGCACATCCAGTGGATCCGGTTCTAGTGCTAGTGTTCTGAGGAGGAGCTATAACCTATAGGGCAAATACCATTTTGAGATCCAAAAATTTGATGGCACAAACTTTTCTCAATGGAAGAATCAGATTAAAGATATGTTGATTCAGAGGATGCAATGGAAGCCAATAAATGGGATCTCAAAGAAGCTTGCTAACATGGATGAAGATAATTGGTATGAGTTGGATGAAATGGCTAGGTCTACCATTCGAACTTTGAAAGTGCAAAGGAGGTTTGGAAGACATTATGCAATACATATGAAAAAGAAATAGCATCAAATAACGTGTATCTGATGAGAAAATTATATGAACTTTGCATGAAGGACACACTTAGTGTTGTTGCTCATCTAAATGAGTTTGATGCTATATTCTCCCAGTTACACGCTCAAAAAATGGAGATGTATAATGAAATGAAAGCAGTCTTGTTGTTATGCACCGTGCCATCATCATGGGATACATTTGTCAGTTGGAAATTCAGTAGGCCCATAACTAATACCATAGGTCCATAGTTCCATAGGTCCAGAATCTACAACATAAATTCTAACAATCTTCCAATATTGACAAAACATGAACATACCACATTTAATCATACAAATGATGAGACAAAGATAGAGAAAGATTAGACAACATGTGTAAAGTGTTACGTAAGCCACTGCTTACTCACACTATCATATATACAAATGTCAAATTACAATGTGGGAGTCAAAACCCCCAACCACTCTATGTGAACAGAAATAGATGGATGAGTGAATGTACAAATGTAATAAACATATTCAGATGTATGGAGAGAAATCTAAATATACATGAGATGTGTAACCTAATAGGTTGTAGAAGAGTGAATATGAGTGACAAAAAGAGGAAGGATCAGTCTAAAACTGATAATTAGCAAACCCTCATCTGAACTTAGGCTATGGAAGACCCTAAGTCAGAAACGTGTGTGAAAGATCACATACTTACAAAATTAGCAAAGAATGCTAACAAGTTTGCTGTAAAAAATCCTCAAACTCATATGAATATACCTTCTCGAAACCCTCATCCAAATATGCATAAAGCATACATGTACTGATTCTCTTGTACCTATGATGAATAGGACTCCTCCTGATATGGATGCCACTTCCATATACTTCAAGTAGTACCTGTGTGCATAAAGAGAATATGTACCTGAATTCTTAACATAAGATGCAAATCTTATGTTAACCTCCATCCAATGTCTTTGAAGTAACCTCAAATCTTCATGTAGAAGACAATCTTCAAATACATCATGTGAATGGCCGATCCACACCACCAAGCTGCTAATAGATAAGTCCTCTCCATAAGCAAGAGTGTGAGCACAATCTTCTTCTCCAAAAAGAACTCCATAGCCGCTCCTCAACATGCTTCAAAATAGTACCATGGCTGCCCCATGTGCTAGAAGCACCACCTCTACTGAGGTACCAAAGCTCCAAAGCTAGTGTTGAACTAGGTGTAGGATAATTGAATAATGAGCCAAGCTCTTCTTATATAGGATGTGTATCCCTTGGAAAGCAATACTAAAAGCTTAACTCACGCGATCGTTCACATCCATCTTAATCGCGAAAAATCCATTGTTGAATCGTACATGCTTTATTTCCTAAAAGCATGATCAATAAAAAAAACGCTACTGCACTGCCGACGGGGAGATTTGAACCTGCTTGGGGTCTTTGGGAGGACAACAACATAGCCATGAGACCTGGCACCTTTTGTTGTAGAGACTACTAAAGCAGTAGCTGCTCAACCTGTTATACTCTGAGCAAAATGGACCAATGGGACATTGAAACATTGTTTTACAACAATCCCCCCTTCAATGTCACAATGGTACAAACTAGACTGGATATATAACTTCATTTATCTGCAAACTTCATAAGCTTCAAACTTGTACTCCCAAAATTGTCCTTCAAACCTTTTCTTCAAAAGTCTTCTTCAAAAGTGAATTTGACTTTCCTTCAAACTTCAAAAACTTGAACTTGCTGAATATATACCATAATACCTGAGAAAATATGCAAACTAGATATCCAATAGTGTACACATCAAGCAATCATTGCTTGACAACAAATGTAGCATGTACTGACTGTGAACCTGCTATCTCCTGTCTTCTCAAACCTGAAAACATACACTAGTATCCTCATACTTGCATTTACCTTACGAAAGATTTCTCAACGTACTTCTTCTGTGTCATGTACATACACTAAACGTAATCAAGAACTGAATCCTGGGACTTGTGACTGACAACTCACAACTCACAACTTAGTGTATTATGAACACTAGTTGGTTCATCTCTGGCTGTACTCAACTCAAGTCAACTCAACCTATGAGTCTCATAAAAAAATATATGATGTCATCATGTCTTTATCCTTGCTTAATCTGTAAATCCTTCATACCTCTTTCCTTTAGAACCTGGTATAAACATAAATGTGCACACTTCTGAAACATACCTCTCTGAAATATCAAGTTTCTTTTCAATAAAACTCTAGAACCTTCTCTTGAACAAGAACACCCTAACAGGAACTTTCTCTAGACATTCTCCTTCTTCCTTCTTCTTACAAAGCTAGAACATAAAGAGAATCTGACAAAGGAAATATAGGAATACCTGAAATAGGAATACTTGTAATACTTCTGCATTCTTTCACATATGGCTAAAAAATAAGTCTTCACGTTTCATCACCCCCTCGATGATTTAACACTAGTATCCAGAATTCTTCAAATATATCAGACTTTATGAAATCTGGAACGTCTTCCTTCATAAATCTGATCTTTCATAACATTAATACATGTGTCTGAAACAAATATTTTGAACCCTTTTATTAGCATTTTGCACATGCCAATAGCTTTCCCTGTCATTCTTTAGGTTCCGAAAAATCTAGAATAAGGTTAGCTGGTCTATCATAAAAACCTTGCTGAAAGCATTTTAGGATTCATAACCTTTTGCAACATAACAAGTATCTTCTTCTATCTCTTTGCAACACAAATCTTATAGAACCTGAATCTTTGACTTACTTCTTCCAATGCTAAGAACCTTACAAACAAAGGATAGACAATTGACTCATAAATACTCAAGATCTTTCAAGACCTTCAAGATCATCCAAGATCATACAAGATCATACAAGATCATACAAGATCATACAAGATCTATCAAGATCTATCAAGATCTTACAAGATCATTCCAACAAAATACCTGTGTAGAATCTGCTCTCATCAAACCTTCATGATTGAATGTTTGATTTGCTACTTGAATGTCTCCAAGTGTCCATGCTTCTCACATAAGGTTGTAAAACTTTTCTTTAACCAAATTCTTCTCAAGAATCTGTAACTTCTACTTGAAACATAAGTGGACAAACTCTCACCTTGAGAAATCCAAAAGCTGCAAGTTGATACTTCAGACCTTCATATTCTACCCGGGTGAAATGTGATAGTACCTGCTTGATTTTCTTTTGGCCAACTCCACTTCTCAATCCAGTGATAGGATATGATGGAACACCTTTTTGAATACAAGCATGTATCCAAAAAACAAGACAATCATAGAAAGTAGATTCTTCAACTGACGGGTATATCAAAAACTCTGAATTATCTAAAGTTTTTTGAAAATACTGAATATGAGGTAACCTTTCCAAACACGAAACCTCAACTCAAGTCTTCAACATCTTCTACAAAAAACTCTTTTACCTCAAGAGTTAGATAAAGAAGAAATATACTTCTCTGCAACTTGTCATATACCAAGTAGCTTTGGATTGACACTCCAATAATTCTTTGAGGGAACATATAGTTGTCTGCTCAAAATCTTCAACTAAAACATAACTGATACACATATGAGTCATGACATATATCTATTTTTTTTATTTCTCTCAATTTAATTCTTTGTCAAAACCTACTAAAACATGACCAAGTGTAATGTAAAATAAGAAACTACTTCTTCTTTAAACTATCTTTTTCACAGAAGATGTTCTCGTAGTCTTGTCTTTGGATGTAGAGGATAAAATAGGAAAAGTATATGGAAAAGAAAAGGAAGTCTTACTTTCCCTTTGGAAATGTTGGACCTTCTTTTTCTGCATCTTTCTTCCATCTCATGATGTCAACATCTTCAAACTTCTCTTCCATACCTTTTGTTCTCTTCATCTTGAAGTCGCAAGCACTCTTGTCTTCTTCAAATGAATTTTTCTCTTCCTCTAGAGCGAAGAGTAAGATACAAAACAAACATGGTATATAAATGGAAGTGAATATAGAATCATGTTTTACCATCTCCTCATATCTTTGAATCAAAACTCTGCTTCAAATGTGACTAATATGACTGAATTCACCAACCTTTTGGCTGAATGATGAATTATTGAATGATGAATTACCTTTCTAGAGTACCTTTATCAAATTTTGTACCTGGATATCCAACCAACTTATAACACAAAATTGGCTGAAAACAAAACTCATGCCATCTCCAAATTTGTCTTCTTAGATAAACTTTCTTTCCATGAAAGAGATTTATCAAAAACTGTTTTAATGTAGCTAATGCTTTTACTTTCAAAGAATGAAAGTGTACGAAATCACGTCTTCAATCCATTGAATCTCTTCATAACTGCTCTTCTAAGATATGACCTGCAAATGATAATCTGATAGTAGAAACTAATATCTCTGATTTGATGTTGATCTGGTTCCTTCATCTTCTCCAAACCATTGTTTTTCCTTGAATTTGGAGTAGCCTTCTCTTCATCAACTATGGGTCTTTATATAATACTTCTGTAAAGTATTTTCATACTTCCTCCAAAAGTATTCGGCTGCTAACAGATCATCAACTTCATACTCCACATTGATGAATAAACATGTAACAAAATTTTCTAATTCTCATATCTCTACTCATCTAGATTAAGTGTGTATGTCAAACATCAAATATTAGAAGATGCCCTTAAATCATATGTTGTAAACGTGGAATTCTGGGAACCTGTGAACCTTGACGCTCTGATACAAAATGTTGGAAATTTAGTAGGCCCATAACTAATATCACATGTCCATAGTTCCATAGGTCCTGAATCTACAACATAAATTCCAACAATCTTCCAATATTGACAAAACATGAACATGCAAAATTTAATCATACAAATGATGAGACAAAGATAGAGAAAGATTAGACAACATGTGTAAAGTGTTACGTAAGGCACTGCTTACTCACACTATCATATATACAAACGTCAAATTACAATATGGGAGTCAAAACTCTCAACCACTCTATGTGAACAGAAATATATGGATGAGTGAATGTACAAATGTAATAAACATATTCAGATGTATGGACATAAATCTGAATATATATGAGATGTGTAGCCTAATAGGTTGTAGAAGAGTGAAAATGAGTGACAGAAAGAGGAAGGATCAGTCTAAAACTGATAATCAGCAAACCCTCATATGAACTTAGGCTATGGAAGACCCTAAGTCAAAAACGTGTGTGAAAGATCAACATATTTACAAAATTAACAAAGAATGCTAACAAGTTTGCTGTCAGAAATCCTCAAACTCATATGAATGTACCTTCTCGAACACCTCATCCAAATATGCATAAAGCATACATGTAATGATTCTCTTGTACCTATGCTGAATAGGACTCCTCCTGATATGGATGCCACTTCCGTATACTTCAAGTAGTACCTGTGTGCATAAAGAGAATATGTACCTGAATTCTTAACATAAGATGCAAATCTTATCTTAATCTCCATCCAATGTCTTTGAGGTAAACCGAAATCTTCATGTTACAATCTTCAAATACATCATGTGAATGGCCGATCCACACCACCAAGCTGCTAATAGATAAGTCCTCTCCATAAGCAAGAGTGTGAGCACAATCTTCTTCTCCAAGAAGAAATCCATAGTCGCTCCTCAACATGCTCCAAAATAGCACCATGGCTGCTCCATGTGCTAGAAGCACCACCTCTATTGAGGTACCAAAGCTCCAAAGCTAGTGTTGAACTAGGTGTAGGATAATTGAACAATGAGCCAATCTCTTCTTCTATAGGATGTGTATCCCTTGAAAAGAAATACTAAAAGCTTAACTCACATGATCCTTCATATCCATCGTAATCGGGAAAACTCTATCACTGAATCGTACGTGCTTTATTTCCTTAAAGCATGAACAATAAAAGAACACGCTACTGCACTGTTGACGGGGGGATTCATACCTGCGTGGGGTCTTTGGGAGGACAACAGCATAGCCACGAGGCCTGACACCTTTTGTTGTAGAGACTACTAAAGCAGTAGCTACTCAACCTGTTATACTCTGAGCAAAATGGACCAATGGGACATTGAGATATTGTTTTTCAACATTGTCAGAGCTATTAGCAATAGTGTACGTGATGTTAAACTAGTCTATGGTGACATATGTGGAGCACTCTTGAGTGAGGAGATTCATAGAAAATCTATGTTTGGCACTCAGAGTGGAGATGTATATAATGTTCATGATTCTTACCAGGGAAAGAATCAACAACATGGAAGGAGCAAGAACAAGGAAAAGAATGGTCAATAGAATAAGAGTAGAAGTAAATCAAGGAAGAGGGATATTGAATGCATTATTTTCATAAGAAAGGACACATGAAGAAAGATTGCTATACATTCAAGAATGTCTAAAGGTAAAGGGTTGAATGTTGATGGGCATGTTAGATAGTTATCTACAACATTTACTTCAATCCTGAAGATTCAAGAAATCAATGTTATTTGTAATGATGTTGATGTGGTGACACTTGATAATACTATGCTCTTATGGATTATTCTCTTTACCACATGTGGTTGCTAGATTCTTGTGCTTCTTTCCATGTGATACACATATAAAGAATGATTTTTTGCTTATGTAGCAAAGTCTCTTGGTACTATGAGACTTGGTGACTCTTACTGGTGTGACATTGTAGGGATTGGAGACGTGCTTGTGCAAGTCATTGATGGTCCAAAATTTACTATGCATAATGTATGCCACATACCTCAGTTATCATGTAGTTTGATGTCACTTGGTCAACTTGATGACCTTTGTTACAAGGTGGTTTTCTATGCCCATTCATTTTTCATATCAATGGGCAATATGGCTATTGCAAAAGGAAGCGAATTTGGCTCACTTTATCCTTTATTTGTATAGAAAGAACACTTGTTAGTTGTTATTGAACAACCTATGGTTTGTATTTGGCATGGCCATTTGGGCCATATATCTCGTAATGGATTGGAAAATCTTTCTCATTCTGGCTATTTACCTATCTTATCTTTCTCTATTTTTTCATGTTGTGAGGTGTATCTTCCTCAACATGCATTCACCATTATGATCATCCCCTCCTTCAATCATGTTAATGTGCCACCATGTTTGTTCAAAATTCCTCTATTTCATGATCTCCAATATTGTTTTTTGAGTGTTTTATTGTGATTAGAGTGGATTACACCCTTAGATTTTTGTGCAATTTTGCTATTATGGAAGTCATTGCACCCTTTGAGCTATCTCAATAGTAGTCTCGGATGAGACTAAAGCCTTCCTTATGCTGCACCATTAGGGCATCTTAGCCTTCTATAGTGGGAAGCTGCTACAACACATCCTGCTATAGAAAGCCTTATCTGCACTATTACTATAGAACTTGCTTCCTCCACACTCTAGATTGTCGCCCTAAGCAGACAGGAGCTTTGCATAACACTGACCGACATGGGTTATAGATTCTTTCTGCCCACTAACGATTCAACATTAGCGCTCTCCATCTCTTCAACAACCATGGAGCAACTATTTGCTCGGCACACCTTGAATGATTATACAATTAGTTGTTACCCTAAGATGGGGTGCTCTATTCTTCATTTCCTTGTCATCGCCCTTAACCTACAACACCATCCTTATGGCATCTCCCATCAATTCTATTCTATCATCAATGTAGCCGCATAGGGACCAATCAATTGGCTAGTCATCCTATTGAACTCCATTCACAAGGAATGCCAACATGTAGTTAGACAGTTAGACAATGGCCATCATCCAAAAACCCATCTCCCATATCTCCTATCTGTGTAATATCCTGGTGAGTTCCCTATCACTACCCAAGTTGTCCTCATTCCTCGTTGATTTGCATTGATTGCCTCACCCACTAAAGACGAGGAGGAAAAAGTGTCAACCTCATCATTTGCCACCTTTGGTGCACCCAAATTATCATAACCTCCTCTCCCTCTAGTGTTGAGCAACTCGATCAAAATTAGATGGATCACCCTTCTTTTCATCACCCTCTTCTCTAGTGAACCAAGAGGCTTCTTCATCCTCGTTGGCTCCACCTCCCCCTCCACCCCCTTCCCTCTTGGTCGATACCCAAATGCAGGATGCTGCCCCCTTCCCTATCCTCCTCACTGAAGAAGGAACCTTCACTGCCCCCTCTGCTTTCTCCAAAGTCGGTAGATAAAATTACGACACCATTTCTTGATCCTGCACCACCTAGCACTTCTCCTCCCTCATCCCCCTCATATACCCCTCCTAGTACACCCCCTAGTGCTGAATGGTCTTTTGCTTCCCCACCTGCCTCTTCCTAGAATTCCGCACCCAATAAAATTGTACTTAACATTATGAGAGTCATAGTGCAAGATATTGTCCCAATTATAGCTGGACAATAACCATAAAATAATCATTGTCTTCTATTGTTCTTCAATTGGCATCAATCAAAATTTTAATTTCCATAATGCTCATTGCAGCCATTTGTAAAAAAAAAAATAAAATTCAAAAACCAACCTTGAGTGATTTGATAAGGCATCACTTGCTTGTGCAATTTCATCTTTCCCTTATTTGAATCCCATTGCATATGATGATCTTCATGCCATCAATTTCATATGAAACATCTTTGAAGTACAATGATCAACAATGATAATTGATTCCTTTCCTAAGTGGGGAGAGTAAATCTCTTTGATGACCTATTACTTTTTCATTTCTCTCACATGTAAAGTGGTCATCTTGACATATGTCAACGAAACTTTATTGAGCTTTACTAGATTTATCTACTGAGAGTGATAGCACATTTGTTCCTTGCAAGCTCACACATTCATGCACATTAGGATTTTCCTTGTTTATTGTTCTTTATATATTTCACTAGTTGTATTGTTGTATTAGGTCATTCTTGAATATTCCTTTTATGTAATAGAAGAAGAAGAAGAAGAAGAAGAAGAAGAAGAAGAAGAAGAAGAAGATCATTTGTCCTTGCCTCAATATGTGTGTGCTCCTCTTTGAGTGCAAGAGTGTGTGAGTGAGCTATCTTCCTTATCTCCTTTCTCCCGACACATCCATCTCATACACTGATGGTTGTCTCATATTAGTCTTTTGATAAAAGAGGCTACAACCTTGGGAATTAAAAACAAGAATGGTTGTTGATGATGCGTTTTCTATAAAAAATATTCTGTTCATGATATTTACAGAAATTGAGTGTGAAATTGGATATGAAAATAAGGAAAAAAGATAATGTGCATTATATTTTTCATGCACTTTAGATGGACGAAAAACCTTCTTCATGGTGCGAGTTGCAAGATAGATTCTAAAGAAATCCAAGAATCAAATTCATATTCACTTCTTGGCTCTCACTTTCATCATTCCCATCGCTCTCAAGATTATTTAAGACCACCATCAATAACATATTTTTCACCTTCTCGCCAATTGAATAGCTCCTCATGTATACATATAAAAGGAATCTTGAACAAAGTGCTATCAGAAACTTTTAATTTATAACTATCATTATCATTTCCTTTATGCACTTTATATAGACCAATCCATCTTTTCCTCAACGTTATATGTTTTCTATATTGAGTATCAAAGGAGTTCTCATAGATAAGCATCTAGTGGTCAATTTCTGAATTCTTTGTTCTCAATCAATGGCTCCTATTGAAGTAGACTAACTTTAGAAGGTAGATGGGTAGCCAAAGATGGTTTGCAGAATGACTTTTATCCTAGACCAAAGGTCTCGATAGAGTCTTAATCCTTGATTATAGAAGGACTTATGTTATAAGTTTTATGGCTTAGAGTGTTCTACACTTCATGATGGGGTATAAGTGAATTCTCTTGTGAAAACTTTGAGATATCCTCTCTAAACTTTCACTCCAAAATGACTCATAAAATATTTTATTTTCGTTGTGTCTTGGGAGAATGGCTAAGGACGCTTGCCTTGCTCCATTGACTTACAAAATATTTTATTTTCGTTGCGTCTTGGGAGAATGGCTATGGGCGCTTGCCTTGCTCCATTGACTGATGAAGAGGGCATTCCAAGATCTAGTACCGATATCTTCAATCCTCATAATGTTTTTGCATTCTCCGTTGGTTGAGCAGGACACACCAAAACACGATGCTCAAAAATATAAAATATAAAAACTAGTAGATCTTGAAATATATATATATCATTATGGAACATTAAGAATACTTTTAAATTGAAATTGTTTACACTACAACATATCGAGGGTATACCCAGGCTGTTATCGAGGAAAATGAACAGGCGCAATTTGCCCACGACATCGGTGTTGCAGTTGGTATGTGCATCAGAAAACATAGCATCGGTATGGATGTCAGTATGGGCATCGGTATGATCATCGGTATAATCACCGGTATGAGCGTCGAAAATACTGATGCTTATATCGATGCCCATACTGACGACCCTGCTAGGAGTACTGACGCTTATATCGGTGACTACTGGGAGTACTGATGCTTATACCGACAACCATATCTGCAAATTTTTTTTTGGATAGAGTGTGTTGTCTTTTGCTACAACAACATTACCATGATGTTGTTTAGCAAAAGACAATACACTCTGCCCAAGGAAAACTGAGTACATGTGATATGTACTCTAATGGCAACCAAAACATCATTTTATATAGCAAAATACTGTCGGATACAAAAGAGATGAGCAAAAATGAACCATGAATCATGTACAAAAAGTTGTATATTCCATAAATGAAGGATTTACAAGAGTGTGGCAAAGCACTTCCATATTGAAACCGAATATAAAATGTGACAAAGCAATTCCATATAGGAACCGAATACAAAATTATGGTGCATCATTGCCACATAGGAGTGTAATACAAAACTGTGGCAAAGCACTACCATGCATATGCACAAGCGGATCAAAACATTTACACCTACAATCCTGCAACAAAGCATATGTGGAAAATGAGACAAATTGACATGACATTTATAAACAACGACTAAAAATACAAAACCAAGCTATAAGTTTACCTCATCATAGATTCTCCCATGAAATGATTGCACCGTGTCCCTCTAAGTTCTGCACCAATGCAACCAATCGATGATGATATCCATAAGCTTCTTCGATTCGCATCGGAGGATGACCCACTACCAACTCCTATAATAAATATGAAAAATGTTAGATGAACATACATGATGTGCTTAACACAAACAAATTCAATAATTAAAATGATACTTAAAAATTGGTAGCGCATACTGTCGTATCCGCTGCTACCTAAATGTGATGTTCCAATTGTATTTAAACGTGTGGCCTCCACATCTCGTTGCTGCTGATATCAATCAGGATTATGTTGCTGCTCATCTTGAATCGATTCCCAATCTTCAATATCTAACCATACAGGCTTCTTTAAGCCTGCTCTGAAAGCATTGCGAGCGTCGGACCACCGATGAGACATCACCTCGCATGCTGTATGCTGAATCCATTCTGAGCTCACAATAGGATGCCCAGGTGTTGGCCGGTACTCTTCATATATTGAGTGTGTGATATAATTTTTGGAATCCTTATCCTGTTCGCTCCATTTTAACATGACAAAATGTCCAAACTCTATGGAGCAAAGTTGTCGAATGCATTGATGCATGGACTTTTCGGCAGCATCCATGACTGCAACTCCATCACGTATGTGATATATCTTGGAGTCGTCATGGTCATATGCTCCCCAAAGTGTACATGGAGATCCCATCTGATCCAATGTGGAGATATTAATATATATATATATATATATATATATATATATATATATATATATATATATATATATATATATATATATATATATATATATATATAAACCCTTAAAAATCTATAAATTTATTTTTTAGATCTTTTCACATATATGTGTGTATGTATATGTCTATGTATATGTATGTGTATATGCATATGCATTTGTGTATGTGTGTATGCATATGCATGTGTATGTATATGCATGTGTCTATGCATATGCATGTGTATGTGTGTGTGTACGCATATGCATTTGTGTATGTGTATATATGCATTTGTATATGCATATGCATGTGTGCATGCATATGCATTTGTGCTAGTGTGTATGCATATGCATTTGTGTATGCATATGCATGCGTATGTATATGCATATGCATGCGCATGTATATGCATATGCATGCGCATGTATATGCATATGCATGTGTGTATGCATATGCATTTGTGTATGCATATGCATGTGTATGTATATGCATGTGTATGTGTATGTATATGCATTTGTGTATGTATATGCATTTGTGTATGCATATGCATGTGTATGTATATGCATGTGTATGTATGTGCATATGCATGTGTGTATGCAAATGCATTTGTGTATGTGTGTATGCATATGCATGTGTGTATGCATATGCATGTATGTATATGCATATGCATGTGTGTATACATATGCATGTGTATGTATATGCATGTGTATGTATATGCGTGTGTATGTATATGCGTGTGTATGCATATGCATGTGTGTATGCATATGCATGTGCGTATGGATATGCATGTGTGTATGCATATGCATGTGTGTATGCATATGCATGTGTGTATGCATATGCATGTGTATGCATATGCGTGTGTATGTATATGCGTGCATATGCATATGCATGTGTGTATGCATGTATGTATATGCATATGCATGTGTATGTATATGCATATGCATATGCATGTGTATGTATATGCATGTGTATGCATATGCATTTGTATGCATATGCATGTGTATGCATATGCATTTGTGTATGTGTGTATGCATATGCATTTGTATGTATATGCGTGTGTATGCATATGCATGTGTGTATGCATATGCATGTATGTATATGCATATGCATTTGTGCATGTGTGTATGCATATGCATGTGTGTATGTATATGCGTGTGTATGCATATGCATGTGTGTATGCATATGCATGTGTATGCATATGCATTTGTGTATGTGTGTATGCATATGCATGTGTATGTATATGCATGTGTGTATGCATGTGCATGTGTATGTGTGTGTATGCATATGCATTTGTGTATGTGTGTATATGCATTTGTATATGCATATGCATGTATGTATATGCAAATGCATGTGTGTACGCATATGCATTTGTGCTATTCTGTATGCATATGCATGTGTGTATGCATGCATTTGTGCTAGTGTGTATGCATGTGTGTATGCATGTATTTATATGCATATGCATGTGTGTATGCATATGCATGTGTATCTATATGTGTGTGTATGCAGATGCATTTATATGCATATGCATGTGTATGCATATGCATTTGTGTATGTGTGTATGCATATGCATTTGTATGTATATGGGTGTGTATGCATTTGCATGTATGTATATGCATATGCATGGGTGTATGCATATGCATATGCATGGGTGTATGCATATGCATTTGTGTATGTGTGTATGCATATGCATATGTATGTATATGTGTGTATATGCATATGCATTTCTATGCATATGCATGTGTATATATGCATATGCATTTGAATGTATATGCGTGTGTATGCATATGCATGTGTGTATGCATATGCATGTATGTATATGCATATGCATGTGTGTATGCATATGCATTTGTGTATGTGTGTATGCATATGCATGTGTATATGCATATGCATTTGTGCATGTGTGTATGCATATGCATGTGTGTATGCATATGCATGTGTGTATGCATATGCATGTGTGTATGCATATGCATGTATATATATGCATATGCATGTATATATATGCATATGCATGTGTATGCATGTGAAGAGTCAAGTGTATGCATGTGTATGCATGTATATGCATATGCATGTGTGTATGCATGTGTGTATGCATGCGTAGAGTCAAGTGTATGCATGTATATGCATACGCATGTGTGT
This sequence comes from Ceratopteris richardii, assembly GCA_020310875.1. NCBI lineage: Eukaryota > Viridiplantae > Streptophyta > Polypodiopsida > Polypodiales > Pteridaceae > Ceratopteris > Ceratopteris richardii. The sequence continues at coordinate 69,348,989 of CM035420.1, forward strand.
ATGCATGTGTATTTGTGTGAAATGCATGTGTATGTGTGTGTATGCATATGCATGTGTGTGCGTATGCATATGCATGTGTGTATGCATATGCATGTGTGTATGCATATGCATGTGTATGTATATGCATGTGTGTATGCATATGCATGTGTATGTGTATGTGTGTATGCATATGCATGTGTATGTATATGCATGTGTGTATGCATATGCATGTGTATGTATATGCATGTGTGTATGCATATGCATGTGTGTATGCATATGCATGTGTGTATGCATATGCATGTGTGTATGCATATGCATTTGTGTATGCATATGCATTTGTGCATGTGTGTATGCATATGCATTTGTGTATGTGTGCATGCATATGCATGTGTGCATGTGTGCATGTGTGTATGTATGTATGTATATGCATGTGTTTATGTATATGCAATTTGTGTGTGTATGTATGTATGCATATGCATTTGTGTATGTGTATGTGTGTATGCACATATGTGTGTATGTATATGCATGCATGTATGTATATGTATATATGTGTGTATGTATGTATGCATATGCGTGTGTGTATGCACATATGTGTGTGTATACACATGTGAGTGTGTATGTATATGTATATGTCTTTCTCTCTCTCTCTCTTTATGTTTCTCTAGATCTCTCTCTTTCTTTCATCTCTCTCTCTCTCTCAATATCTGTGTCTTTCTTTCATATTTCTCTCTCTCTCTCTATGTCAATCGAAAACAAAAAAATCACTTACATCGATGTAATTGTTTGAATCGTTGTCATAAAAATCCACTTAAAGTTGTCCTTCGTCGAATTCCAAAGACTTGATGCCAAAATCTCTTGCAAAACTAAAGAGAAAAGAAATTAGAAAAGGGAAAACATAAAGAAAGAAAAAGAGTGCTACAATATGTGCGATATACTTACCAAAACTTCAGATCTGGAATAATAGAGAGGTGTGCATAGAGAGAGAGAGAGAGGGAGAGAAAAAAAGAGTGAGAAACACGAAGATGTTGCTCACGTGTGGAAATTCCGTGGTAGCAGGTTTTGTTTCAAAAATGCGATGTCGTAGAGATTTACATCTCTACGTATCCACATCTTTACGTATCCACATCCAGTGTTTGAATAATCCAAATCTAAAGAACAATTTTCTACTGAGAATGTTGCAGATAATTTACCGAAGCATTGGCTAGAAATAGTCATAAGAAGATTTGCAGATTACTGAAGATTGTACCATTATTAAAGGGAGGATTGTTGAAAACAATGCCAATTGGTCAAAAATTGGTCAAGAGTGTCCACAAGTTATAGCATAAGTAGTTATTTTCTTTAGTCCCTCTAAGAAAAAACGGGCTGAGCGCCTTGGCTACGTGAGTGGCCTCTCAAACAATTGACCAGAGTTCGAATCTTCCCAGCAGCGCGTTTGTAGAAGTTGTTTTTGATCTTTGCTTTTGATTTAATTAGCGGACAGCGAATGATGGACGGCGATAAAGATCGCGCATGATTTTATTTGATCGTAGATCGCTACGAAGGAGCTTTTCAAGTGTGCTTTATTAGGTGCTTTTCAAAGGGAACAAACACTATATAACAAGAGCTTTGGCTCATCATCTTATCATCCAACTCAAGGAGACAGGCTCTCAAGGAGAGGAGTATCTGAAGCTCTTGGAGGAGTTCTTGGAGGTGGATTGAAGGAGCTCTTGGAGGAGTTCTTGGAGGTGGATTGAAGGAGTTCTTGGAGGAGTTCTTGGAGGTGGATTGGAGGAGTTGGAGGAGAAGTTCTCACACTCTTGGAGGAGTGTTGGCACACATCTTAGTGTGGAGGTTCTGCTCGCATGAGGAGGACATCATGTTTTATGATATTTTGGTAACTTGTATCTGTTTCCATTATCTGCATTATATTTGTATAGAAACATTATTATGAATTAATTGACTCTCCAATTTCCTCACATCTCTCTTATTTCCGATCTCTCTTATGATGTTAATGAATTGTATGTGTGATTTGAGTTATGATTTCATCTAATTATCTGTGAGCGTCTATATTTGAGTTCTACCTCTTAAGTTTCCCGAAGCACCCTGCGTGTACCGTCTATTTGGAACACAAGCAGTTGGCCTGTTCCACCCAACTGAGCCCTTCGCGACATTGTGAACCCGATGTGAAATTGTTCCATGGCATTTGGCAATTAGGAGGTACAATATCAAGCTCAATTCAGGTACGAGCAATTCAAGTTCTTTATTTTCTTGTATACTGGCTCGAGACGATATATGTACATTAATTGCACAACAGCAAGAAACATTAAAATATCAAGTTGCGAATATAATCAGGAAAGTCAAAGATCAGTCAAGACTTGAATATCAATTCAAAATGGAAGATTTCTTTAAGTCAATAATGAGTGAAGGTCAAGGTCAAAAGGTAGTTGAAGCAATACTTAAAGAAAAGGGAAAATTCACAGGAGTGAACGTGACTGAATACTTAGATGTTTATGAAGATCTAGCTAAACTTCATGGCTTGTCTAATGATAAAATGATTCCATATTTAAAGAGATTGGCAACTGGATCTGTGGTTGATACAATTGAAACCCATGAAAATTTAGCTTGGGAAGAGTTTAGAAAACAAATTCATACAAATTTCTACCTTGAAGACTTTAGTCAACATAGTAGAGCAGGATTTATGAAGTGGATAAGCCCACCCAAACCTCAGGTATCCATAACACAACTCCATAGTGAATTTATGAAAAGATTTTCTCAACTCCCAGAAGTGGATAGGACTGCTCTCACACCTGATATTGTTATCAATTTCCTTAAAATTTTGAGTCATGATGTAAGAGTAGAAGTTGAGAGAAGGCTTGAAGAGCCAGGAAAGAGATATGGTTTAACTGATGATTTGGCTACTATAAAGATGGTAGTTGAAGCTGTTGCTCATATGAAACAAAGACATTATATTCTTTATGAGCAAACACCTATTTTCCCATCTAGTATGCCACATCTAAATGAACCTAGGGAGATTCATACCACTACAAAAGTTGATGTGACTTCTTCATCTAGATTTCCTGAAGAATTTCAATTAGCAGTCCTTTCTAAAATTGAAACTCTATCAAAAGAAATCTCATCACTTCAAAACATAGTATATTCTTCTAGTACTCAAAACCAATCAATCCAAGCACCAACTTCCTCTCAGCTAGATGTACCTCAACCTATTCAACCACCAATTCCTCACACAAATTTTGAAAGAACTTACAAACCTAATAATAGGCAAAATCCTAATGTTAGGAGATGTGTTTGGTGTGATTCAACTGACCATCTTTCATACTTATGTGAGGCTTTGAAAGAAGCCAAAGACCAAAAGCTTGTGATTGACATTGATAAAAAATTATGTGATTATAGATCACGCATACCTTTACCTGTCAATTGGGGAAAAGGGGGTATGAAGAAGCTATATGAAAGTCTTTCAAAAACCTCTACTGTAAAACTAGAAAGAATGGATAATAGTGATCAAGATTCTAACCAATCAAATGAAACTAAAAATTATTCCATTGAAGCTCTAGTCAAGGCAAGAAATGCAATCATGCAAAAGACAGCTTGGGATTCACCTGTTGACCAATTTTCTGTCCATTCTCATATTGCCAATGTAGAGGAGAAGAGGAAAAGAGATGAGAAACCAAATGAAAATGAACATGAAAGAAGAGTAACAAGAAAACAATCAAATGAAGGACCTAAAAAAGTCCATTTTGAGCAAGGAGAAGGGTCTAAATCTAGTCAACAAAGGAGAAATGAGATAAAGGAAGGTAAAAAACCTATGATGAGTGAACAACCTAATCAATCTAATGATCAAAACCTTGATAAAAATGAGAAACAAAGTGATAAGAATCAAAAGAAGCCAAAGAGAGTTCCTAAGGCAATTTTGATCTCTGAAATTGAACAAAAAGTGGATTATAAAGAAATTTTAAATGAAATTCTGTTAAAAAGCCTAGTTACAATGTCCTTAGAACAAGTCTTTTCAATTTCTAAAACCGAGTTCAAGGATAATTTTATTAAACTTATCAAAAGAAAGAGATTTCCACTTTCTCAAGAAGTTGAGATGCAAGACATTGCAGACTTAACTCAAGCTATGAATGATACTCTTACTTTTGATGAGTCTGAGGAAGATAATAATGACGAGGCTTATAATGTCAATAAGAATTTCCTTGGTCCAATCATGCTTGATGAAGAAAGTAAACAATCTGAAAGTCATTTTAGCAAGAGTTTTGGGCTAGAGGAACACCTGAGATGAAAATCAAACTAGGAGATAAAAAGAAATCATATTCAGCTTTGGCACTTATTGACTCTGGGTCAGAGATTAATATAATTTCTAAAGAACTTTATGATAAGTTCAAATGGCCAATTGATAAAAATCATGGATGGTTGATGAGAACAGCTGATAATGGTTGTGGTTCTTTACTTGGAGCTTGTGCAAATATTCCTGTGATGATAGGTGGAATCACTGATACATTTCACTTTTTCATCCAAGAAAATTGCTCTTATGAGATTATCTTAGGTCAACCTTTCATATGTGAAACTAGAATGGAAACAAAAGTAATGGATGATGGGTCTACATATGCTCGGATTCGATCTAAAGATGATTTGCAATCACTCCAAGTAATGACTATCAACCCAAATCACTTTCGAAATCGGGAACAAATTAGAAAGTCTCCTATACGTTCACAAGAAAAGACATATGATGATTGTCGACCTTCATTTGAGTGTGGAGCAAACTTTGGCCAAAATTTTTGTTAAACCCCACCATTGAGCGGGACAATGGTGGTCAATGGATTGATGTCTCGCAAACCCTTGTACATAATTTTGAAAGCTTTTCTATTTGTTTCCCTTCTTCAATTTTACAATTTATTCATTCCAAAAATATACCCAAAAAAATCATAAAAGCTCATGAAAAAGACCTAAAAAACAAAGGATTCATTTTACCTGATGAAAACATTGAACATGTCATTGAAACTTCATCTACTTTTTCTTTACTTGAAGAGATTCAACAAATATTACAAGAACCGCATACTTCAAGAATTGTGCTTCTTAATTCCATTGATGAATATAAATTGATTTCCAAATTTGTTGATGAACTCATAATTGAGGAAGCTAAAATTGACACAAAATATAAAACAGTTGATAAGAAGGTTAAACCCATTGCTCAACCCTTACCAAAAGGAAGTGATGAAATATTCAAGCAGGTTGCAGAAGATCCTATTTTACGTGATCAACAAAACATAGGACATACATTCAATGATGAAACCATTGAACAAATTAAAATAGGAATTGATGATTCATTTCTATTACCTGCTGAACGAGAGTTATTTGAAAATGTCATTAGAAAGCATGGAAAAGCCTTTACACTTTATCCTCATGAGATAGGTTGTGCTGATCCAAAACTAGTTCCACCAATGATCATTTTTACAGTGCCACATATTCCATGGAATCTTCGCCCCATACCAGTCCCAAAAGCTCACTTACCTGAGTTAATGAGACTGATTAAGGAGAAGATGCACATGAGAATTCTAGAGCCATCTTCAGTGCCATATTCAAATAGATGGTTCACTGTACCTAAGAAGAATGGAAAGTTGAGGTTCATTCAAGACCTACAACCTGTCAATAAAGTTACTATTAGGAATGTGGGAACTGGCCCAATTGTAGGAGAGTTTGCTGAAGCATTTGCTGGGCACTCTATCTACTCCATGGGTGATTTATATTCAGGATATGACCAATTTCAGCTTGCTATTGAAAGTAGAGATATTACCACGATGAAAACTCCTCTAGGATTAGTACGTATGTGTACTTTACCACAGGGAGCTACAAATTCAGTAGCACATATGATGAATGCTATGAATTCAGTCTTGCATGATTTCATTCCTAATGTGACGATGCCTTTTATTGACGATATTCCTATCAAAGGATGTGAGGAAAAGTTAAAGATGAAACCCTAGACTCTTTAGGATGTAGAAAATTTGTTACTGACCATATTCTTGATTGTCAGCGAATATTCAAAAGATTCGAAGAAGTTGGTCTAACATTTTCAATTGAGAAATTTATTTTTGGTGTCAACGAGGTACTCATTGTTGGACATTTATGTGGTCACTATGGTCGAAGACCATACCCACCTAAGGTTGATGCCATAAATAAAATTTCTGAGACTTGTAATAATGTTAGCGAGGTAAGAAGATTTCTAGGAGCTTGTGTCTTCTATGCTATTTGGATACCTCACTTTGCACATGTTGCTAATTGTCTTTATGATTTGTTGAGAAAGAACAGAAAGTTCATATGGACTAATGAACATTCTAAAGCCATGAGAAAACTAAAAAAATTGCTAACTGAAGCTCCTATTTTAAAAAGAGTTGACTATTCCAATAATAAAACCATTATTTTGACTGTAGACACTAGTCCTATAGGTATAGGATGGGTTATTGGTCAAGATGATGAAGAAGGGAAAAGATATGCAGTAAGATTTGGTGCCAAAATTTTGCATGAAACTCAACAAAAATACCCACAAATCAAACGAGAACTTTGGGGTTTAGTCACAGCTTTAAAAACTGATAAGGAATATTTCATAGGAGCCAATGTAATTGTTGAAACAGATTGTTTACCACTTATTGGTATGATTACAAATTGTTCATCACCTGATATTGCAATGTTAAGATGGATATCATATATTAAATTTATAAATCCAATTTTAGTCCATATTGCTAGAAAATCCAATACTGTTGCTGATATGCTTTCTAGAGCTAAGTTTGATGATGATCTTGATAACGCAGTAGAAATTGACATAAATTTAATAAATTATGATCCACAGGTATATGAGTATGAACAATTTAATGATGATGATTATGAAGGAGAGTGGAAAGATATTGGAAGATACCTTAGTACTCTAGAAAAGTCACCTACTTGGACAACAAATAGATTCAAAGACATTAGAAAAAGAGCTTTCAATTTTTTCTTAAAAAATGGATTTATTTGGAGACATGCTAGGGGAAAAATTAAAATGCCACAAAGAGTACTAGGGAAGAAACAACTTCAATTGCAAGTTATGAAAAATTTACATGATACATTATGGGCTGGACATAAAGGGTTTGTGGCTACATATGAAAAGATTAGAGAAAGCTATTGGTGGCTAGGAATCTATGTCAATGTAAGGGATTATGTAAACAGTTGTACTACATGTCAAATGCATTCATCTGTAAAACACAGAGATCCTTTACATCCAACTTACCCACCATGTATTCATTATAAGTGGGTAGTTGATCTTGTGACCATGCCTAAAGGTATTGATAAAATGAGATATATTGTACTTGCAAGAGAAGATCTTACAAACCATGTAGAAGGCCGAGCACTACGATCTAAAACAACATATAATGTATGCAAATTCTTACTTGAGGATGTCATTTCAAGATTTGGATATATTGAAAAAGTAGTTGCTGATAGGGGAGAACTAGATGCTCAAGAGGCTAGGGATTTCTTTGCACGGCATGGAATTCGCTTATCTCTTACAACTGCTTATAACCCTGAGGCTAATGGAAAAATAGAAAGAGGGCATTCACCAATTGTGAAAGCAATCTCTAAAGCTTGTAGTGATGATTTGAAACAATGGCCAAGATATTTACCTTTTGCACTATGGGCTGATAGAATGACTTGCACAAGGACAACAGGATACATGCCTGCTGAATTAATGTATTGTCAAAAACCTATTTTTCCTATTCATACACAAATATTTACATGGTCTACTCTACCTTGGAATGATAACCTATCTACTGATGAATTGTTGGCTTTAAGAATAAAACAACTTGAACAAGGGAATGAGAAACTTGATGATGCTGTTAAAAAATTAAAAGAATCAAGACTGAAAAATAAGAAATACTTTGATAAAACACATAGACTGAGGCCTAAAAAAATTCATGAGGATGATTGGGTTTTGATTTATGATAGTACATTTGATTCACAATATGATGCAAGAAGGAAATTAAAACCACGATGGTTTGGACCTTATGTTGTTTTAAAAATACATGAGAATGGAACATATGCTTTATGTGAATTAGATGGAACTCCACTAAAAACTTTGATTGCAGGTAAAAGAATAAAATTGTTCAAGAAAAGGGATGAAGATGGTTACGAGATTGATGAAAACATGATTGACCATGAAGAGATCCTTAGATAGGAAATGATGAATTGAAAAGCATGTTTTTTGATACTAATTTGATGTTTTTCCTGAGACAGGAACACGCGTCTTCAAAATTATCTTTGATAATAATGATGCTTGAGACTAGTGAGAGTGTTTGAGTGATTTGAGAGAATTATTTGATTGAAGAGTGAGAATTGAGTGTTGACTTTAATGCATTTTTAGTCTTCTTTTCTTACTCTCCATTATTTGCACCATATTGAGTCTAGTATGCACTCAGAGTATGCATAAACCAATGTATATACACACATGTTTATTTCTTTAGCCTGCACAATCTATTTGCACTTGTAAACAAAAAAAAAAAGATGACATCCAATTTAAAAAACAGTTATCAAAATTTCTGAAGAACCTCATCATCGACTTCCTCTTACCTACCTTTTGCACCATGATTTTGGAACAATGCACTTAAAGTATGCATGGTAGGGTCTCGTTACATGACGTTGCATCCAGGCACATTTTGAGCTTTACCCATGCACTTTGAGTGATTGTAAGGATTGATGTATATACACATTGATATGTATGTGAGTGAGCGCACAAGCTTCATCATCAAATGCCTTTTACCCTGATACTTGCACCATGTTTGTTTACTTATGCACCTAAAGTATGCATGATAGGGTCTCATTACATGACCTTGCATCAAGGCACAATTTTGAGATTTACCCATGCACTTTGAGTGATTGTAAGGATTGTTGTATATATACATTGATATGTATGTGAGTGAGTGCACAAGCTTCATCATCAAATGCCTTTTACTCTGATACTTGCACCATGTTTGTTTACTTCTGCACCTAAAGTATGCATGATAGGGTCTCATTACATGACCTTGCATCAAGGCACATTTTGAGCTTTACCCATGCACTTTGAGTGATTGTAAGGATTGTTGTATATATACATTGATATGTATGTGAGTGAGAGCACATGCTTCATCTACAAATGCCAATTACCTTATCTTTTGCACCATACTTTTAACCATGCAATTCCAAAGTATGCAATTGATAGGGCTACATTATATGGCCTTGCATAGGCACATTTTTTATCTTCCCATGCACTTGATAAATGTTTTCAAAATTCAATGCTCTATGAAATGTCAGATTATTTTGAAGCAGAAAGAAGATTTGAAGATTGGCCCATCAAGGATGATGTGCAAGTTTAGTAGGGGCGAATGTCGTAGAGATTTACATCTCTACGTATCCACATCTTTACGTATCCACATCCAGTGTTTGAATAATCCAAATCTAAAGAACAATTTTCTACTGAGAATGTTGCAGATAATTTACCGAAGCATTGGCTAGAAATAGTCATAAGAAGATTTGCAGATTACTGAAGATTGTACCATTATTAAAGGGAGGATTGTTGAAAACAATGCCAATTGGTCAAAAATTGGTCAAGAGTGTCCACAAGTTATAGCATAAGTAGTTATTTTCTTAAGTTCCTCTAAGAAAAAACGGGCTGAGCGCCTTGGCTACGTGAGTGGCCTCTCAAACAATCGACCAGAGTTCGAATCTTCCCAGCAGCGCGCTTGTAGAAGTTGTTTTTGATCTTTGCTTTTGATTTAATTAGCGGACAGCGAATGATGGACGGCGATAAAGATCGCACATGATTTTATTTGATCGTAGATCGCTACGAAGGAGCTTTTCAAGTGTGCTTTATTAGGTGCTTTTCAAAGGGAACAAACACTATATAACAAGAGCTTTGGCTCATCATCTTATCATCCAACTCAAGGAGACAAGCTCTCAAGGAGAGGAGTATCTGAAGCTCTTGGAGGAGTTCTTGGAGGTGGATTGAAGGAGCTCTTGGAGGAGTTCTTGGAGGTGGATTGAAGGAGTTCTTGGAGGAGTTCTTGGAGGTGGATTGGAGGAGTTGGAGGAGAAGTTCTCACACTCTTGGAGGAGTGTTGGCACACATCTTAGTGTGGAGGTTCTGCTCGCATGAGGAGGACATCATGATTTATGATATTTTGGTAACTTGTATCTGTTTCTGTTATCTGCATTATATTTGTATAGAAACATTATTATGAATTAATTGACTCTCCAATTTCCTCACATCTCTCTTATTTCCGATCTCTCTTATGATGTTAATGAATTGTATGTGTGATTTGAGTTATGATTTCATCTAATTATCTGTGAGCGTCTATATTTGAGTTCTACCTCTTAAGTTTCTCGAAGCACCTTGCGTGTACCGTCTATTTGGAACACAAGCAGTTGGCTTGATCCACCCAACTGAGCCCTTCGCGATAGCGATGAATATGGAAAATTTTCTCTTGAGCCTGGTTAAAATATTGCGTCGGTATGTGCGTCGGTAATTTCTAGTAATTTACTGATGCTCATACCGACACCCATACTGACGCTCATATCGACGCATGCGTACCGATGCGTATATTGCCTCATTGGTTTTCCAAAGGTCTTCGAAGGTCATATTGATGCCCATGCGTGACCGTCGGTATGCAGAACATCGGTATGCCTTTGATATGTTGTAGTGTTAATGAACAAAACAAAATTAGAGAAAACAATTGGAAATAATAGATGTGTTTAAACAGAAAATAAACAAGAACAAAACAAAAACTAATCAAACTTATGAAAACAAGATATCAAATATAATACGACCAATTACAAAATATAGCAACTGAAAACCATTTCTGCAATTCCTAATAGGTATAGCAACGATTACTTTGATATTTGAACCCATAGCTCCATCAACGACCTCAATTACCAATATATGCGACGTATTTGAATTTGGAGGATAGGGAGATATCATAAGCTTCTCCAATGCAAAACTAATTTGCTGCATTAAATAATTTACTCTGAATGTGAGGGATAAATGAGGTTCTCTCATGTGTGTGTGTTATTTTCTAGTTTATAGGGAGAGAGTTCATAAGGAGAGTAAACTAAGCTACGCAAGACAAAAAAACCTGCCTTTTGAACGTGGGGCTGCATACTTTGTTTTGAGTAGATTTGCCTTTCGGTTATATAACATGGCACATGGAAAATGTCGTGCTGAACTCCTTTTGCCACCTCAAAGCGGTAAGACAAACAAGGTTTGCAATCCGAGTTTAAAAATCTGAGGTACTTGTTACGTGGCATTTCTGTGGAGAGTTTCTCCTGCCTCATCGAAATGTACGTAACAACTATGAAGCACGCGGGCAGCTGCAAATCGAGCCAAAACCACAACGGGATTTCAGACACGTCCTCGCGGATTCTTGGAGGTGGCCCAAGTTTGGATCGCCTTATAAACATCATTTTCTCACACCTTCAGTTCAAAACCTTCAAAACCTTCAGCCTCAAAGTTTCGATTTCCTGTCGCAGTGCTCCATCATCTGAGACCTCTACGTCCTGAGGTGTTTTACTCCATCGGACTGCAAGTTGTAGGGGGCCTGTCGACCTCGTACATCAAGCAAGCATTGATAAAGGAAGTAGCAAACTCTTGCTCGATTGCACTCTGCAAACCATCATAAATTGGATATTTTAGGAAACTTATATCCATAAATCTATCATAGTTTGACGGTGCATGAACTGGATCTGTTCTCTTCTTCAACCTCAAGAGAGAGAGAGCGATGGATTCGAATGATCTTCAAAGTCCTTGCGTTGTGGAGAAGCCACACATCGTTCTTGAGGATCTTTTGTCAACCGTACGTAGGAAGCGCAGGGCGACTCGCATGTCTTATAATAGACCTCCTCGTCCCACCAAGCGTCCTGCTGGTGATTCAAGTTATGGCTGCGGTTCAATATGGCTGCGGTTCAATACGTTTCTCATGAATAAGGACTCATTGAGACGTTATTAGTGTCTACTTGATTGATTCAATGTTTCATAGCATTTGGATTTTCCTATTGTGTGCTATAGCGAATTCGTTGTCTCGGGGTCTATGCCTACTATGTCCTAAAAATTAGGGGTGATCCCTTGATGATGTTAAGATTCCAATCAGTGCATACTTTGTTTTATAAATCTAGGTGTTGTGCATTCTAGATTCATTCTTAAACAATTTCATCTAAACATAAGTAGAACAATTGTAATCAGGCTAAGAACACTGAGCATTCGAAGTTGATCTTCTCTTCCAAAAAATAGATGATTGTTCATAGTCACACTTCAAGTTGATAGGCAGATTGCTATGAAAAATCAAGTCAATTTCCCAAGTTGTTACTTATGTTCTATTCGACAACACTAATTATTTCAGATCTAGAATTTCAAGAGACTCCATGTACTTTTGATATGTCAAAACTACGTCTTTATGAGATCGAATTATCACATCATAGTGTGATAGTGTTCAAGCAAATGCACAACTTGTAGTGTTTGTGCAGTGTTGTGAATTGTTGGAGAAATGACAAACATTGATGGAATGAGTCAGCTTATGAGTGATAAGTTGGACAAAAACAACTTTCACACTTGGAGATTCAGCAAGAGGAATTTTGTGATGGGAAAGTCTATTAGAAGCACATCAAAGGAGATAATAAAAATGCTCGGCAGTTACAAGAGGAATTGGTCTATGGACCAGTTAAGAGCATATGAAAGTGGAATCAAGGAGCATGGAAGGTAATGTATTGGTTGTCTGTTAGCATACAAGATAGCTTGAGTGGTCCCATATAAGATTCCAAGTGTGCAAACGAGGCTTGAAATAGTTTGGTCACATTTTATGAGACAAAGGCACATATATTGCAACTCAAGAACAATCTGCATATGCTTGAGAAAATGAGCATGTCGGTAAGTCACTACACCCTAAAAATCAAAAGCATATGTGAGTCGTCCTTGCATCTATTGTGGCAAATGTAGATGATAATGATGATGATGATGATGATGATAAGTGGAATTATGCCTTCATTGTTTAGGAGTTTCATATAAGTAATTCAGAACTGCTTTTCAGACCAAGGAAAATATTTTGAATTTTGTTGATCTGGTATCTATGCTTATTATGGAAGAAAATAATCTTGGTGAGGACTATAACTCCCAAGGAAAACTAATTTTGAGCAACTATTCTCTCTCGTAGAGGAAGAGGCACAGGTGGAAGCTCAAAAGTGGAAGAGGAAACAGTAACCAAGACGAAGGT
>CM035420.1:69372220-69419720 GCA_020310875.1 Ceratopteris richardii
GAGTACGTTTGAAAAGCCGCGATCATGCAGCTCTCCGTGTTTAAATGATGCATTCTGCTACTTGGCATTCATGCGCAACAGAATGAAACGACGATTTCCACCCTGATGCTTAAGTAACTTAATCAGTTCAACTCTTTACTTTTTGTTCAACTTATGGGAAAGATCGCATTTGTTGTGAGGCTTTGTTGTGAGGCTTTGTTGTGAGGCTTAATCAGTTCAACTCTTTCAAGGCTTTTGTGTGAATGTAAGACGTGATATCAACAGATGTGCTAATGATAAACTGTGTATATCTATAGCGGAAGATTAAGGTAACGTCATAGCGTGGACGAAAGTTGAAGTACAATGTTGCTTCCTGAAAGGAATGTTCGAACGCATGTGGGTTGGGTGTGTTTTAGCACATACATTGAATAATTCACAGAAGCAACAGTGAAATGCTATATCCTTTTCACTGCAAGAATAAAATGATGTCTTCTCCTTTGCAACATATTTCCATCGTGAAGTCGTCGTGCTTTATTACTTGAGTTGTTGCATTAGTGAAAACAGCAATTAGATCATGAAGGCACATTGAGAAACAACTAAAATGTTTGCGAATAATACACACAAGCACATCAACCAAAAAACTTCGATTTTATATGAAGACCAATATTCGTGCATATTCATTAAGCATCGAAATGCTATTCGTTCTTCGCACCAACACTAAAATGCTTCTACCTTGTAACAGAATGATGGTTTTTATTTAACCACAACGTTTGTTCCGTGTATATTTATAAGCACATAATTTTTATATTAAAATTCCGAGCAATTTCAATCTTGTAGCAATCTCCCAGCAATATCAATCTTGTATCTGCAACATATTCTACGTAATGGATTCATAAAGTCTACCACTTCTGATATGTGTGTACATATGCGTGCATATCTCTGCATGTATCTCGCCCCTCTCTCTCTCTCTCTCTCTCTCTCTCTCTCTCTCTCTCTTTTTCTATCATGCAGGCAAGTGGGAAAAACCTTCACATCTTGCTTAATCTCTTGTATGCCATGCAACCTTTTTGTAAGAACCGCTTATGAAATCAGCACTCGATCTTCATTCTTCTTGCTTTCCATTTTCATTGAGCTTTCCCAGTCGAAGCGTAACGGTAGAGATTTCATCACTGCAGGACGACAAAGTCATTATCATCAAACACGATTTCGAATTTCCGTGCTTTCCGATTTTCTGATCAAGAGATTGACGTACTTCTTTAAATGATGTAAACATACAAGGTCATGGGGTATGATGAAGCTGGTGAAGGTTTTCGTTGGATTTCTTTTTTCCTTTAAAAGATGATGTCATAAGATATGAAAACAATGTCATAGGAAAAGAAATTGATCAACTGATAACGGAACTAAAACGAACGTTTAATGAATTCGTGACTCTTATCGTCGCAAGATTCTATTGAGGAAGTTTGAAAAGCCGCGATCATTCAGCTCTCCGTGTTTAAATTATGCATTCTGCTACTTTGTAAACAAAATGATGGTTTTTATTTAACCACAACTTTTGTTCCGTGTTTATTTATAAGCACGTAATTTTTATATTAAGATTTCCCAGCACTTTCAATCTTTTATCAATTTCCCAGCAATATCAATCTTTTATCTGCAACATATTCTACGTAATGGACTCATAAAGTGTACCACTTATGATATGTGTGTACATATGCGTGCATATATCTGCATGTATCTCGTCCTCTCTCTCTCTCTCTCTCTCTCTCTCTCTCTCTATATATATATATATATATATAATATATATATATATATATATATATATATATATATATATATATATATATATATATATATATATATATATATATATATATATATATATATATATATACCTCTTTAAATTTTGACTTATGAAGTTGTAGTGGGTTTCAGAGTTCCGGAAGAAAGAGATACAGAAGAACCAGACAAGATTCCACCACATTTCAAGAATATGCCAAAGTGGTTATATCAAACCTGGAAGGAGAATGGTATAAGGGTGTCGAGAAGGATGGATGGACACCTCAACAAATGAAGTGGTACTTGCTAAACGTGCTTGGTACCAGCCTTGATGCACTTCAGAGTTGAGTAGTAGGCCCCTTTAGCTTTCCAATGACACTAAATAAGTGTAACAGATAAGTTGCAACTAGCTTATAACTAAAAACTTGCTATTTTGGTCTTGACACGTGCTCGAAGTTTCGCTCAGTACTCACAGTACAATATCAATTAGAAAAATTCCTTCAGAGGGTATCTAGTAAGCTTAGAAGGCTAATGATTCCAAGTGGAATCACTTAAAAGGATAGACCACACGCTTAGCAATGTCTTTAACAACTTGAAGCTAACCCTTGCTATCATAGGAACTCTGCAAAGAATTTTAACAACTTGAAGCTTACCACGTCGAGACGATTTTCTCCCAATGGGCTGAATGAAACTTTGTCAGACTTTGCGAGCTTGCAGTAGAAGAACATTGAAATGATGGAGTAAACACTTAGATATGAGCAAGACAAGTACATTGTTCTGAGTGATAATGACAGAGAGACCAATAGAGATGATCAATGATATAATGTATTATTTGATAATGTTGTACATGATCATTGGCATGAATATGATGCCCAATGATGGTGATAGGAGTAGGCTATAATGTAAGCTTCTCAACTACATCAAATGATCAACAATATGCTCAGTAATGGGGGCTCATATTGAGCCATGAGATTTCAAGCTACTTTTATAGACTTCTTCAAAGTTTGAATTTTGAAATTCAAATGAGCTTCCACCTAAAAGTTCTTCCTCTAAATGAGGAGATATTATCTCAAGGAAACTCATACCATGAAGTTCTAACTCCATGAGTTAAGTGGCATTTACAAGATTCTTCTAAGTCAAGTGACTTTTACAAAAGTTAATGGTAAAAATCCATAAGCAATGGTTCATGTGGATCTTCAAAGATTTGCACATAGTACTTCCAATGCCTAGCCAAATGTGAAGGCTTGGCATTTGCACCAACAGCTCCCCCTGAAGCTAAACATCTTGGCTTCCTCTTCTTCATCAATCCTCTTGAATGTCCTGCGATCCAATCATAGCTTTACACATGCAAAGTTTAGTACCATCAAGTGCTTTGGTCAATAAATTTGCACATTGCATATTAGTGGATACATATGCAAGTTGAATCTCCTTGCTCAATGCATTCTCTCTCACATAGTGGTGGCAAACTTCTATATGCTTGGTTCCAACATGATAGATAGGATTTGCTGCAAGATGTAAAGAACTAGTATTGTCACCAAAATCATTGGTGAGTTAGACTGTACTCCCAACTCTGAATATAGCAATTTGATTCATATGGATTCTTGTGTAGCATTGGCTAATCCTCTCTATTCTGCCTCTGTTGAAGATAAAGCAACAGTAGGTTGCTTCTTTGAAGACCATGAATCGGGCTTATCACTTGCAAAAGAGAGATAACCAAAGGTGCTCCTCTTGTCATCCTTACAACCTGCCTGCATCTGAGTATAGTTTGATATCCAATTATGAAGTATATGGAAAGTATAAACCTTGATTTTGAGTACCCTTGAGATACTTCAGAATCCCCTTTGTAGCTTCCAAGTGAGATGCTCTGGGTTTGTGCATAAATTGACTTAAGACACTTACTTGATAAGCAATATCAATCCTTGTGAATGTAGCATAGTTCAAATTTCCAATTATGCTTTGATATCCCGCAATATTTTCAAGAACATCAACTTCATGAGCACTTAACGTTTGGTTTACTTCCATAGGATTGCTAGCTATCTTGGCATCCTCCAAGTGAAACTTCTTCAACATGTCCTACACATACTTTCTTTGAGTAATATAAATTCGAGAATTCGTATGGACTAGTTCAAGTCCAAGAAAATACTTTAGTGATCCTAGATCACTAATTTTGAACTCGTGCATCATTAGGTGCTTGATTTGTTTGATGCCATTGACATCACTACCTGTAAGTATGATATCATCAACATAGACACATAGATATATCACCTCTGAATTATTTCTCTTGACAAATGGAGAAGTATGTACTTTGCTCATGATGAATCCTTGATCTTGTAAGTATGTAGTCAATCTATGGTTCCGTGTCCTAGGTGCCTGCTTCAATCCATAAAGAGCTTTGTTCATTTTGCACACATAATTTACCTTGCTTGGGTCTTCATAGCCAAGAGGTTGATCCGTGTAAACCTCCTCTAAAATCGAGCCATTAAGAAAAGCATTTTTTTTACATCCAATTGGTACATATTCCAATTCCTTGATACAACCACATTTACCAATACCCTGATGGTTGGCATTTTGGCTATAGGTGAGAAAGTATCTTCATAATCAACTCCTTGGGTTTTGTGCAAAGCCCTTAGCCACAAGTCTAGCTTTATACCTCTTTATTTCTCTTGACTTTGTAGATCCATCTAGATACAACTACCTTCATTGCTTCCTTCTTTGGCACTAGCTCCCAAGTATCATTCTCCTTGAGTGCTTCTATTTCTTCATCCATAGCTTTCTTCCATTCTGCCTTGGTCTTAGCTTCTTCATATGTTTTAGGTTCTTCAAATGATAAATCTTTAGCAAGATAAACAGAATGCTTAGTTACTAAAGAAGTGTCATATCCGTATCTGATTGGTTTTTTGCTCTCCCTTTGTGATCTTCTAATTGCTTGGTTGGATTATTTGGGTATGTCTTCCAACCTCTTCATCTTAACTTTGCCCTTTGATTTCCATGCCTTGAATTCTTCTAGGTTGATGATATCCTCATCATCTGATTTGATGTCCTCAATTTGATTTGGTTCCTCCTTGGTGAGGCTTGGAAACTCCTCTTCCAAGTCATATGGTAGCTTAACCTTCCTTCATTCACTTTCAAACCAAGAATCATTCTCATCAAACACATCTCTACTGACCATGAATACTTTGTTGGATGGATTATAAAATCTGTACCCTTTTTGGTTTCAATCATACCCTATGGAGATGCACTTCTCTGCCTTAGGGTCTAGCTTACCTTTGATCTGAGATTGGATATGTACATAAGCAACACATCCAAAGATCCTGCAATGATCAAGTGGCGGCCTTCTACAATGCCATGCTTCATATGGGGTCATCCCATCAAGTGATTTGGATGGCAGCCTGTTAACAAGATAAGTGGCATTAGATACACTCTCTTCCCACATATAGTTAGGTAATTTCTTTTCATTAAGCATTGACCTAACTGTTTCAACAATAAACCTATTTCTCCTCTCTTCTACCCCATTTTTCTCAGGGATATACCTTGTTTTAATTTCCCTTTTGATACCTCTGTCCTACAAGAATGAATGAAATTCATTTGAGAAGTACTCACCTCCTCCATCTGACATTAGTCTTTTAGACTTCTTCCTGTTTGGTTTTCCACAAGTGCAAGATACTTCTTAAAGAAATTGAACACTTCATCTTTGTGCTTCATAAAATATAATATTGTCCACCTATTGAAATCATCAATAGAAGATACATAATACCTTGAGCTTGAAATAGAAGGATCCTTGCTTGGTCCCCACACATCTGTGTGGACAAGCTCCAAGTAATGCTCATGCATGTAGCCTTTCTTTGAGAAGGGTAACCTGTGTGATTTACCAAACTAACATGCACCACATTTATAGATCATGTGTTGCTTGGATACATTAGGTATCCCAAGCACACATTCATCTCTACATATTTGCTTTAATGTTCTCTCACCAATATGCCCTAATGTTTTATGCCAAATCTCAAGCTTCGACAATGTTTGATCTTTGTAATTATAAAGTGCAATATTCCTTGTATCTTCAAGTTCAAATGTAAATAATCTACCTATCTTTTCTACCTTGGCAACCTGCAAAAAGTTTTCCACAATCTGTCCAACACTCATCAAATTCTTCGTGATTGTAGGTACATAAAGAACCCTACTCAATAGATCTCTATTCCCATAAGAAGTTTAACCATTTCCTACCTTGACCACTGAGTGCTTGGTGTCATCACCTGTTTGTACTTGGTGCTTTCCCTTAGGTTCCTCAATGTCAGAGAGAAGAGCTACATTGCCTACCACATGGTTTGAACATCTTGAGTCAATATAAAAGAGGGGTTCATCATTCATACCTTGCTTTGAAGTCATGTTCATAATCAAAAGGGAATCCTCTTGATCCTCTATAAAATTATTTTAGTCTTTTCTTGATTTTGTAGCCTCCTTGATAGTTGTTATTGTAGTTGTTGTTGTAGCCTTGAGTATGATTCAATCTTGCTCTTGATTGTGAGTAGCCACCTCTTTGATATCCTCTTCCTCTTTGATTCTTATAGTTCCTATAGCACGCATCTATAGTGTGATTAGATAATCCACATATGTTGCATGGGGAAGAGTTGAAAGGTCTCCCCCTACGTGGCTAACATCCTCTACCCCTACCTCTTGGGTTTCTACCTCTTCCTACATAGTTATCTTGAGAAGTAGTACCTTCATCTTTAATTTTTTTTTGTTTTGCCTTTCCCTTTAGACTTGCCTTTATGTGTGTATAGGGCAGAAGAGTTGTTACCTCTAGAAGAATCTCCATTTTTTTTAGCTTGGCTTCATGGGTAAAGAGTTGCCCCATGAGTGTGGTAAGATCTGGAATTCGCATGTCCATGTACAAGTCCATGGCAGTTGTGAAGCTTTCCCATTTGCCATCTACCTTGATGCCATTGATTACTTGTCTCACAATTTTCTCCTCTTCAATCTCCTCTCCTATGCTTTCCAGTTGGTAAGCCACATCCTTGGCTTTGGTCACGTACTCTGAAATACTTTGCTTGGGTTGCTTCCTTTGAGTGGTAAACTCAATCCACAATTGATTCTTTCTTGCTCTTGTATTAGAAGAAAAGTATGAAGAAAATGTACCCCAAGTCTCTTGGGATTGTTTACTATTCCTAATATGTTGAAGAAGGAATTTAAAGATAGAGTTAAGTAGATATGACCTTGCTAATGCATCTCTCTCACACCATGATTTGAGTCTTTCATGCTCCTCTCTTGTGGGTTGTCCTTTGCTTCTGAAAATGGGCATCTCCTCGTCTCCTGATATGTATCCATAAAGACTCCTTACTTGTAAGTATATCTTCATCCTCAAAGACCATATTTGGTAGTTTTTCATGTCCAATTTATCAATAAAAGAAGGGAAACCATCTCCCATTTTACCTCAAGTTGCTCTGATACCGCTGTTGGGGAAGATCTATGGACACGTCAAGAAATGAAGTGGTACTTGCTAAACCTGCTTGGTACCCTGATGCACTTCAGAGTGGATTAGTAGGCCTCTTTAGCTTTGCAATGACACTAAATAAGTGCCTATGTACTTTGGAGATGAGGCTTCAAACCATTTGATCAAAACAGATAAGTTTGCAACTAGCTTATGACCAAAAACTTGCTATTTTGGTCTTGATATTGCTGGACATTTTGCTCAGTACGCACAGTACAGTAGAAATTAGAAAAAATCCTTTTGAGGATATCTAATTAGCTTAGAGGGCTAATGATTCTAAGTGGAATCACTTAAAATGATAGACCACACACTTGCAGTGTCTTTAACAAGTTGAAGCTTACCGTCAATATTTTAGGAACTCTGTAGAGAATGACCAGTGACCAATTCGAGACAACTTTCTCCCAATTGGTTGAATGAAACTTCTTCAAACTTTGGAAGCTTGGAGTAGACTTTGATCTTGTTCCAACAAGCTATAGAACATTGAAAACAATGGGCCAATCATTGAGATATGAGCAAGACAAGTACACTGTTCTGAGTGACAATGATAGAGAAACCAACAGAGATGATCAATGATATAATGTATTATATGACAATGTTGTACATGATCATTGGCATGAATATGATGCCCAATGATGGTAATAGGAGTAGGCTATAGTGTAAGCCTCTCAATTACATCAAATGATCAACAATATGCTCAGTAATGGGGGCTCACATTGATCCAGGAGCTTTCAAGCTACTTTTAAAGACTTCGTCAAAGTTTGAATTTTGAAATTAGAATGAACTTCCACCTAAAAGTTCTTCCTCTAAATGAGGAGATATTCTGTCAAGGAAACTCGTACCATAAAGTTCTCCTAACTCCAGGAGTTAAGTGGCGTTTACAAGATTCTTCTAAGTCAAGTGACTTTTACAAAAGTTAATGGTAAAAATCCATAAGCAATGGTTCATGTGGATCTTCAAAGACTTGCACATAGTATTTTCAATGCCTAGGCAAGTGTGAAGGCTTGGCATTTGCACAAACAAAGGGAATACAAATGAATTAGGTATTTGCATTATTATCTTGGGATTGAGTTCAAGTTCAGAGATGAGTGTATCTACATGACACAAGAGAAATACATTGAAAATTTTTTGGAAATGATAGAGATGATAGATACCAAGCATACATAGACACCTATGAATGTCAATGTGGCATTACAATCATAAGTAGATTCAGAACAATTTCATGCTACATTATATAGTCAAGTAGTTGATTGCTTGATATATCTATGTAATACACGTCCAAACATTCAGTTTGTAGTTTCTCAAGTATCCGAGTTCATGTATAATCATCTTAAGATTTAGTGGAAATTAGTTAAGAGATATTTGCATATATGAATATTTTTTGCAAGTTAATAAACCTTGTACCATTCTGACAATAAAATTTGGCCATCATGATACAATGTTGATTATGTGCAATGCTTTTTGGGGGTGCCAATTTTGGTGATCAAATATGCTTTTCAAAGTTCTTTAATAAAGGCTTAAAACTATATAATAAGGGCGTTGCTGATTGTAAAAATATCTTCTCAAGAAGTATCTACTCAATGCAAGGAGGAGGAGATCTTGGAGGCCCTCTTGGAGGGAGAGTTTCTATACTCTTGGAGAAGGTGTGCTCTACATCTCGAGATATATGGAGGAGTTCATATAAGCTAACTATCAACAATATAGTTGATATACTATGAGTAGCAAGGCTTTTTTTTGTTCTCACTTGTTCATTCACTAGTTTCTAATTTAGGATAATTAGAATTTGGGCTTGCTGTAAAATATTCCTATACTATTCATATCCTCTATATTCGCTCACACGCACTCTTCATACCTCTTAGGCACACAATCTCTTGTGTCTAGTTGCTATTTCTACCTAGATTCAAATATTGTCAATTTGTATCATATTCACACATTGTAATTTGACATTGGAATATAAAAAATGTAGGTGAACCTCATAGCTTACCGTTACACTTGAAATCCTACCTATTCTCTCTCTATCTCTCACTCATCATCTTTTTGCATATTAAGGTGTGTATGTTAAGGTTCATGTGTTGGAAGATCCTGTAAACCTCTCATTAATTGTTATTGAGGCCCACCCCACTTCCAACATAAAGTTCTTTCTTCATTCTAAAACATGACATGGGAACTTTTTATTAACAAGACCTAGTGGTTTCTTCATGTATACCTCTTCCTCCATGTCTCCATCGAAAAGGAAATTCTTGATATGCAATTGGAAAAGCTTCCATTTTCTACTTGCAACCATTGCAATGGGTGTCCTAAGGATGCCCATCTTTGCCAAAGGGATGAATGTCTCTTCAAAATCAACTCCATAGGTTTGTGCAAAACCCTCGACCACCAGTCTCGATTTGAACCTAGAAATAGATCCATTTGAGTTCATCACTACTTTATACCACCATTCATTACCTATAACCTTCATCGTATCCTTCTTGGGCACAAGAGTACATGTTTGATTTGTTGGAGTTTGAGATTTGTGAAAGCCTGCAAACAACGCAAGGAAGAAGAAGACGAAGAAGCTTGGAGCACAACACACAATACTAAATGTATTAACAAGAGAATGCAAAAAGATAGGTGATCCATTAGAGTTTTTGGCACATATACAAGCTTGAAGGAAAAACCTCTTAAAGAGGGAAAAAGATACCCCAGTGGTCCTAGTGTGTTCACACACATCACTATCAAAATATATCAACAAATCCCCCCTAGGAGTGATGCGATGAACAAGGAGCTGGCACTCATGTATAAGGAAGTGATAAGCTATATGGAATCAATCCACAAAAGGAAGCAAGCCCAAAGCTTTGCGAAAAGCTTCAAAATTCTCCCTAGGCAGAATTATAGTGAACCTCAATGTGCTTACTGCGAGCATTGAACACATGGTTGCTCAATAAAGATGGTGGAAGAAGCGTCACAAACACCCAAATCAACCATAAGGCATCTGAGCCACACATACTCAACACTCACTATGAAAGTTGCCCTACACTCATCCTCACAACTACAAGTGGCCACAATAGGATGCTTCTTGCTCATCCAAGATATATGTGAGCTACCAGACATGAAGCAAAAACCACTGGTGGACACATGAGTGTCATAGCATCCAAACTAGGCAGAGTCAGAAAAAACACGTAAATTTTGGCGATAGTGATCCCCCTTGCGATGTATCAATGTAGCAATATCAAGCTTCCCGCTATGCTTTGAAAAAGCAAGAACACTTACTCCATAAGCAATATCAATCCTTGTCAATGTAGCATAGTTCAAGCTTCCCACTATGCTTTGATAACCTGCAATGTTCTCAAGTACTTCACCTTCATGAGCACTTAACTTTAGGTTTACCTCCATAGGAGTACTTGCAACTTTGGCATCCTGCAAATGAAACTTCTTTAACATATCCCGTAGATACTTTGTCTAAGTAATATAAATTCTAGAGTTAGTATAGACTAACTCAAGCCCAAACAAAATATTTTAGTGATCCAAGGTCACTAATTTTGAACTCCCTCATCATCTGATTCTTGATCTACTTGATTCCATTAGCATCATTACCTGTGAGTATGATATCATCAACATATACACATAGGTATATTACCTCTCAATTACTTCTCTTGATGAACAGAGAAGTATATGCTTTACTCATGATAAAACCTTGATCCTGAAGATAAGTAGGTTGAGACATGTACACCTCCTCTGAAATCCAACCATTTAGAAATGCATTTTTTACATCCAACTGATACATGTTCCAATTCTTTGATGCAGCCACACTTACCAATACCCTGATGGTTGGCATTTTGGCCACAGGTGAGAAGGTTTCTTCATAATCAGCTCCTTGGGTTTGTGCAAAACCCTTAGCCACAAGTCTAGCTTTGTACCTACTTATTGATCCATGAGAATTCTTTTTGATCTTATAAATCCATCTAGAACCAATTACCTTCATAGAGTCCTTCTTTGGTACTAGTTCCCAAGTATCACTTTCCTTGAGTGCTTCAATTTCCTCATCCATAGCTTCCTTCCATTCTGCCTTGGTTTTTGCTTCTTCATATGATGATGGATCTTCAAATGACAAGTCTTTTGCAAGATAAACAAAGTGCTTCGTAACTAGGGAAGTGTTATACCCATATCTGATTGGCTTCTTATGTTCCCTTTGTGATCTTTTGATTGCTTGATTGGATGATTCAGGTATATCCTCCATTTTCTTCATCTTGACTTTTCCTTTGGACTTCCATGCCTTGAACTCTTCTAGGTTGATGATGTCCTCATCATCTGAGTTGATGTCTCCATTCTGAATAGACTCCTCCTTAGTGAGGCTTGGAAACTCCTCTTCCAAGTCATAAGGTAGTTTTACTTTCCTGCATTCACTATGAAACCAAGAGTCATTCTCATCAAAACCTATGAAGATGCACTTCTCTGCTTTAGGGTCTAGCTTACCTCTTATCTGAGAAGGGATATGCACATAAGCTACACATCCAAAGATCCTGCAATGATCAAGTGAAGGTCTTCTACCATGCCATGCTTCATATGGTCATCCCATCAAGAGATTTGGATGGCAACCTGTTTACAAGATAAGTGGTAGTAGATACACTTTTTGCCCACAAGTAATTAGGTAATTTTTTCTCATTTAACATTGACCTAGCTGTTTCAACAATTAATCTATTTCCCCTCTCTGCCACCCCATTTTGCTCAGGGGTATACCTTGTTGTAATTTCTCTCTTGATTCCTCTATCCTGCAAGAATGCATCAAAATCATTTGAGAAGTACTCACCTCCTCCATCTGACCTTAATCTCTTTAGGTTTCTCCCTGTTTGGTTTTCAACAAGTGCAAGATACTTTTTAAAGCAATTGAATGCTTCATATTTGTGCTTCATAAAGTACAATACATTCCACCTACTATAATCATAAATGAAAGATACATAATACCTTGATCCAGAGATTGAGGGATCCTTACTTGGTCCCCATACAGCTGTATGGACAAGCTCTAGGTAGTCCTCATGCATGTAGCCTTTTCGTGAAAAGGGTAACCTGTGAGATTTTCCAAACTGACAAGCACCGCATTTATAAATCATGTGTTGCTTGGATACATTAGGTAGCCCAAGCACACATTGGTCTCTACAATTTTTTTTAAGGTTCTCTCACCAACATGACCTAATCTCTTGTGCCAAATTTCAAGCTTTGAAAGTGTTATCTCTAATAACACCTATAATGATTCCAAAATCACATGGTTTATACAATCACAAGATCCCAATCACTCAAGAACAATAGAAGAGACAAAAAGCTTGCACAAGATAAGAGAAAATCTCACGTCAGAGAGTAGACAAAATGGGATGCAAAAAGAAATGGAGAATCGGTATTATATATTTGAATGGAGTGTAGTAGCTTAGACAAATTAGTTTATGAAAAAGAATGGACCTCCAAACCACCTCTGATCTATCTTAATCTCATTCACATTTAGACTCTCAATCACACTCTCACTCATAATCTCACTCTCAATCACAATAAGAAGGAGAATATTTTGATTTTCAACCTCCTCTTGCACTACGCAATGATCTCCCAAAACACAGTTTGTAAACTCTCCTCAAGGAAGTGTGTGATCCACAAAATTAAAGCAAAGGCTGCATCTTTGAGTGTTGCATGTAGAACTTTCATAAAAAGTTTACATTTTAGTGATCAATTTTTCTCTTTAGCTACACCTATCAAAAGTAGAAGAAAATGCAATGAAAAGATATAAATACCAACAACGAAATCATCCATGAGAACATGTGCACCAAAAATCACCCTTTTTCAGGTGATGGAAAAACGGAAAATCCTATGGAACTTTTAAATAAAAAATGATGGAGAATTATGAAAAACTTATGGGAGGCAAATAATGGTCTCAATTTCCCCGTGCGAAACTTCAACTAGGAACATAGGCCAGTTAACCAAAATTTTGACTTCCTTTTTGCTTTTTTAGGTTCCTTTATGCGTTGCTTGATTTTTTTCAATTTCTTCATTCATTTTCTCATGCATCTCTTTAGATATTTCCTCTTTAGTTGAAAATTTAGAAAAATGTGGTGGATTCAAGAAACTATAACCATAGAAAGCCTCAAATGGAGTCATTTTATAGACCAATTCCATGCTCTATCATATGAAAACTCTTGCATCTACTTCATACTTGCTCGCCCACGAGCTTAAAATTGGTGCATCAAAATGACAAGTAGATGGCAAAAGGATCTTGTTCTCCTTCTCAAAGTATGAGCTGCATGCACACTAGAGCTAATTCCAACTTGATTAGGAGAAAGATTAACATGCTGCTAAAGATAGTTGAGAGTGCTTATAAGGACATATTATTATGAAAATGAAAACACATAGATGAAAATGCTGAGAACTATGGTGTTTAAAACACCTTCATTATAGATTGCGATGAAGAAAAAAGGATTATGAGAGAAAATGGACATATTAGAAATCTGAAATAAAGCAATGAGATAGTGCTTAGAAGCACTCTTATTATGAAGGGAGGGAGGGAGGAATTAAAGAAAAGATACATCTATTCTAATGATGATGAAGAAATGTGAAGATATCAACTCCAAAAAAAATTAAACTATGCTCTGATACCATGTTGAAATAAAGAAAAAGACTCCTAACATACTATTAACCACACATTAATTAGATTAAGGAGGATGGAACAAAAGAAATGAAAACATAATGAACTTGATTAATATGAGAAGAATTTTATGAGTTGCTCTAGGAGCATGATGACTCTATGAGAAGGGAGTGGACACTCTTGGCAATAGGCTAGAGTGAATGGATTGTGAGGAGTAAAGGGAGGGCTTGTTTATAAGGAGTTTGGGAGAATTCCCTTGCATGTGGGATAAATGGGCTCGCATGAGAATAAAAACACCTTTGGACAAAAGGGTGGAGGATGCGACTCTCAACCACACCTACTTATGAATGTTTGTGCATCCATGCATAAGGTGCACCACCATAGACCAATAAATAAAATAATTTGGACTATCTGGTCTATAGAGAAATGTCAGCTCCAATACTTGAGTGTGGAGCTTGTAATGGTCGTACATAATCATCTTCATGAACAGAGAGGTGTAGGAAGTTTTCCTTGCCTCTCTTCTAAAGCATGTTGCCAACAAGATTATAATATCAACTCTCTTCATGTCATGTATGTCGTTTAGGTACGGTCAATTTGCAAGATTAAGTTCCAAATTTCAAATAGTCTACTATGTTTTGTCTCCACAAGGGACATGTAGATAAATAATACAAGGTTGCATGCTTGGTTCTTGGAATGACTTGATAGGTTGAACGAGCACCAAGATCATTGCATTTTCATGTACTCCATGTGTGACCAATAGATGCCATATCTTTGCATATTTTGCAATTTCCTTGATTTAGGAAGATGCCTACCAAGAGGATCCACATGATCTTTAGCTATTAAAATTAAACACTCATCCTCTAGCATTCTTCAGTGAACTAGAGATGTAGGGGTAGAGTGGCCCATAAGATAGGAGGGGAACTAGTGGTTCAAACCATTTAGGTACAATCTCGACATTGAACAAGTAGATGTCTAGAAATTCATCATCGATAGACACTTAAGGGTCAATTTTTAAACTCTTATTTTCTCTAACATGTGTGTTTCCCTTTTTTATTACCACCTCAAAATTGTATTCCATCAATAAAAAGAAACATTTTACTAATCTGCAAGTGGGGCAAGGCTTGTTGAAAAAATGTCTTAAATTGATGCACTAGTAAATAGTGCCAAAACCTCTTTACTAGATAGATCATTCCAACAACCTCTCTCTTGGTACTAGTGTAGTTGCATTCAATTGGGATGAGTTGGTGACTTGCATAAGCAATGGAGAATTCCATGTTGCTCTTATCTAAAGGTTGTGCTCGGATGCATGCAATTGCAGAATTTGAAGCATCCACATAGATATGGAATGCTTTATTTTAATCTCAAGCCTTCAATATCCATGCTAATATGAGATGCTTTCTGAGTTATTGAAAGGGGTTTTTCACACTCATCAGTCCACCCAAACTATTTCAACAACCCATACACTTGCTACACAATGGCTGCACACACACACACACATATATATGTGTGTGTGTGTGTGTATATATATATATATATATATATATATATATATATATATATATATATATATATATATATATATATATATATATATATATATATATATATATATATATATATATATATATATATATATATATATATATATATATATATATATATATATATATATATATATATATGAACCTTTCGTAATATTCACAATGTCCCATAAATGACTTCTTTCACATTATGTGGTTGGGACAATTTTGCAATTTCTCTTATCTTTTCTTTCTCTATAGATATGATGTTCTTGGAAACTTTGTGCCCTAGGATTTTTCCTCGGTGGATCATGAAGACATACTTTTCTGGGTTCAACAACACCTTGTACAACAAACATTTACGAAATATTTTTTTTGTTATTTTGCAACCTGCTCCCTCCTTTCAACAAACTACGCACATAAATAGTGAACATAAAATTCTATGCACTTCTTAAGAAATTCCTTAAGATTAGCCTTTGTAAGTGGTTGGGGCATTTTTCAGTCCAAATGGCATCACTTTGAAAGAAAAATTGCTTAATTCTGTGGCAAAGGCTATTTTATGTTGATCCTCCTCATCAATCGGCACTTGATTATAGCTGGATAATCCATCTACAAAGTTGTATATGCCATGTGTGAGTGTCCTTTCTAATTAATGGTCGAAAATAGGCAAGGGATAACTGTATTCAATAATGGTTGCATTGACATTTTTAAGATTAACGTGCAATTGTAGTTTGCATTCTTTTTGGGCACAAACATTATAGGGGATACTTACTCTCTACAATCAATTTCATAAATGAATTTGGTATCTAGAAATTTATCCGTTTCTTCCTTAATCTTTGCATACTAAGTTTCGTTATCAGTATATGGTCTTTGTTTAGATAGTTGAGCATCTTGAAACATTGATATGTGATGGGAATATATGTCATGATATCCTCCATTCAAATCCTTGTAGGTCCAAGTGAAAACATCTCAGTACTCCCATAAAGGATGTATTATTCCTCCTCCAACCTTGATAGCTCGTTTTATAGAAAACGAGCATCATTGCTCATTCTCTTTGATTGTTATGACTCCTTTCTTTGTATCTTATTTGTTATCATAACTCTTCCCTATGGTCGTTCAATGGTTTGGTATAACAAAACAATGATTTTTTGCTCCTCCACTTGATATTTTGAAAATACTCAAGAACTTCAAACCTTTATGTTTAATATCACTCCCTACTAGATGTACTAGCTTGGTCAATGCGAATCTCAATTTCATGGATCTGATAAATAGCTAACATTTCTTCATTTATGGTTGATAGATCCATTAGGATCCCCATATCTATTAAGGACTCTTCTTTGTTCTCTTAAATTTGAGGAAAAAATATAATC
Organism: Ceratopteris richardii; assembly: GCA_020310875.1. Taxonomy (NCBI): domain Eukaryota; kingdom Viridiplantae; phylum Streptophyta; class Polypodiopsida; order Polypodiales; family Pteridaceae; genus Ceratopteris; species Ceratopteris richardii. Next base: position 69,388,946 of record CM035420.1, read on the forward strand.
AAGATCTTTGATCATTCATTCCAACCGTTGACATGGTTGTTCATGTAACTTTTCTTGATGCAACCAAAGGCCTATGTCTTCATCTATTTGGGAAGGTTGACTCAAACTACCACTATTGATAATTTTTTCCTTTTCATCATAAATTACTCACCATTGGAGAGTTAGAATATATCTATATGCATTAGTGTGCAAATTTATCTTGGTAGTTGTTCCGTTGCTGAAAGTAGAGTGCATTAACTTTCTAGTCTTGGATCATTTTCAATTGTCTTAGGAATGGTTGTCCTAAGAAAAAAATCATGGTTGCTTGCTTTTTAAAACTCATCGATGGTAAATGTGTGCTCAAGTTCCACACCACATGTGGCTAGGAAATTTTCTTCTAAGAGATCTAAGGGTCTCTCCATGTGTCCCTCAACTAGTTCTAGATGCATCGTGGTGGCACATAAGGTAGGCTTACCCCAATTTTCCCTTACATTTGCTAGAGCAATGATTTTTGTAGCACTTGAATCTAAAATAACTTTGGTAGTCAAACTACTATATGCGATGGCATAGCGTATTACCTTCACTCCCTTAACTATAATCACCAATATTATCAATAGGGATTTCATGTATGTGTGACTCTGTGTCTTGTTTGTCCTTTGGGATTAACAATTAACTTTAGGGATTTATCTTTCTTGTGGTTTGAAGCTACTTCATTGGCTCCAATATATGTAGGTAAGGACTCAAAGTGTCTAGCTACATCCATCCATGACTATGGACGTACAGAATCTTGATGAGGTAAGCCATTTTGCTTTGAATCTCCACATGTTTAGAACTTAAAAAAAGGGATTTAGTGTTGTGTAAGAGCCTCCTTATTCCATTTAAGTTATGCAAATTGATTTGAAAGTTGACATTGTAATGAACCCTCCACGTTTGGGACAACAATATCCCCTTGAGGAGGTAGATGCTTGAAGTGGATGTGCTCTTGTTGTACTACAATCATTTGGGGATCACATATTACTTCACTGGTTGGTGCAATGGCTTTGGTGCTTGATGTGATTGCACCACATTTTGGAAATGTTCTTCATGGATACAAGTGTGAAGAATAATATTTGGGGATCTCAAAGACTTATAAGTAGAAGTGCATTGGATCTCAATGATTCCTTATTCATTTCTCATGAATAAGGACTCATTGAGACGTTATTAGTGTCTAATTGATTGATTCAATGTTTCATAGAATTTGGAGTTCCCTATTGTGTGCTATAGCAAATTCGTTGTCGTGGGGTCTATGCCTAGTAGGTCCTAAAAATTAGGGGTGACCCCATGATGATGTTAAGCTTCTAATCCATGCATACTTTGTTTATAAATCTAAGTCTTGTGCATTATAGATTCATTATTAGACAATTTCCTCTAAGCATAATTAAAATAATTGTAATCAGGCTAAGAACACTCAGCATTCAAAGTTTATCTTATCTTCCAAAAATAGATGATTGTTCATAGTCACACTTCACGTTGATAGGTTTTTTTTATCTCTTTGTGATGTTTCGAAATAGATATGGTGTTTTATTCCTGTAAATGCAAGCCCATAGGTGGAACCAAAACTTCCAAGTATTCATAGAATGATTCCTTTTTGGTAAGTTGAATCAAATTCCATTATTGTGAGCTAATCATTTCCTTCATCCTTCTCCTCTAAAGCACTTTGAGTGCTATTAGAGTAATAATCTTAAACATGGATGATAGATTTCCTTCCATAACTAGGAAGCTTGACAGACACAATTATGCTGCTTGGAAAATCTAGAAGAAAGCTTATCTTCAAGTAAGAAACATGTTTGGGGTAGTGAAGGATGATAAGGTCATGCATATACCAAGATCCACAAGAGGACCTACACAATAGGATAATGACAAGCTGAAATTATGGTGTGCAAAAGATGCTCAAGCTAGGTCTTATATCTTAAACTCTATCTCTAATTTCTTGCTTCCACACATTAGAAGTTGCAAAACATCACAAGAACCCTCAGTTTTCACTTGAAACATTCTTTTTCATAGCAACAAGGCTACAAAGAATCACTTGTGGAATAAGTTCAACCAAATGAAGAAGACGCCCAAAGAAAAATCATAGATTTCTATGTACATAAAATAATTATGATAGAGGATGATATAATTGGGATAGAAAGAATTGAGTATGCATGTGAAATTCAAGTTTAGTGATCTTGGAGAACTCACTTTCTTGTTAAAGATGCACGTAATCTACACAGATGAAGGGATGCGCTTAATTCAAAGAAGTTATATTTAAGATCTATTCTTGAAGTTAAAGATGGAGAATGCAAAACCTATAAGAACACCCATGGACATGATATTAAACTTAGTGTTTATGAAGGTAAATAGATTGAAGACATAAAAGATTATAAAAGACTTGTAGATATTCTATTCCATGCTACACATATAAGAGTAGACATCTCCTATAGTGTTGGAGTGCTAAGTTAATTCATGGACTCTCCAAGAAAGCCACATTTGGATGTAGCTAAAAGAGTACTCAAATACCCAAAGGGTAGAACCCATGAAGGTATATTCTACTCCTACACATCTAATTTGAATCTCAATCTATATTCAGATGTAGATTGGGCAGGATCCAAGGATGATAGATGTACATTAGGTTTCCTATCATTTGCGGGGTCACAACTTCTTTCTTGGAGTTCCAAGACGCAACCTATAGTAGCACTTTCCTCTTAAGAATAGCCATTCAAGAAGTTATATGGTTAAAAGAGCTATACTCAAATTTGTGACTTTTGAGTTCCATACCTCACATATTTGGAGACAACATAAGCTAAGTGCATTTAGCAGAAAGCCTTGGTTACCATTAAAGAGACCAATATATAGAGGTTCATTATCATTTTTTAGAGAGGAACTCAAGTCAAGGGAGTTGATGTATCATTTGTTCCCATAAATATGCAAGTGGCACATATGATGACTATATCTCTTCATGGACTAAAGCTTTGCAGGCTCAAAGGAATTGTAGCTATTCAAATCACTCAAGATTGAAGACTGTAGGATGCTTTCGCTTGAGGGGAAACTATTAGAACATCATGCATTTACCATGCTCGAGAGAAGGACTTACAAATTTACCTTATGAAGTGATATGTGAGTTCCTTGTGCACTATCTTGCTCTATGTGCCTGTATTGTACAAATTCCTTAGTTTTTCCTTCAAAATCCTCGTCCTGAAACTCCGGATGTGTCATTTCTCCCCATGTGTCATTTCTCCCCATGTGTCATTTATCCCCATGTGTCATTTCTCATCATGTGTCATTTCTCCCTATGTAGTCCTCACCTCAAGGAGTTTCCAATCACACTAGCAAAATGGGAATACAAACGTGAGGAGATCTAGCTTGTAAATGTCAATCAATGGAGATGTGAGGATGGTATGAGGATCTAGACAAAGTGGAATGCAAAATTATGTGCGTAAGAAGCACACTAGAATGCACACACATGCGCACAAAAGGCAAGAACAAGGATTAGAACAATGGAAATCTTTGACTAAAAGCTCTTAGTACAATTTTTCATAAAACTTCCAACCTAAATAATGAACTCTCTATCTCCTTTGATAGTTTTTTACTAGCTTTGGATTATTCATAGCTAGTGTCCAATAGTTAAAAATTAGGTCCCTAAGCAAATTTGCAGGTTCCTAAGTTCTCAAAATTATGAAAATTAATACATACATTATCCTTATACCCTTTAAGCTCGAGGATTCCTTAGCTTGAACAAAAATGGAGTTCAAACTATAAAAAATGAATATTCACAATGAGCTGTAGTGATAAAAATCACTATTGATGAAAGGATTCTTTTGAAGAAAATTATAGTTAGGCCTGTTCATTGCATGACCTACATTCACTACCTTGCTTGGTTAGTCCAGCTTGGTCCTCTCTCTGAATATCTTCTCTCTGACTCCCTTGTCTTAAGCTTCCTTGTCAACTAAGTCCTAGTGGACTACTTATAGTCTCTGCCCCCTCTCGCATTTATCAACCCTAACAAACCCTTGTTGGTGAGGGTGTTCTATGTAGTATTGGAGAACGTGTTGTAGGATCTCATGTTCATTGAGCCTAATTGTCCGTGTGAGATGAATGTTTAATCGCTTCCACTCAATAGCATCTGGGACTTCGAGATGTGGTATCCTACACTATTGCAAATGGATGAATTGTTCTACATCAAAAAGTTGCAATACATGGGTAGGCTTAGAAATGAATACCTCCTAGTGGTATTCCAAAATCTAGTTGAGAAAGTCTCCTCAAAGGTCTATTTATAGCAAGTTGGTAAATATTTGATACGTGCATGCCAAGCGTAGATACTCTTGAGTAGCAACATAATTCTCATACATATACTAGATCATAATTGCCTTTGTTGGAGTTGGGTGCTAAGATGTATGGGGATTTCATCTTGTAGAAGGTCTTGAACAAGTCACCATGAGCTCGAAGATTTTCATTGTCATTTGTGAAGCTACATTAGGAATGTTAGTAAGGCATGATGTCCAATGGCGTATAGTGCAGATTATGGATGCCACTATGAGTGGCCCCTCTGGTGGAGCAATGTAGGCATAATTCAACTAGTCTACAAACTTGGCATGATTTGTGATCTTTAGGGTAAAGGCTAGCCAAGAGTTTCCTCTTGGTACATAGCATGGGTTAAATATGATATTCATGGGGGCATGTGACCACGTGCACAACATTTTTGGATATGTCCTTAGTAAATGCTATTGCCAATTTGGTTGAAATATGGTGCCTCTACGTGCTCTCTCTAGTACCTCTTTAGGTTGAAACTAAGTTCGAAAACTGGGTTCCTTACCAATAATGCACTTCACTTTAGCCTTGTACTCAGCTAATCACACAATCTAAGGCTTGTATTTCAGTTCTAAAGTGGTAATAAGAAATTTGTGAGAGAGATTTCTAAAGTATTCTAAATGAAGCATTGTCTTTTCTATGTTGTCCATTGGTTGTATTTGAATTGTTACACGCTCGTCATGTGTAGGACCAATCTCTTCCACTTGTTAGCCACTATGACCTTGGTGCCTCATATGTTTCTTGCCCTTCATCAGTGATATGATCGTTAGGGACTAGATATAATTCATAGGCATCCTCAAAGGTTTCTTGTACCAAGTTCTTAAGTGTCACTTTAGAAGTTGGTACTTCAGGGGATGAGGGTATTGGTTGAGTCTCTCTTGTATTTCTTGGACCTACTTCTACAACTTGGCCAGCTCATTTGTATTTGACACACTAGTAGTTGGCTCAAGAGCTAAGGTGAGGGTTACTCTCTATTGTTGTCATGACTAAGCTACCTCCTCTCATAGCTTGTCATGTGACTCCAAGAGTTTGGCATATTCTTGCAATATAATTCAGATATTTATTGGTAGAAGACCTTGGAATGTTTAGGGACTCCTCGATATGTTAGGGATATTCTCGATTGTATTCTCTAAGTTATCTTGATTTTGCTAGTGAAACCACTTGTTCTCTACATGTTCTACTTCCAAATGGCTTCTTAGGAGTGCCGTGTTGCATTGGATCTTGACTTTACATTCCAATTGGATCTGTAAATGATGTTTGACTACTCATATAACTTCCTCATCTAGATTCTAAAGCTTGGACTCTAGTTTGTTGTGTGACTATCATAACGAGAAATATAGGTTCTATAATTCGGTGTTGCTGGCAACTAGCTCAATGATTCTTTGTTGCAAAATTTTAGGCTGCTCAATAAGGGTTTTATTGCACACTACAACCTACTAATACCCACGTCATAGTTGATTTTCAGAATTAATCATTGAAGTAAGAGCTATATCTACATTTGTGGATGTAGTATGTATAAAGGCTTTTTTAGAGGGTAAGGGAGTAGGAATGGGAAGTCCAAATGCTATGCACAATGGTATGTTGGGTGCAAGTGAGGTTGATGGAGGGGGAATTGTGGAAGGTGGAAGTCTGGGGGTGGGGGAGATGCAGTGGGTGCTGATATGTCCATAACATTGGTCATGGAGGTGCATGAAGTGTGTACCAAAAAAAGGGGGATGATAGGTGCAATGCTTGTGGTGTCTGTGAAAATTTACAATGTTGTCAATGGTTGTTGGCATTGTGAAGACCCATCCCATCAAATGGGGAATTGGGTTGGTGGATGAAGAACATAGGTGAAAATTGAAATACAAGGTTGGAGAGGAGGTGGGAGAGAAGTTGTTGGTGGTCCTAGTGGAAACAAGGATGCGAATAGGGAAGAGTAAGGCATTGGGGGGACAAAATCTTGGGTTGATTGCAATATGGCTAAAACATTTATTGTTGTCTAAGGGTTGGGTGACCCATTACTATTGGTCAAGTGGCTACATGACATACTTGGGTTTGGATAAGGATCCTATGGTGGAAGAGGCATGATACAAATGGTTCATGATAGAGGAGAAGAGATATGAGTGAGAGATAGTGTTTTACAATGTAAAGGTAGGTGTTGTCATGGATGTTTTAGTGATGATTCCTTCTTCAATTGTAGGGGGTTAGCGAGTCGGGGTGTGGAAGAGAGATTTATCGAGTTGGGTAACAACTTCCATGATGGCAATAGGTTGAAGTTTAGGGGCTCTAAGGGATGATTTGTGTGGAGTTTGCACATCAGTTTCTATCGTTATGGTGATGATTACTAAATGTGGTTAGTAAATTTTCTTTTAAAAGTACAATTTCTATTCTTTGTATATCATTTGAATTGTGTTATTTTCATTACATAGCATACTCACACTTATTGATATGCACTTATACACTTATACATGATGAAGATGCACTTTCACACATATACACATATTCACATATACACATGCACATACACACACATATATACACACAGATACATGTGCACATACACTTAGACATACACACATATACACATGCATATGCACAAACATTCCTACAACCACATAAAAAGACTTACATGCATGCATTATTGCATATATATATATATATATATATATATATATATATATATATATATATATATATATATATATATATATATATATATATATATATATATATATATATACATATATATATATATATATATATATACATACACACATTAACATATATGCAAATAAATGTATATGCACATGCACATTCACATGCATGCACATGGATGCAAATGGAAATGCATCCACATACACATGCATGTTTCATACATATACACATGCATATACATACACATGCATATACATATACACATATACATATACATATACATATACATATACATATACATATACATATACATATACATATACATATACATATACATATACATATACATATACATATACACACATATACATATACATGCATATACATATACACACACATACACAAGAACATGCACATACTCATACACAAATATACACTTATACATGCACATGCACATACATACATACACACACACATACACATGCACATACATACATATACACACACATACATATACACTTAAGTACACACATATGAATGAATTATATAATTAAAGTATTAAAACACATATACACATGCACATACCTACATATACACATATACATGCACATACACACATATACACATAGAGTTATACATATACATGCACATACATATACACATACTGTAGAGGAGGTACTGGGGTATCTACTTTTAACAAAAATAGAGATTAAAGATTATCACATCCAGTACGTCGCCTACTCAAGGGGGGTTCTCTTTACGGAAGTATACCCTTTAACATTTCTGTGAGCAGGTAGATAACAAGGATTGCACAGAGAGGTATATACTTCAAAAATATGAACAACACTTGACCAAGGAAGACCATACACTTCTTGATTCGAATCAGATGATTACAAGGTTTGACAAGGAAATGCTCAAAAACTAGTGCTCAGAGCTTCGTGGCAATCCATGCAGATAAACACAGATCAATACAAATGGTGAAGAAATTGCTCAAGAGGATAGAGCTTAACACCAATACTGACTCACAGAAAAGAAACAAAGTCCAAGGCACTCTCTTACACTATAGTGCTCATAGCCCTCCACTGAGAAGCCTACCCTCTGTATCCACACTACAGAGTAACTCCTACAATAGGCTTGAAACCACCAAGGCAAGAGAGGACTTCTGCACGTATGTACAGTGTAACCGAAATGAGGTATCCACCAAAATTTTTCTTGTATCCCCAATGAGCACAAATACATTGTTTTTTATAGGCCCCAATAGGCCAAGAGAGCCTTGCTTCACGTCCACTGATCACGCGCCGGTTGATTTTCCAAAATTAGGGAGTAGGTCAAATATTCCTCTTGATTTGAATTGGATCACAAAATTAGGTAGTCACCGTGAATGGTAGGCGGTGACATTTGTTTATCCACTTCCACTTTTAACACCTTCAGGTATTTGCAGTAGGGCCCCATGCCTTTGTTCAATCCTTCATGGATTTGCTTTTCCTTATCAGTTCTCTTTGAAATAGCACAGGCCTTCAAGATGCAGGTGTAGGTAACAGACTCTCGGAAGATTCCCTCCCATCACTTAGGATCGACTAACCCATGTCCAATTGCTGTTCACATGGAACCTTTCTCCACGTTCTATCAACCAGAGGCTGTTCACCTTGTGTGTGTGTGTGAGAGAGTGAGTATATGTGTATGTGTGTGTTTATTTGTGCATGTATGTGTGTGAATGTGTGCATATGGGTGTGTGTGTGAGCATATGTGCATGTGCTATGTGTGTGTGGGTGTCTGTATGTGGGTGTGTATGTGTGGGTGTGTGTATACATGAGAGGATGTGTGCGTGTATGTGTGTGAGTGCGCATGGGATTGTGTGGGTGTGTGTGCATATGAATGTGTGTGTGTGTGTGGGGACGTGAGTGTGAGGTTGAGAAGGGGAGGGTGGGGTGAGAGGGGCTCGAGGGGGGGGCGGGTGTTGGGAAAAAAAGGGGGGCGGGGGAAAGGGGGGGGGGGAATTGTGGGTGGGAGGGGGGCAGGGGGGGAGGAAAGGGGGGCGGGGGGGCGGGGGAAGGGGGCGGAAATTGTGGGTGGGAGGGGGGCGGGGGGGGGGGGGGGGGGGGGGGCGGGAATTGTGGGTGGGAGGGGGGGCGGGGGGGGGGGCGGGGGAAAGGGGGAAGGGGGCGGAAATTGTGGGTGGGAGGGGGGCGGGGGGGGGCGGGAATTGTGGGTGGGAGGGGGGGCGGGGGGGGGGGCGGGGGAAAGGGGGGCGGGGGTGGTGGGCGGGGGGGCGGGGGCGGGAGTTGGAGGCGGGGGGGCGGGGGGCGGGGGTTTGGGGGCAGGGGGCAGGGGGAGGGGGTGAGAGAGGCGGCGGGGCAGGGGTTTGGGGGCAGGGGGCGGGGGGAGGGGGTGAGAGAGGCGGGGGGGAGAGAGGGGGGGGGGAGAGAGGGGGGGCCGGGGGTTGGGGCAGGGGGGGGTTGGGGGCGGGCGGGGTGGGGGGGCAGGGGGAGGGGGGGCGGGGGTTGGGGGCGGGGGGGGCGGGGGAGCAGGGGTGAGGGCGGGGGAAGGGGGGGGCGGCGGGGGCGGGAGGTGTGGGCGGGGGGAGGGGGGGCGGGAGGGGGGGGGGCGGGGGGAGGGGGGGCGGGGGGGGGGGGGGGCGGGGGAAGGGGGGTGGTGGTTGGGGGCAGGGGGGGTGGGGGTTGGGGGCAGGGGGGGGGCGGGGTGGGGGGCGGGGGAGCAGGGGTGAGGGCGGGGGAAGGGGGGGCGACGGGGGCGGGAGGTGTGGGCGGAGGGAGGGGGGCGGGGGTTGGGGGCGGGGGGAGGGGGGTCGGGGGTTGGGGGCAGGGGGGGCGGGGGTTGGGGGCAGGGGGGGTGGGGGGGGGTTGGGGGCGGGGGGGGGGCGGGGGAAGGGGGGGCGGGGGTTGGGGGCAGGGGTTGGGGGAGGGGGCGGGGGGGGGGGGGGCGGGGGGGGCGGGGGAAAGGGGGGGCGGGGGGGGCGGGGGGGGCGGGGGAAGGGGGGGCGGGGGTTGGGGGCGGGGGCGGGGGGAGGGCGGGGGTTGGGGGCGGGGGGTGGGGGTTGGGGGCGGGGGGGCGGGGGGAGGGGGCGGGGGGAGGGGGAAGAGAGAGAGAGAGAGAGAGAGAGAGAGAGAGAGAGAGAGAGAGAGAGAGAGAGAGAGAGAGAGAGAGAGAGAGAGAGAGAGAGAGAGAGAGAGAGAGAGAGAGAGAGAGAGACAGAGAGAGAGAGAGAGAGAGAGAGAGTGAGAGTGAGAGAGAGAGAGAGAGAGAGAGAAAAAAAAAAGAGAAGAAAAAAGGGAATTTGAGAGAGAGAGGGAAGTCGAAAGAGAAGAGAGAGGGAAAAGAGAGAGAGAGTGAAAGAAGGAGAGAGAAGGTAGCACAAAGAGAGATACAAAGAGAGAGATGGAGAGAATAAGTAAAACGAGAGATAAACAATCAACGGAAATGAAAGCAACCATCCGCCCAGAGTACCGAAAGCACCAACTTCAATCTGAAAGCTCCAACTGCCCAGACACAATTATGTCCAAGAAATAGAACGGAACATTCCGTGAGGCTACATCTGAGAGCTCTCCTCTCAATCTCTTTCTCTTCCAACTTCCCGGACTTCATGCTCAGAATGCCAGTGAGTTCTAACCTCTACAGACCCCCACATTAAGCTTTTGCACCATCCCAGTGAAATAACTTCTTTATTTGTTTATTCCTTCAAAATGAACTTACAAAAATTAAAAGAACTATGGTATGTACAGGGAGTGAATTTCATCTGCTTGCATCAATCTAAATAACTCTTCACCCTGGAGATGTTGACGAGGGGTATCCTTTTACCCTGCAGATCTTCCAGATGCACTGCACCATGTGGCAATACCTTGATAACCTTATATGGTCCTGTCCATTTGGGAGCTAATTTAGTTGAAATTGCCGGGACTTGATGCACTAAAACCATGGACCCTTCTTGAACTTCATTCGATCTCAGATACCTGTCATGTAATTTCTTGCGCCCTTCTTGTGTTACCAGAAGTTTCTGCATTGCTCCTTCTCTGTACTCTTCTAATGCCACCAATCTTTGAATGGGGGGTTCAATTCCAATGGTTTTGATTCCTAATTCCTTTCTGATAATGAACTCGAATGGTGCCAGTGCTTCTTTCCCATATACTAACCGAAATGGAGTTTCGCCTGTGGTTCCCCTCTTCGTGGTTCTGAAAGCCCAAATTGCTCCGATCAATGCTAGCAGCCAGGAGCTTTGATGATCGAAAGATAATTTGCGAAGCACTCCAATAAAAATCTTATTGGAACTCTCTGCTTGGCCATTTGCCCTGGGGTAGTAGGCACATGACTTTTTATGGAAGATTTTGTACCTGTCAAATATAAACTGGAGCAATTGATTTACAAAATGTGTGCCCCTGTCGCTAGTAATTTCCAATGGGCAACCAAATCTTGAGAAAATACGTTTATACATAAATTTAGCTACTGTTAAAGCCGTGCAGTCCACAGTAGCTTTAGCCTCTATCCATTTAGTGGCATAGCATGTGGCCATCAAAATATATTTTTTACCCCCAGGTTGACCAGTTGGGCTAATTGGTCCTATGAAATCAAGACCCCATCGTTCAAATAGGAGCCATCCCGTAGATATGACCAAGGGTTGGAAATTCAATTTGGTTGGAGCGGGAGCACACCTCAGGCAGATGTGGCATTCTTTAGCAAACTTGATTGCATCCTTGAAAATATGAGGCCACCATAAACCTTTGTGGATGATTCTATGAGCCAATTCTTCCCCCTTTAGATGTCCTTCATTGTGTGCAGCCTCTAGCAAAAGATTTACCTCCTCTGGATAGACACATTTTCTTAATATATCATCTTGGCAGTATTTATATAAATTTCCATTTATAAGAGAATATGCTTTAGTTTTTAGGAGCAATCTTCTCTTTTCTACAGGTGTCAAGTGTTCTGGGATCTTTACAGTAGTAAGCACATGGAGAATTTCATCATACCAACCAGTCCGTATTGCTACTAGAAAAAGATTGCTATCCACCAATTCATCATTAATACCTGTTGCCTTTTCGCTCATTGCCGTCCTGGACAGTTGATCTGCCATGTAGTGCTCTTTTCCTGGCTTAATATGAATATCAAAATTAAATTCCTGGAATAGGAGTAACCATCTCCAAATTCTTCCAGCTACTCTAGGCTTGTTTATCAAATACTTCAAGGGCTGATGATCAGAAATAACAATGAAATGTACACCAAGGAGATAATGTCGGAACTTCTGAAGAGCAAATACGATAGCCAATCCTTCTCTTTCCGTTGTACTGTAATTTCTTTCAGCTTGGTTTAGCAGTCTGCTTGCATAAGAGATAGGTCTATCCACTTTGTGAGATGATGGTTGAGCTAAAACTGCACCAACAGCATGAAGACTAGCATCTGTATGCACATGAAATTCCAATGACCAGTTAGGAACACTTTAAAGTGGAGCAGTACATAACCTCAACTTTAGTTCACAAAATGCTTTGTCAGCTTCAGCACTCCATGAGAAAGGGATTTTGTTACTGGTAAGCCTTGATAAGGGCTTAGCAATTTCTGAATACATCCTAATGAATCTTCTGTAATACCCTGCATGGCCCAAGAAACTTTGCACTTCCCTTGGGCTTTGTGGGATTGGCATGGAAAGAATAGCTGTAACCTTTGCAGGGTCAACAGTTATGCCTTCAGCAGATACTATGTGACCAAGAAGAGTGCCCTTAGTGACCAAAAAGTGACATTTATCAGGGTTCAATTTCAAACCTGTTTTGAGACATTGCTCAAAAATTTCTTTTAAATTTTCCAAATGGTCATGGAAATCTTGAACCGCCGTCCTTCTATCTGTACCTGAGAATACTGAAAAGTCATCCATAAATATGCGGAGAAAGGTTGTTAACCATTTGCCCAATATCAGATACATCGTTCTATTAAATGAAGCTGGCGCATTCTTCAAACCAAAAGCCATACGGGTATAGACATAGGTGCCCCAGGGAGTAACAAAGGCTGTTTTGTCCCTATCATCAGGGTGAATTACTATCTGGTTGTAGCCACTAAAACCATCCAAGAAACTATACAAAGTGTGACTAGCTACTTCCTCAAGCACTTGCTCTGTGAAGGGCTGAGGAAATCCATCTTGGATAGTCACTTTATTCAAAGCACGGAAATCAACACATACTCTTATTTTTCCACTATTTTTCTTGGGCACAATAACCATAGAGGAAAGCCACCTGGAATGTTCTACTGGAACAATTATACCCGCTTCTTCTAGTTTTGTAATCTCTGCTTTTACTGCCTCTGCATACTTCGGATTGAGTCGATATGGTCTACTTCTTACAGAGGCGGCTCCCTCAACTAAGGGTATCCGATGTAACCCAAGCTCTTCTGGTATCCCTGTTAGATCTTTGTAGGACCATGCGAAGACATTTTTATAAGTAAAAAGCAAGGAAGTTACCTTTTGCAACAAGAGAGGATAATGCCACAACCAGGATGCCAAATGGACCATTTGAGGGCTCTCTTCATCCCCTAAATTTACTTCTTGAACCAATGTTTCATGACTGTTCTTGCTTGAGAAATCATCCCCACTATAGGCAGGAGTGGATTTTAATTTATATTCTGCAACCTGTTCTTTCATCCATCCTTGAGGTATATCTGTAAAAGGAAGATCTTCTCTGCTCTTTGGTTCATAATCTTCCCTCTCTGATACTTTTATATTGGTTGCCTTCTCAAAGCTTGTATTTTCCTTCAAGTGCTCATTCTCCAACACCTTGTGGTCTTCATTGCCCTTTCCTGTAATTTCCTTATCTACAACTTCTTCCTCAATTTCATTGATCTCCACTGTGCAACACTCTGTACTTCCCATCATCCATTTTAACAATGTATCATCTTCTTAGGGTAGAGAGGGCATTACCTGAGTGTCCACAGTATATCCAGTAGTTTTTTCTGAGTCAAATCCTTCTTCCAAATGTAGTTGCAGTTGGATATTGGTATTTGTTGAAATCCATAGTTTATTTTTTCCCCAATCTTGCAAAGCTTTTGCTTGTCTCAGCCAAGGTCTCCCCAGGAGCAAAGGATAGGAAGTCTCCTGTGGAAGTGCAATAACAACAAAATCCAACACAAAGTGGAAACCCTGTACTACCATCAATACCTTTTCAATAATGCCAAGTGGTGCAACCCGATGTTGATCTGCCAATGTAACCCTGAATGGTGCCAACTTGGTGGGGTTCAATTTCAGCTTCTTCATTGTAAAATCTGGCATCAAATTGATACCAGAGCCTCCATCTATGATCACACCTGTAAGAGCTTCATCCTTTATACAAACTGATAATCTCGAACTTTGGTAGTCTGCTAAGGGTGCACGAGGAAAATCAACCATGAAACCATCTATACTAGGTGATTGGACCAAGTGAGCAGAGTGTATAATCTTTAATAAATCACTTCTTATTTGTGAATCCATCCTTATAAGTTCATAGAGACTAATCTTGTGATGAATACCTTTCAATATCTGTTCAATGTTTACCTCCTGAGTATTTTCTTGTAGACGTGTTGGTTGGCCCCTTAGAGAAGTAGTCATTTCTTCATAAGCTCCTTCAATTTCCACTTGGTCCTTCCATTCAGACTTCTTTTCTTCCTCTTTCTCCTGAATTTCTTGTTGTTCATCTCTCTGGGTTGCAACTGCTTGCCTAGCTCTAGTCATCATGGGCGTTGCAGAGGATGAAACAGCATAAGTCTGAGTGGTTTTTCCTTCTTCATGTGGAGAGACTGCGATCATATGGATTGGAGCAGGACGACCTCTTGGGCAATCTTTGGTATAATGATCCTTGGCCTCTGGACAATGTTGACAAGGGGGTGCATCTTCTAGGAGAGAACACCTATTTTGCATGTGACCATACTCACCACAACGATAGCACATCAAAGGTCTATTATATCTAGGCTTTGCAGGCCTATTCTCCTCTCTATTAGATGTATTTGAAGTACTAACATAATATGAATCCAAATTTTGAGGGTTACCTCTCTGCTGTGTACCCTTGAGGTAGTAGCAATCCCTTGCTTCATGACCATCTTTTCCACAAAATTGACAGCTTACCTTAATAGGGCAATTAGTATTGGAATGTCCATTGTTATTACAGATTGTACATGAGATTTGTCTTCTTATATCCTGAGTAGTCCTCAAATCTTCTAATTCTCGGCGAAGTTGAGCTACTTCATCATCAGTGCGACGCAGTGGTGGCAAGACCTTCTCTTCTTGTTGATTTTGTTGCATCTTCAATGCCTCCAGTTCCCTCCTTAGTTGCTCAATAGGATCCAGATCTGCAGCATACTTTTGTTGTGTATCCCCTTCAAAATGTTGCTTTGCTTCTTCAATGCGTGATGCCGCAGCAACAAAATCATTGAGGGTGGCATCCAATCTAAGAGACTCACGAAGCTTCTGCTGAGATGACCTGGGCAGAGCCTTCTCTATCCACTTTTTAACCAAAAAGTCACCTGGAGCATGTGGCAGACGTGCAACAAGTGCTTTTGTTCTAGTGTGAAGTTCATGAAAAGATTCACCTGATCTTAGCTTCAAATTCTCTAGCTGATCTAGAGCTCTTTCCGAAGAATCACTTGGTCGGAATGTCTGTGAGAATGCCGCCTTCAGAGCCTCCCATGTAGTAAAATAGCCATCTGCATATTGACTATACCATTTATCTGCAAGACCCTCCAATGTAGATGGAAAAAGTGCCAACATTGCATCCTCTCTATTCTGCAGACCTCGTCCACGGCATAAAGAGATGAATCTCCTCACATGATCATCCGCATCCTCATAAGCTTGTCCCTTGAAGGTAGGAAATTTGATGTTTAATCTAGAGAGTAAATGAGAAAGGTCCTCCATTTGTACTGGTGTTTCTTCGGATGTATCTGAGGAGAAGTCTAGGGTTCTCCTATACCTCTCTTTTGACAATGGTGTCGTACCCAAATCAATAGATAAATTTCGGGAAGGCAGAGGGGAGGTAGACTCACTAGCCTTGGTTATTGTTAACTTGTTAAGGCTCCTCCGAACACGAAGAGACTTCTTATCTGCTCGTGTATGGGTCATGTACCTACTTGCCTAATGTAATAGGGCAAAAATACCTCTCACAGAAATGCAAAGGTCCCACCCTGCGTGCCAAACTGTAGAGGAGGTACTGGGGTATCTACTTTTAACAAAAATAGAGATTAAAGATTATCACATCCAGTACGTCGCCTACTCAAGGGGGGTTCTCTTTAGGGAAGTATACCCTTTAACATTTCTGTGAGCAGGTAGATAACAAGGATTGCACAGAGGGGTATATACTTCAAAAATATGAACAACACTTGACCAAGGAAGACCATACACTTCTTGATTCGAATCAGATGATTACAAGGTTTGACAAGGAAATGCTCAAAAACTAGTGCTCAGAGCTTCGTGGCAATCCATGCAGATAAACACAGATCAATACAAATGGTGAAGAAATTGCTCAAGAGGATAGAGCTTAACACCAATACTGACTCACAGAAAAGAAACAAAGTCCAAGGCACTCTCTTACACTATAGTGCTCATAGCCCTCCACTGAGAAGCCTACCCTCTGTATCCACACTACAGAGTAACTCCTACAATAGGCTTGAAACCACCAAGGCAAGAGAGGACTTCTGCCCGTACGTACAGTGTAACCGAAATGAGGTATCCACCAAATTTTTTTTTGTATCCCCAATGAGCACAAATACATTGTTTTTTATAGGCCCCAATAGGCCAAGAGAGCCTTGCTTCACGTCCACTGATCACGCGCCGGTTGATTTTCCAAAATTAGGGAGTAGGTCAAATATTCCTCTTGATTTGAATTGGATCACAAAATTAGGTAGTCACCGTGAATGGTAGGCGGTGACATTTGTTTATCCACTTCCACTTTTAACACCTTCAGGTATTTGCAGTAGGGCCCCATGCCTTTGTTCAATCCTTCATGGATTTGCTTTTCCTTATCAGTTCTCTTTGAAATAGCACAGGCCTTCAAGATGCAGGTGTAGGTAACAGACTCTCGGAAGATTCCCTCCCATCACTTAGGATCAACTAACCCATGTCCAATTGCTGTTCACATGGAACCTTTCTCCACGTTCTATCAACCAGAGGCTGTTCACCTTGTGTGTGTGTGTGTGAGAGTGAGTATATGTGTATGTGTGTGTTTATTTGTGCATGTATGTGTGTGAATGTGTGCATATGGGTGTGTGTGTGAGCATATGTGCATGTGCTATGTGTGTGTGGGTGTCTGTATGTGGGTGTGTGTATACATGAGAGGATGTGTGCATGTATGTGTGTGAGTGCGCATGGGATTGTGTGGGTGTGTGTGCATATGAATGTGTGTGTGTGTGTGGGGACATGAGTGTGAGGTTGAGAAGGGGAGGGTGGGGTGAGAGGGGCTCGAGGGGGGGGCGGGTGTTGGGAAAAAAAGGGGGCCGGGGGAAAGGGGGGGGCGAGAATTGTGGGTGGGAGGGGGGCGGGGGGGGGGGGGGGGAAAGGGGGGCGGGGGTGGTGGGCGGGGGTGCGGGGGAAGGGGGCGGAAATTGTGGGTGGGAGGGGGGCGGGGGGGGGGGGGGGGTGGGAATTGTGGGTGGGAGGGGGGGCGGGGGGAAAGGGGGGGGGGGCGGGGGAAAGGGGGCGGGGGTGGTGGGCGGGGGGGCGGGGGGGCGGGGGGGCGGGGGAAGGGGGCGGGAATTGTGGGTGGTAGGGGGGCGGGGGGGGGGCGGGAATTGTGGGTGGGAGGGGGGGCGGGGGGGGTGGGGGAAAGGGGGGCGGGGTGGTGGGCGGGGGGGCGGGGGCGAGAGTTGGAGGCGGGGGGGGCGGGGGTTTGGGGGCAGGGGGCGGGGGGAGGGGGTGAGAGAGGCGGGGGGGGGGAGAGAGGGGGGGCTGGGGGTTGGGGCAGGGGGGGCGGGGGTTGGGGGCGGGCGGGGCGGGGGGGGCAGGGGGAGGGGGGGCGGGGGTTGGGGGCGGGGGGGGCGGGGGAGCAGGTGTGAGGGCAGGGGAAGGGGGGGCAGCGGGGGCGGGAGGTGTGGGCGGGGGGAGGGGGGGTGGGGGTTGGGGGCGGGGGGGGCGGGGGTTGGGGGCGGGGGGAGGGAGGGCGGGGGTTGGGGGTCGGGGGGGGCGGGGGAAGGGGGGCGGGGGTTGGGGGCAGGGGGGGCGAGGGTTGGGGCAGGGGGGCGGGGGGGGGGGGGGGGCGGGGGAGTAGGGGTGAGGGCGGGGGAAGGGGGGGTGGCGGGGGCGGGAGGTGTGGGCGGGGGGAGGGGGGGCGGGGGTTGGGGGCGGGGGGAAGGGGGGCGGGGGTTGGGGGCAGGGGGGAAGGGGGGCGGGGGGAAGGGGGGTGGGGGAAGGGGGGCAGGGGGAGGGGGCGGGGGGAGGGGGAAGAGAGAGAGAGAGAGAGAGAGAGAGAGAGAGAGAGAGAGAGAGAGAGAGAGAGAGAGAGAGAGAGAGAGAGAGAGAGAGAGAGAGAGAGAGAGAGAGAGAGAGAGGGAGAGAGAGAGGGAGAGAGAGAGAGAGAGAGAGAGAGAGAGAGAGAGAGAGAGAGAGAGAGAGAGAGAGGGAAGTCGAAAGAGAAGAGAGAGGGAAAAGAGAGAGAGAGTGAAAGAAGGAGAGAGAAGGTAGCACAGAGGGAAAAAAGAAGGAGAGTGAAAGAAGGAGAGAGAAAAAAAAGGGAATTTGAGAGAGAGAGGGAAGTCGAAAGAGAAGAGAGAGGGAAAAGAGAGAGAGAGTGAAAGAAGGAGAGAGAAGGTAGCACAGAGAGAGATACAAAGAGAGAGATCGAGAGAATAAGTAAAACGAGAGATAAACAATCAACGGAAATGAAAGCAACCATCCGCCCGGAGTACCGAAAGCACCAACTTCAATCTGAAAGCTCCAACTGCCCAGACACAATTATGTCCAAGAAATAGAACGGAACATTCCCTGAGGCTACATCTGAGAGCTCTGCTCTCAATCTCTTTCTCTTCCAACTTCCCGGACTTCATGCTTAGAATGCGAGTGAGTTCTGACCTCTACACATACATACACATGCATATGCACATACTCATACACACGTATACTTTTATACATGCACATGCATATACATACATATACACACACATACACATGCACATACATACATATAGACACACATACATATACACTTAGGTACACATATATTAATGAATTAGATAATTAAAGTATTAAAACACATATACACATGCACACACACATGCACATACATAATATACACATACTCATGCACATGCACATGCACATACTCATACACACATATACACTTACACATGCACATGCACATACATACATATACACACACATACACATGCACATACATACATGTACACTTAGATACACACATATGAATGAATTATATAGTTAAAGTATTAAAACACATGCTTAATAGAAACAAAATAACAATCAATAGAACAAAACTCTTCATTACTTAATGCCATACAAACAATTCAAAACATAACTGAAATGAAAAATATATAGATAAAAAATATAATATATATATATATCAATGTAAATACATATAATCCAATGTCATAATCAACTAAAATCCTAATCATCATCATCAGGATCATCATCATCATCAGCAATATCATGATCATCCTGATCTTCCTCATCCTCATCGTCATGATCACCTTGTGACGATCGAGATCGTCCCTTCTGTGTCTGTCTCTCCACCTCATCCATATTTGTCTCTCCATAATACTCCTGTATTACATGTAACAAACATAAAGAAATAAAATAATTAAACCATTCATAAAAACAAAATAATTATATAAAATTTAAAAATACTCAAAAAGGCATGAGGATGATCTTGCATATACTCGCCCAAATGCCAATATCCAAAATGTGTAGCATACTCGATCTCATGTTTCATAGGATATCGGCCATAATCCTTCCGCTCCAATGAAACAAATAAAAAACATTAGTTGCTTGCATTTTAAATAAAATAAAAAATATAGTCACAATAACACATATACTTACAAACGTAGCTACAAAACCATTATGGCCCATTTGGCCTAGGTGTGATGTGTGGCCCGACTCCACTCTCTTCTTTGTAGCAACCTGTTTATTCAAGAAAAAAAATACATAAATTAAATGTAAAAAATTACTAAAATATATAAAATTATAAATATAAACTATTAATTTGTGTACCTTCTGCTAAGGAAATGACTCCTAAAGACGTAGTTGTCTATGAAAAAACTACCACGTCTCAGGTGGTATGTTAGCTCGCCTCTTATTTTTTTCAACCATACAATATCTCCTATTAATTTAATCTCAAACAGAAAAAAAAATCAGAATACATACACATATATACACACATACACATACACATACCCACATACACATATACATGCAAACATAGACACATACATATATGTATACATATACACATATACATACATATAAGATAAACACACATATACATATCCACATATATACGTACACACACATGCATGCATATACACTCATTCTTACAAAATACATGCATTTATCCCACAATAATGTGTAGTTGTGTATATGTGAATATGTGTGTATGTGTAAATGTGTATATGTGAATATGTGTGTATGTGTAAATATGTATATGTGAATTTTTTGTGTATGTAGATAATCAGATTATTAATATCGAATACCATTATTTGTAGATTCTGATCAATCAGATGGAACTCCACCACCGTCTCCTCACCATGCAACGACTTTATACTGTAAGTATATCAAATATTTAATTTTAAATATATTTGATGGATACATAACTTTTTTTTTTTTTTGTTTCTTATTATGTGCAGATTCTAATCAATCAGAGGGTACTCCGCCACCTCCTACCCATGCAACGACTTCACATTGGTCCTCCGATAGGAATTATGATGAATTTTACTATGAAGAGCATATTATATGTTGGTGCAACTCTTGTTATGGCACGTATCAAAGACCACGATTGGAATGTATTAAACATGAGGCAGAGTATGGTACTTTTGAGCATGCACCATCACCTAGTCAACGTGATAATGCTTGGGTATGTATTTTCTATATATATTAATGTCATTATTTTATTTAAAAACTATATATAAAATCAAATTATTGTTGATATACAGGAATACTTGCTCGATGATGATGATGATGATGATTTTTCTCATAATGTTTATATACCTCATACACGTCATGGACTTGCTGTTCATCAATTACAAGCAGATGTTTCTAGAAATCCTCTAACTCCTGGTTTAGAGAATGAAACGGCTGGAGATTATCCATTGCCAGCTCGTGATCATTCTTTAGTACAAACATATGATAGAAGAAGATATGGAGGATGGAATAGAGGATCACTTCCTTTAGATGGAGAGGTTTTCAACTTTTGGGGTAATTGCTATATGATTGCTCCATCCACTATTACTAATGCTGGTCGTGGTCTCTTTATTGTAGAGGATTTGTATGTGCCTCCGAACTCTGAAGTCACTCTTATGTCATTTTGTGGTCCTATATAAGGATGGGGAGATTGGCATCGACTTTCACATTATGTTCAAAGCATGAGTACTTATGGAATATGCTTGAACGCAGCATCCCTTACTACTAGAAGGATTTTACATGCAAAAAATGAAAGATTGTATATTGATGGAAGACCTTACACACATGGAAATATAGCAGGTTTAATAAATAGTAGTCGAGGGTCACATAATAGTTCAAGGACTAATTGCACATTTGAGGAGCGTGAAAATAGTCATGAATCACCATACATGAGTAGAGATGTATCAAGATACATAGTTGTCGATGCTATTACTACATTACATGCTGGTGATGAACTATTAGTGAATTATGGATGGCGTAGACCTCCAAGAGCACCTTTTAACTAGAGAGAATAAAAATTTTCTATCCATATTTAATAAGTTATATACTTAATTTTATATTTAAAGTTTAGTTTTTATTCATTTATGGAATACTAATGAGTTTTATTTATATGTGTAGATTCCAACGTATGGTATTGATGATATTCATCCACAACATTCACAATTACCAGTAAGACCTCATTTATCAAAAGCTTCCATGAGGAGGCTACACAAAAATAATCCTGTGCAATATGCAAAGTTGAAAGATCTATATTCAAAAGACAATAAAGTACAAGATTTGTGTGCTAATGATGAAGATGATGGCATGGCAGATTTTATTGAGGATTGGTATGACAGTGAGAGCATTGATATTTCTAAAAATGAGAAATATCTTCGAGAGGAATGTCTAAAGCATGTATATGAAGGAAGTCGTTTGACATGAGTAAGTGCGAGCTTACTTATTCTCAACCTTCAAAATCTTTTTGGATGGAGTAATGTATCTGTTTCGACCTTATTAAGGTGCAAGTTTCAATTTTCTATCTATTTATATATATATATGCATAAATAAATAAATAAATAAATAAATATATATATATATATATATATATATATATATATATATATATATATATATATATATATATATATGCAGGTTTTTATTCTTACTTTAGATAAGGTAAGAACAAGAACTTGAATTGAATGGACACTTTTTGTTCGCACATCTTTTAAAACTATTAATGCATCTTTCAAAATATTCACGAAAAATTTGATTGTTTGGATGGCAGGATACGATTGTTTGTTTTGGAGGATATGAAGTATGTACCTTCATTGAATGAATTGTCGATTCACACATATGTTCAGTTTCAAAGTGTGAGAAGTGGATTTATAATTGTTATTCAAACAATTTGGCTTTGTTTATAGGCCATACAATGGTGACCTCGATGAATCGCATGCACAGAGGTTACTCAAGATAGAGCAATCTGATTATAATGGACTAGTGCCAGCAGCATTCCTAGGGTATGCAGTAAACCTCTTGCATGTCAATGATGAGCATCTGAACTTTAGGATACAAAGCGGAAATCATGGTGGCTTGAGAGGATCACTTTATACAGCTTGTTCAAAAGAACTTCAGTGTCATAAACCTGAAGTTCTTTGAACAAGCTGTATAAAAGTGATCCTCTCAAGCCACCATGATTTCCACTTTGTATCCAAAAGTTCAGATGCTCACCATTGACATGCAAGAGGTTTACTGCATACCCCAGAAATCTTGCTGGTACTAGTCCCTTATAATCAGGTTTCTCTATCTTGAGTAATCTCTGTGCATGCGATTCATCGAGGCCACCATCATATGGCCTATAAACAGTGCCAAATTCTTTGAATAGCAATTATAAACCCACTTCTCACAGTTTCAAACTGAACATATGTGTGAATCGACAAATCATTCAATGAAGGTACATACTTCATATCCTCCAAAACAAACAATCGCATCCTGCCATCTAAAACAATCAAATTTTGCGCGAATATTTTGAAAGATGCATTAATAGTTTTAAAAGATGCATGGACAAAAAGTGTCCATTCAATTCAAGTTCTTTTTCTTATCTTATCTAAAGTAAGAATAAAAACCTACATGCATATATATATATATATATATATATTTACTTCTTTAATATATCTTTTTTTGATAAACTTACAGGTTATTATCTGAAAAGTTTTTACCAAGCTAGAATATTCTTCCTACCTCACATGATGAAATGAAGAAGATAATCAACAATCTTGGTATAGATTATCAATGTATACATGCATGTACTAACGATTGTATTTTATATAGAGGTGAATATGCAAACTCTTTGACATTTCCTAAATGTTAATCTCCTCGATATAAGGGCGAAGAAGGTAAAATCCCAAAAAAGGTAGTGAGAAATTTTCCATCAGCTCCACGGATTAGACATATGTTTCAAAGCCCCGAATTATCAAAGCTTTTGACTTGGGGACATGATCACAAAAGTACTGATGGAATAATCGGAATTCCTCATGATAGTGTTGCTTTTTAGCATATTGATTCTACATGGCCTGAATTTGCACAAAATCCACAGAATCTAAAGTTAGGAGTTGCATTAGATGGGGTTAATCCATTCTCAATGAAATCCAGTAAATGGTCAACATGGCCAGTGGTAGTCATAAACTACAATCTTCTGCCATATCTTAGCATTAAAAAGGAACATTTAATGCTTTCACTTTTAATCCCAGGCAAAAGATAAGTTAAAGATATGAATGTATATCTTGCTCCTCTCATTGACGATCTAAAGAGGTATTAATGTCATTGATGTATCAAAAAGCATCAATGAAAGACATATTACGGTTCGTGGTATTGTGGCTTTGACTATTCACGATTTTCCTGGATATGGTGTTTGTTCGGGTATTGATGTAACTTTTTTATTCAATATGCATGTAAATAATTATGATTTAATCTAATTATATTTTTATCATTTTCCATGATGCAGGAATATCTACTAAGGGTTATAAAGCTTGTCCATATTGTGGTGATTGGTTGAGTTCAATCTATAGTAAGAATCTCAACAAAAATATTTATCTTCGACATCGATGATTCTTGCCTGATGATAATCCATTAAGATCTAAAAGAGAAGTGATACATTTTAATGGAGAGCTTGAAACAGGTCAGTATCCAAAATCTATGATGCCTATGGATTGGTATAAAAAATGGACAGATGGAACTCTGATAGATCCAAAAGCAGAAACCTTCAGTGATGATTCAGATAATGAGTATGTGAACAAAGGTAAAGGAAAATTGGCACTCGCAGAGAACATATCAATATGGTATTCTTTGGAGTATTGGAAAGAGTTTAAAGTATGTCATCTTCTTGATCCTATGCATATATTCAAAAATATTGGTTATTCACTATCACAACATCTTCTTGGACTAAAAGATACCACAGCATCAAGGAATGATTTGAAAGATAAAAAATCCAAACCAAAGTTATGGCTAATTTTTGATAGACATCGACAAGAAATGACTTATGCACGTGCTCCTTGGGTACTTACAACAAAAGAGATACAAACTATCAACAATAGAATTCAATTGATTAAGACTCCTACATGATATGGAGCATCGTTTCAAAACATGTTTACTATGGATGATAAGAGCTTATCTGGGTTAAAGGCCCATGACTGGCATAACATTTTGAAACATATTTTACCTTTGGTTATCGATGGATGTACAATGAATGGAGTACGAGATGTGATCTATCGTCTTGGATCACTTATAAGGTAATTATGATACTTTTATATTTAATATGTATGAATATTGGATATCTTTTATTTTTTAATTAACTTCTTTATAATTGTTTTTATGATATGTATAGGTGGATTACATCCAAAGAGATTGACAAAAACTCGATCCCACAAAAAAACATGAATGCAAAGAGCTACTATGTTTGATGGAGAAAGAACTTCCTACTTCATTTTTTGATATTCAGGTTCATTTATTAGTCCATCTTGTAGATGAGATAGAGATTGCAGGTGTTGTCAACACTCGATGGATGTTTTGGGTTGAACGATTTATGGGAATACTAAAAGGTTATGTGCGACAAAGAGCAAAACCAGAAGGATCCATGGCAAAGGGTTGGATGCTTGAAGAGTGCATGTATTACGTTAGTGAGTACCTTGAAAGAGTTCATGAAGAAGCTCCATGTGCATGGACCAACGAGTCTTCTTCAAAAATAACAGATGAGGTATTATCAGGTAAGGGGGTTCCATTCTTATTTACATTTCAAGAAAAAAATGATGTTTCTACTTTTGTAGCATATAATAGCGAATGCATGCGAGTATTCCTTAGCGAGTACAAGGAACTTCAAAATCTTCGAAGTAAAAGGCGAATAAACAAAAGATCTAGACGTAATCTCGATAATAATGAGATTATAGATATACCTTCTTTCACGGATTGGCTATATAGGCGTATGCAACGTGCCAACGCAAATAATGAAGAAATCTCAGATGAGCAAAGAGAGTTAATGATAGGTTGTGAACGAAAGGTAATTTTATTAAAATAATATTTTATATTTTTCATATATGTATGTTAGTTTCTATTTACTAATTGAATTTATTTTGCAGGCTCGAATGTTCACTAATATGTGGGCTTTTGGACAACATATTAGAATCAAAGCCATTGATTCTTTACGTAAAATAGAGGATTCTAGTATTGTTGCTTCTTTCAAGCAACTATCACGTGCTAGCTCAAAAGACACGAACCTTATAGATAGCAAACTTGGTTACGTAGGAACTATTGTTGGTATCTACAAAATTTCATTTCGTACATTCAAACAGGTAGAAAAAAGTTTTTTTTTTGAGTTAGTTATTTTTTTAAGCACCTAATAATGGGTTTTTGTTGTTATATATTTTGATAGGTCATTTTGAAGGTTGACTGGTTTTGAGTGGAGTATAAAGGTAGTAATTCCACATTAAGAAAGGAATTATCTGGGTTTTGGGCAATTGATTCTTCCAAGGTAATGCGATCTACTAAAGAACCATATATTCTTCCTAGGCATATTGAACAAGCATTTTTTTATAAAAACTCAGATGCTCATCCTTGGTGGCAAGTCATTCATGTGCAACCTAGAGGTAGGTCATTGTTTGACGAGTTTGTTGTTAGAGAGATCGAAGAAAGTCCTCTTGATGATTCAACATCAGATACTGATACATCAACATCTGAAATAGAAATTAGAATCATTATACGTGATAATGATACTAATCTTTTTGATGAAGAGGATAATTCTCTACATGCTGATTCTATTGATGTGGAAGAGGAATTACCAGAAATAGATATTAATCCATTAATAGATGATGTGATTCATGAGAACATAGATTTAACAATAGAAGAAATAAATGAAATCAATAAGGATAATGAAGATGAGACTATAGTGATGTCTTACCAAAATGATGGCAATAATGAAAACATATGAGCAGATTAGATAGTAAATTCTACTCTAGTTATCGATCAATAACTTGAAGCTTCTGAATGATATCAGATAATAGATTTTTTTTTTTAACTTGAATAACAATGAATCCTACTAGAGAGATGAAATCATGTTCTTCTTAGTTAGAACATGAAGCTCGGGGGTATGCCTAATTATTTTATATATAGCTTTATCTTCGAGGAGAAAATTTTTATCATGTATGTATGCATATGTGTGTGTATTCATGTGTATTATATGTATGCATATGTTAGTATGCATATATATGTATTTCATGTATATGTATGTGTTTGCATGTGTGTGATATATGTATACATGTGTTAAATATGCACATGTGTATATATGCATATGCATTTATGTAAAATATTCATGTATTCATGTAATATATGCAAGTGTTTATAATTGTGTACATGTATATATGTATATGTGTCTATGTGTAAATATGTACATGTAAATATGTATGCATGTATATATATGGTTATGTGTGCATGTAGGCAGGTATATGTGATGTGTACATGTATATATGTATATATGTCTATGTGTAAATGTGTACATGTAAATATGTTAGTATGTATATATATATATTTATGTGTGCATTTAGGCATGTATGTGTGATGCATAATATATCTACTCCATTTTATATTTATGTATCCTATCTACATGATGTGTATATATCTTTATATATATTATGATCCTCATTGATTCGAGTAGCTATATATAGAGGCATAAGGTTCGGAGGAGAGACATCTCTCTAGTAGGATGTCGGAGGTGTACATATACTTCAAACATATGGCTAAAAGCTTGAATTAGAGTTTTTAAATTAGGGGTTTTAAAACCCTAATATCGAAATTAGTGTTTTCAATTTAGGATTTTTGAAATAGGATTTATTTATTTATTTATTTATTTCTGTGTATGCATGTGTTGTGTAAGTATGTGTATCTATATGTGCATATGCATGTGTTGTGTGTGTGTATATATGCATGTGTATATGTATATATGCATGTAAATATGATTATATGAGTCTATGTGTGTGTACATATGATTATGCATATGTATGTGTATGTGAGTATGTGTACGTGTATGTGAGTATGTGTATGTATCTATGTGTATTCATTATATGTGTGTAACTGCATGCATGTGTATGTGTGTGTAAAAATGTGCATGTATGTGTGTGTATGTATAAATGTGCATGTATATGTATATGTGTGTAAATGTGCATGTATGATGTATATGTGTGTGTATGCGTGTATTTATACCTCTAGTCTCACTCTTTTCTCTCTCTCTCTCATATACATACATACATGCATAAACACACATACTCATATCCACATATATATACATAAAAGTAGTGCATAACATGCATTATCATGACGATGAGCCATAAGTGTCCGCATCTCTTTTAGACACCACTTAAGCGACCATCCTGTCCCAAACTCTGTCTCAAGTGAACTAAGTACGTATTTTTTATCCCTCTCATCATGCTCACTACAAAAATAAAAAACATAATGTAAATAAAACATAAGATATTTATTTCAATTTATATGTAAAATTTTAACTTACTTCCACGGTAAGTGGACAAAGCGCAGGTAAGAGTCGCATAGTGCCCGCATTCTTCTCTTGAACTCCAATCCATTCCCTATGTACACAATGTTCCCCTCTGGCTCTATGTCGCACTCTAGTCCTAAGGTGCCTATGCATGTCCTCATAGGCAACTCTGCTATGCTATTATGATTTGGAGGTGGTATAGGTGTCCTGAAAATAGATAGATAAAAATAAATAAAAATAAATAAAAATATGTGTGAGAAAAAAACATACCTATGAGCAGATAGCTCTCTTCCTGCATGTCGAGCCACAGAAGAGCCCTCATCTGATCATTGGGTAAGCATCTGGATCGTATAGTCCAGCTCCTCATCAGACATCTCTGAGTAATCACGCACTATGGCCCCTAGAGTATCAAACATAACTCTTACTCTCATAAGACTTTTTATGAGAGTGAATTTCACCTTTCTCTCTCTACTGGGATCCATAATACCTAGCATGTAAAACAAAATGTTTAGAAATCAATATATATATATACATATGTAAGTGCGTATGCATTAAGTATGTGTATGTATGCATGTGTGTGTATGTATGTGCGTGTATGTGTGTGTGTATGTGTGTATGCATGTGTATGTTTGTGTCTGCATCATTATGTGTGTATGTGTCTATGTGTAAATGTGTGTGTATATATGTGTGTGTATGTGTGTGTGTGTGTGTATGTATGCATGTATGTATGTATGTATGTATGTATGCATATGCATATGCATTATGTATGTATATATATGCATGTATGTGTATGTGTGAGTATGTCTATCTATGTGTGTGTATGCATATGTATGCATATATGTGTATGTGTGTGTGTGTTTATGTGTTTGTATGTGTGTATGCATGTGTATGTGTGTGTATGCATCATTATGTGTGTAAGTGTCTATGTGTGTTTGTGTGTGTGTATATGTGTGTGTGTGTCTATGTGTATGTGTGTGTGTGTCTATGAGTGTGTATGTGTTTATGTGTATGTATGTATCTATGTGTGTGTATGTGTCTATGTGTGTATGTGTATGCATGTATGTATGCATATGTGTGTATGCATGTGTATGTGTGTGTATGCATCATTATGTGTGTATGTGTGTATGTGTGTATGTATATGTGTGTGTTGTCTATGTGTGTGTGTGTGTCTATGAGTGTGTATGTGTTTATGTGTATGTATGTATCTATGCGTGTGTATGTGTCTATGTTTGTATGTGTATGCATGTATGTATGCATATGTGTGTGTATGCATATGTATGTGTGTGTATGCATCATTATGTGTGTATGTATCTATGTGTGTATGTTTGTGTGTGTGTGTATGTGTATGTGTCTATGTGTATGTGTCCTATGCGTCTCTATGAGTGTGTATGTGTCTATGTGTGTGTATGTGTATATGTGTGTGTATGTGTCTATGTGTGTATGTGTACGCATGTATGTATGCATATGTGTGTATGTGTGTGTATGCATTATGTATGCATATGTGTGTGTATGCATTATGTATGTGTATGTATGCATGTATGTATGTATGTATGTATGTATACATATGCATATGCATTATGTATGTATATATATGAATGTATGTGTATGTGTGAGTATGTCTCTCTATGCGTGTGTATGCATATATGTATGTATGTATGCATATATGTGTGTATGTGTGTGTGTATATGTGTTTGTATGTGTGTATGCATGTGTATGTGTGTGTATGCATTCTTATGTGTGTATGTGTCTATGTGTGTTTGTGTGTGTGTATGTGTGTGTGTGTGTCTATGTGTATGTGTGTGTGTCTATGAGTGTGTATGTGTTTATGTGTATGTATGTATCTATGTGTGTGTATGTATCTATGTGTGTATGTGTATGCATGTGTATGTGTGTATGCATCATTATGTGTGTATGTGTCTATGTGTATATGTGTGTATGTGTGTGTATATGTGTGCGTGTCTATGTGTACGTGTGTTTTGTCTATGAGTGTGTATGTGTTTATGTGTATGTATGTATCTGTGTGTATGTATGTATCTGTGTGTATGTATGTATCTGTGTGTGTGTATGTGTCTATGTGTGTATGTGTATGCATGTATGTATGCATCATTATGTGTGTATGTGTCTATGTGTGTATGTTTGTGTGTGTGTGTGTGTATATATGTGTGTGTGTATGTGTATGTGTCTATGTCTATGTGTCGCTATGCATATATGAGTGTGTATGTGTCTATGTGTGTGTGTGTATGTGTGTGTGTATGTGTCTATGTGTGTATGTGTATGTGTCTATGTGTGTGTGTGTATGTGTGTGTGTATGTGTCTATGTGTGTATGTGTCTGCATATATGTATGCATATGTGTGTATGTGTGTGTATGCATTATGTATGCATATGTGTGTGTATGCATTATGTAGGTGTATGTATGCATCTATGTATGTATGCATATGCATATGCATTATGTATGTATATATAT
>CM035420.1:69424720-69569720 GCA_020310875.1 Ceratopteris richardii
GGCACATTTCATTCTTGCTAGCTCACTCATTTGCAGACATTAGGATTTTCCTTTTTTACTATTCTTTATGTATTGTACTAGTTGTATTGTTATATTAGGTCATTCTTGTATATTCCTTTTATGTAACAGAAGGAGAACAAGAAGACCATTCTTCCTTGCCTCAATCAGAGTGTGCTCCTCTTTGAGTGTAAGTGTGTGTGAGTGAGCTCTCTTCCTTATCAGCTTTCTTGTGGTATGGTATCAAGGCCAGTGCTGCTATAGAGAGCTCATGGAGAAGGTTGATAGACAAGAGTATGTGAGAAGGTGTGGAGAAAGTGCGCTTCACAAAGGACATTAGATTGCTATGAAAAACCAAGTCAATTTCCCAAATTGTAACTTATATTCTGCTCAGCAACACTTAAGTATTCCAGATCTAGAATTTCAAGAGACTCCATGTACTCTTGATACACCAAAACTATGTGTTTTTTAGATTGAATTGTCATATCATAGTGTGACAATGTTCAAGTAGATGTACAACTTGTAGTGTTTGTGCCATGTTGTGAATTGCTAGAGAAATGGAAAACATTGATGGAATGAGTCAGCTTATGAGTGATGAGTTGGACAAAAAAAACTTTCATGCTTGGAGATTCAAAAAGAGGAATTTTGTGATGGGAAAAGGCTATTATAAGTACATCAAAGGAGATGATAAAAATGCCCAGCACTTACAAAGAGGAATGGGACTATGGACCAATTTAGAGCATATGAAGAGTGGAATCAAGGAGCATGGAAGGTAATATATTGGTTGTCTATTAGCATACAAGATAGCATGAGTGGGCACATATAAGATGCCAAGAATCCAAAAGAGGCTTGAAATATTTTGGTCACATTGTATGAGACCAATGCAAAGACACAGATATTGCAACTCAAGAACAAGATGCACATGCTCAAGAAAATGAGCATGTGAGTAAGTCACTACACCCTGAAATCAAAAGCATATGTGAGTCGCTTGCATCTATTGTGGCAAATGTAGATGATGATGATGATAATGATAAGGTGGAAGTGTCCCTACAAGGTTTGGGAGTTGCATATAAGTAGTTCAGAACTTCTATTCAAACCAAGGAAAATATTTTGAATTTTGCTGATCTCGTGTCCATGCTTATTATGGAAGAAAATAATCTTGGTGAGGACTAAAACTCCCAAGGAAAACCTAATTTTGAGCAAGTATTCTACAAGATTACGACTACCATGTGCTAGAGAGATGACTCTCATCCCAACCAAATGCCTCTATATACAGCTCTCTACAGGGGAGTTCCTTCTTGGGCAGATGGATACTAGCCAGCCATTTGTCTGCGATGTAACTACATGTGTGCCAAGTGTCCCAGTTAACCCAAGTTAACTTAAGTGGATGCTTCTAGAAGGCTCTAGAGCTCTTTGGGCAAAATACTCTCCCCATGTACCCCATCGGGATTGAACCCATAACCTCCTCCTTCACATCCTTGAGATTTAACCACTAAGCTAAGTGGATGACTTGTTCACAAGAGCACAAGACCTCCTAGTAAGTCTAAACTCGAGATCATTGGTCATACACACGGATAACCAAACGGTATCCGATTTCAGATCTATCTGAACCGATTGGATCCCTAGATCACGTACTTACTTTATTAAATTCTTCTCCCCTTGGAAAATATTTTTCTCCTCGAAAATAGAGCTATATATCTACTGTAGGCAACCCTCGAGCCTCATGTTCTAAAACTGGAAGAACATGGTCATGTTCTAGAACTAGAAGAACGTGTCTCATCTCTGTGGTGGCATCCCTGCCCAAATGATTCAAAACACTATCTCGCTTTGCAGTTCGATACACTAATCAAAGTACAAAGTAGTGAATGAATAATAAGGATGGATATAAAATATCCCTAGCCAATTCATAGTTTCTTGATGTGCGATCTAGGCACAATCATGTGAACTGGGTGGATTCAAATTACTTGTCCATTTCTTATCCCTCACAAGACTTTGAGATTCAATTGAATTTGTTTTGGATAACTTGAACTTTGGTTGTCCCAAACATCGAACTTGGATGTTTGTGCAATGGTTTACTCTTATTCAACTGTTACTTGATGTTTTCACCCGACTAGAGGACTACTTTGTACTAATGAGTTTAAAAATCCTATGTAAACTGTAGGAGAAAGTTTACCATAGTATAACTTAACCAATTCAAATTCAAAATGAAAATTATCCAACTTAGGAAACTTTTCTCAAAGACTTGAGCTAAAAGTTCTTGGGAATTGTCAATCTACTAAGCAATTCCTAACTTCTTTATTCTAGAGTATACTGGACTCTAGGAAATCATTTATGCTATAACTTGAAGCAAACTCAAATAAATAAGTCCACTTAGACTTATTATCTTTGGAAGATTGAAAAGGTTCTTGTATATAACATATCTAGGATGTTCAATTTAGTTATCTAGTTCTAACCGGTTCACCCTTGACTTTTATGAAAAGAATCAAATACTATATTTCCAAAAGATTTGGAAAGCAAAAAGAAATAACTAAAAATCTGTTCAACCGATTCAAACTTTGAAGATACGTAAACTTGCTATGAGTCAAAGTCTAGATGACTCAGGAGTTTAACTTTTCAAAGATCTCTTTCAATAAGGTATTGAAGCATTTTTCTATCTTTAAGAGAAATAAGCTAGATTCTCAAAAAGATTCAAAGTAATTGAAAACATCATCCAACTGCAAGATACTAGTGTGATAACCAACATTAGTGTGTCGACCCACTGAGGTTCTGTTGATGAGTTTTGTATTCAAATAATGCTTCACTTGAGAGTAAGTTCAGGTCATATTCCGTCTTCCTAACTCCTTACTGGAAATGCAATTCTTGTGCATTTCTTTGAGTCAAAAGAGTGAATTTTACCACGTTACACTAGGAACTTGATGCTTGACTTAGTCAATCAAATCCTTGGTTTGAAAAGATCAACACAAAATCAAAGTCCAACTTTTTCAGAAATTTATGAAATATTTCCGAACTAACAACACTTTATCTTGAAGTGCTTCGAGAAGATCTTGGAAGTTACTTACTTCATATCTTCTATTTCCTTTTCATCGGATTCCTTCAACATGCAGCAGACCAGAGATCAGACCTGATGCTCAATCATTATGTGAGACAAATGGAGCTCTTTTTTAGCGGGCACAACTGATAT
Organism: Ceratopteris richardii; assembly: GCA_020310875.1. NCBI lineage: Eukaryota > Viridiplantae > Streptophyta > Polypodiopsida > Polypodiales > Pteridaceae > Ceratopteris > Ceratopteris richardii. The sequence continues at coordinate 69,427,899 of CM035420.1, forward strand.
CAATCATAAAGATACACGGCCTATATGCCTTGTTATCTCCATTTTGCTGCTTGTAATCGGGTAGTGACCTCCAATAAGCAGCAGACAAGACATCACCTGTAAGCATTCTTGAAATATATCCATAGAATACCTATCTCCAAGAAGCAGACAAGGCATCGCTCCTTGATGAAAGTCTGTATGGATAGTTGCAATACTACGTGCCGATCGACTGGATGAACGAATGGCCTGCGAACGTGGTGATCACGAATTCAAGCCCTGCTACCATCTCTTGTGGAAGAGTTTTCTTTTGCGTTTGCTGCACACAAATCACAATTGGGAGTACAGGCATCAATTCCTGTGAGCATACACTAGAAAGTATACCTTTGATGACTTGCCCATATTGCAAACAACGCTAGACTTTGTGCTATAGACAAACACTGATGAATCCAGTGATCATCCTTCAAATCCTCTCTCTGTCTGCCAAGAACAATGATATATTTTGTTAATGAACATAGCTTCTGTAGCACGCGCTACAAGCTATCACCATAATTTTATGAACATAAGTACGTGAACGTTGCTAGTTCACATGGACAGAGGAGAGAATTATCTTCTAGGCAGCTTGTGAATACACTTTTTGAAGCTGTTTTGGGAAGCAAAAACAAAGCCATACAGAGGCTAAAAACAGATCTATGCACAGGTGCGGGCATCTATCTGAGATTCAGAAAGAAGTTCTCATTGAATGCTACTTGTCAAACTTGAACACAGGTTGATCAACTTAACATCCACCCCCGGCATTCTAGCAATCTTTCTTGTTGCACAACAAAAATCAAAATCTATAATGATCGCAAATTGCCTACATAAGAAAGATTGATCGGATATTGTATCAAGAGAGGTATAATGAAATTGTATTCCAGCTCTATGAGTGAGTGGTTAGCGCAAAGCCATCCTTGATACATCATCTGGGTTTGATACCTGGTCCTGTTGTGCATTTTACTACAACAAAAGTGATCATTTTTCTTGAAAAATAATTGAAAGCCACGACCAAACATATGCGACCAAGAGGATTTAGTCTAATCGCACAAACTACCATATAAATTTGTGAGAATCAAATCAATTCCAAAAGAAAACTAATCTCATGTATGGACAAGCTCCTCAACTTCCATATAAGCTTGCTTGAGCATGATGATGAACCATCAAGGTCACCATGGAATCTTGCCTAGAGCTCTGATACCAATGCAAGATTATGACCACCATGTGCTAGAGAGATGTCTCTCCTCCCAAGCAAATGCCTCTATATATAGCTCTCTCCAGGGGACTGCCTTCTTGGGCTGGTGGATACTAGCCATCCATGTGTCGGCCATGTAACTATAGGTGCACCAAGTGTCCGATTTAACTCGAGTTAACTCAAGTGGATGCTTCTAGAAGGCTCTGGAGCTCTTTGGGCAAAATAATCTCCCCATGTACCCCATGGGGATTGAACCCAAGACCTCCTCCTTCACATTCTTGAGACTTAACCACTAAGCTAAGTGGATCACTTGTTCACAAGAGCACAAGACCTCCTACTAAGTCTAAACTCGAGATCATTGGTCATATACACGGATGACCGAACGGTGTCCGATTTCACATCTATCTGAACCGATCGGATCCCTAGATCACAAACTTACTTTATTACATATTCTACTCTCGTAGAGAAACAGGCAAAGGTAGAAGCTTCCAAAGTGGAAGAGGAAATAGTAACCAAGATGAAGGTCAACAAGAAAATCTTGTGGGAGGTAGAAGAGAGTTTCGAGGGAAGGGGAGCCACATAGGTGGTAGAAATTTCCAAAGAAATGATTCAACTAATGATAGTAAAGGATGTTGGAACTGCGATAAACGTGGTCACTCTGAACGTGATTCGAGGTTGAAGAATCAAAATAACAAAAGGCAATAGAATTATTATGCATCGACAAGTGCATATGATTCAGAGAATTTGTTCATGGTACAACATAACATGATGAATACAATGTCCGCAAATGTTTTGAAATCAAATGGTAATGTCTCGTATGTTGATTCAACTACTTTAAATCATAAGGCATGTTGTGCAAAATGGTTTAGTATCTCTCAAAAATTTTATGTTCTTGGATTTGTTGAAAGAGGTCATGATACATCACATCCTATTGAGCATACAAGAAACATAACACTATCTATGGAGGATGGCAAGTTAAAAAATCTTGTTGATCTGCTGAATGTTCCAAATATAACAAAGAATTTTGCTTCTGTTGGATAAATTGTTGACTTGGGATTACAAGTCAGGTTCAATGCTAATGGTTTATATGTAGAAGGGTACAAACAGAATGGAAGGTTGGTCACGAAAGGGACAAAGTTGGTAGGATGTTCACTTAAAATGAAAATTCTTGAGATGAATGCAAATTATTTGAGGACAAATCTTGATGCAAAAGTAGAAAAATGTATCTTCATTGGGCACTCCCTTGAGCAAAAGGAATATAAAGACTATAGCCCACTCATAAAAAAAGTACTGAAGGTAAGCAGAGATGTGGTGTTTGATAAAATGTCAAGCTTCTATGCAAATGCTGAAAGAGGACTTAATCTTGACTCAAATGATAAAAGAAATGTTGAAAGTCAAGTTGAAAATCTCAAGTTTTGAGTGGACCGGATGTGTAACCAAGAAATAGTTCCAACTCAAATCCATGGAGTGAAAGATTGCGTGGAAATTTCAGTTCATCAAATTCATCAACTACATCCGAAAGGGTAAGAAAATTTTCTTATGAAAGAAGACCCCCACTTAATGTTTTGCTATTAATCTATCTCTTCAATTTAGCATGGTCTCAAGTATCCACACAGAGCACAAGTTCAAAATAAATTTTAGTCAAATCGCTGCAAAAAAAGATTTTCCTTGGATGAATTACATAGTCCCTGAAATCATGCATTTTTCTAAAGAAAATTTCATTAACACATAGTTCTAGATGACAAAATAGACAACTAGAGATGTGCATAATTAGCTTATATCAGCTCTGAACAAATCATACCCCAGAAAACCAAGCATACATGTCATCAGAACTTGTTATAGTAGAATAGATGGTAAAATAGTTAGTGGCATCAATCAACAAGGAGGTCGGTAGCGAAGGATATTAAATCTATCATCAAATAGTAATAAATCTCATCATACACGGGGTCAATAATTGTTAGAATTTCAGACTAACAGAGGATATGTAGGAGATCAGAGGTGCTTCGAGAGATCTATGCATCACGCATCACACGGATTGCTGAATCACATTTGTTCATTCATGTTGCTTTCTGTGCCAATGTTGTGAGATGATCCTCCACATAGAGGCATTAGATGCTTTAGATTGAAAATGGAGGAATCACGAAAATGGTTAGTTGCATGTACTCAAAGCATGACCAAGCTAATGTCCCTTTGTGTATTTCCAAAAATAATGATCGTGTATTGGCCTCACTTCTCTAAGCTATATGATGCCCTTTTATATTCAATCAACTCTAATATTAGAGTTGTTCCAAGATTTGCTCACATAAAAAATCAAGGTGCTTACTTTATTGATATGTAGAAAACAATGATGGTTGCTAGTTATGCCTTCTTATTGCCACTATTATATGAATGTATTGCTCTCCTTATATCAGGAGAATTGATGATTGCATAACAAGTGTCATGCAATTGAAGCTATCCATTAGCCAATGCAGATTTGAACACTGGAGCAATGTCTCATACATATCTGCTACTAGTCTTCCAAAGATGTTGGAAAAGCTTATTAGCAAATATATGCCCATTAGCATTCACTATAGTCATAAAGTTGTACTTAACATTGTGAGAGTTAGAGTGCAAGATATTGTCCCGATTATAACTGGCCTAATAACCATCAAATAATCATTCTCTTCTATTGTTCTTCAATTGGGATCAATCAAAATTTTAATTGTCATAATGCTCATTGCAACCATTTGTTAAAAAACAAATTAGGAAACCAATCTTCAGCGATTTCACCTTTCCCTCATTTGAGCCGCATTGCACATGATGATCTTCATGCCATCAATTCCATGTGAAGCATCTTTAAAGTAAAATGATAAATGATGATCACTGATTCCTTTCCTAAGTGGGGAGAGTAAATCTCTCTAACAACGTATTACTTTTTCATTTCTCTCAAACGTATAATGGTCGTGCCGATATATGTCAAGGACACTTTATTGAGCTTTATTAGATTTATCTACTAAGAGTGATGGCACTTTTGTTTCTTGCAAGCTCACTAATTCGTGGACATTAGTATTTTCCTTGTTTATTGTTCTTTATATATTTCACTAGTTGTATTGTTGTATTACATCATTCTTGAATATTCCTTTTATGTAATAGAAGAAGAAGAAGATCATTCTTCCTTGCTTCAATATGTGTGTTCTCCTCTTTGAGTGTAAGAGTGTGTGAGTGAGCTATCTTCCTTATCTCCTTTCTCCCCACACATCCATCTCATATACTGATGGTTCTCTCATATTAGTCTTTTTATAAAATAAGCTACAACCTTGGGCATTAAAAAAAAGAATGGTTGTTGATGATGCGTTCTCTATGATAAATAATTTGTTCATGATATTTACAAAAATTGAGTGTGAAATTGGATATGAAAATAAGGAAAAACAATAATGCGCATCATATTTTTCATGCACTTTAGATGGACCAAAAACCTTCTGCATGGTGCGAGTTTCAAAATAGATTAAAAAACAAATCTAAGAATCAAATTCATCTTCACACTTTTGGCTCTCACTTTCATCATTCCCTTCACTCTGAACATTATTTAAGACCACTATCAATAGCATATTTTTCACCTTCAAACTAATTGAATAGCTCCGCTTGTATACATACAAAAGGAATCTTGAACAAAGTGCTATCAGACACTTTTAAATTATAATTATCATTATCATTTACTTTATGCACTTTGTATAGACCAATCCATCTTTTAGTCAACGTTTTGTGTTTTCTATATTGAGCATCAAAGGAATTATCATAGATAAGCATCTAGTGACGAATTTCATAATTCTTTGTTCTCAATCAATGGCTCCTATCGAACTCGACCACCTTTAGAAGGTAGATGGGTAGCCAAAGATGGTTTGTAGAATCTTAATTCTTCATTATAGAAGGACTTATCTTAAAATTTTTATGGCTTAGAGTGTTCTACACTTCACCATGGGGTATAAGTGAATTCTCTTGTGAAAACTTTGAGATATCATCTCTAAACGTTGTGTCTAAACTTTGAGATATCCTCTCTAAGCTTTGAGATATAAATGACTTAAAAAGTATTTTATTTTCGTTGTGTCTTGGGAGAATGACTATAGACGCTTGCCTTGCTCCATTAATGGATGAGGAGGGCATTCCAAGATCTAGTACCGATGTCTTCAATCCTCATAATGTTTTGCCATTCTCCGTTGTTGAAGCAGGACACACCCAAAACACGATGCTCAAAAATATAAAATATAAAAACTTGTAGATCACAACAGGAAATAATAGATATGATTAAAGCAAAAAATAAACAAGAACAAAACAAAAACTAATCAAAGTAATTATGAAAACAAGATATCAAATATAGTACGACCAATTACAAAATATAGCAACTGAAAACCATTTCTGCAATTCCTAATAGGTATAGCAACAATTATTTTGATATTTGAACCCATAGCTCCATCAACAATTATTTTGATATTTGAACCCATATTTTGGAGGAGAGGGAGATATCATAAGCTTCTCCAATGAAAAAATAATTTCCTACATCAAAATCAAGGATTCAATAATTGCAGGTCGGTCTGAAGCTAACCTCTAAATGTGAGAGATAAATGAAGTTCTCCGAATGTGTGTGTGTGTTATTTTCTAGTTTATAGGGAGAGTAGACTAGTTTATAAGGAGAGTACAGAAAGCTCCGCAAGACAAAAAAAACCTGCTTTTTGAACGTGGGGTTGCATACTTTGTTTTGAATAGATTTCCCTTTCGGTTATACAACATGGCACATGGAAAATGTCGTGCTGAACTCCTTTTGCCACCTCAAAGCGGTAAGGCAAACAAGCTTTGCAATGCGAGTTTAAAAATCTGAGGTACTTGTTACGTGGCATTTTTGAGGAGATAGTTTCTCCTGCGTCATCGAAATGTACCCGTAACAACTATGAAGCACGCGGGCAGCTGCAAATCGAGCCAAAACCACAACGGGATTTCAGACACGTCTTCGCGGATTCTTAGAGGTGGCCGAACTTTGGATCGCCTTATAAACATCATTTTCTCACACTCACAGATTGACAGTTCAACACCTTCAGCCTCAAAGTTTCGATTTCCTGTCGCAGTGCTCCATCATCATCCCTCCCACTACGTAGGCTTGCGAAGCGTTTGCGCTCACCCATTGCACACACGTTGCTCCTGTCTGCTGAGACTTCTACGTCCTGATGTGTTATACTCCATCGGACTGCAAGTTGTAGGAAGCCTGTCGACCTCGTACATCAAGCAAGCATTGACAAATGAAGTAGCAAACTCTTGCTCGATTACACTCTGCAGACCATAATAAATTGGATTTTTTAGGAAACTTATATCCATAAATCTATCATAGTTTGACGGTGCATGAACTGGATCTGTTCTCTTCTTCAACCTCAAGAGAGAGAGAGCGATGGATTCGAATGATCTTCGAAGTCCTTGTGTTGTGGAGAAGCCACACATCGTTCTTGATGATCTTTTGACCACCGCACGTAGGAAGCGCAGGGCGACTCGCATGTCTTATATACCTCCTCGTCCCACTAAGCGTCCTGCTGGTGATTCAAGTTATGGCTGCGGTTCAATATGTTCCTTTGGTGATTTTGTTCGTAATAAATCAAGAGGGTTCGAGTGTAAATATTTGGGAGGCATATGTAGGGAAGGATATGCTTCTAGGGTTCTCGCAAGTGGACTTGACAGATCCCTATCATTGCCCGCAGACTCTTATGAGATCAGTAAGGGAATCGGTATTTCATATAGAAGAATAGGAGGGAGTCAAGAGGATAACGCTGAATTTCTCCAGAGTTACATCGTCGGTATAAGCTTGCTGAAAGATTGTCGGGCGTTTTTTACCCCGCCAAAAACATGTCCTACCGTTAATACACAAACATCAAACCTACCTTCTCAAGTTGTTAGTAGCGGCCATTGTGTGGATAATTCTGCTCTCCATCTAGCGAAAGCAGTCTCTGACATTCCATTGCTGCACCTAGACAATGCTTCTTTCGAGAGTGCTAAAGATAGTTTTGATGGAGAAAGAAATCCCTCACAGAAGTCAAACAACAATGTGAACATGCATGCTCTCGAGAGCGCTGAACAAAGTTTTGATGGCGTTGGAAGTCCTTCGCAGGCGTCAAACGGAGATCTGGCTCACAAGGTTGACACGAGTGATGGCAGTTCACCGAAGATACTTGCAGACGATCTGTATTTGGTTGGTACAACTGCCTTTTTGAAAAAAAACACAGAAGGAGAGCTTTGCAATATTTCCAGAGATTGTACCTTAAAGATGAGCCAAGAACGTCCGTCGAATCACCCTCCAAGTGCCAAAATGCTCATCTGTGGCAGACGTAGAGAGATGGAAGACACAGCCGTCGCTATTCCATCCTTCATGAAAATCTCCAAGTGTTCGCCTTCTGATAAAGCAAAGAATGATGCAGATTTATCTGATCTTCATTTCTACGCTGTTTATGATGGACATGGTGGTTCACAGGTCAGCATCGAGGATATCTCTGTATCTCTCATCAATATTGCAGGGTTTTTGACACTTTTATCTTTTCGTATCAGGCGTCTATCTATTGTGCACAACGATTTCACCACGCCTTAGAAGAGGAAATTACGCTCTTCTCATTGACTGGCTCTAGTGAAATAGGTGACTGGAAGAGTGCCATATCCTCATGCTTCATGAAAGTGGACAAGGAGGTAGGAGGCATATGCCCTTACGGAACTTGCGACGATATTCACAGCACTGCGGATTGCTGCTCTGGTACCATCGCTCCAGAAAACGTTGGAACTACGGCTGTTGTTGCTGTGATGAGTTCTTCGCATATTGTCATAGCAAATTGCGGCGACTCCAGAGCTTTGTTGTGTAAAGGTGGTGAAGCCATAGCCTTATCACAGGATCACAAGGTATGTGGAGAAAGCTGAAAATGGCTCAGAATTTGATATTTTCTTGTTTCTGTGCAAATAATCTCGTTGTTATAGTGCTATCTCACTGGAAAAATTTCCTGATGCTGCAGCCCGAAAGGGTCGATGAGACTAGGCGTATCGAAGCTGCAGGTGGCTGTGTGACACCTTGGAAAGGTTATAGAGTCGCGGGACTATTGGCATTGTCTCGAGCTATAGGTAATGCTATCATGCATTCTCTTTTTGTATTCTGCGAAAGGTGAAGGTATGATTTTTGAAATGTTTTAAGTAGGCGATCGGTACTTGAAGCGATATGTGATTGCTGAGCCAGATATGGTTTATCTAGAACGCTCGGATGAAGATGAGTTCCTTATACTTGCGAGTGACGGTCTGTGGGATGTAATTGACAACGAGAGCGCTTGTCATGTGGCGCGGAGATGTTTTGCTTCTAGCCAACGGGATGACCTCGCCTCTGCAACAGCAGCTTCTACTCTGGTAAAGTTGGCATTCTCAAAGGGAAGCCAAGACAATATCAGTGTAGTTGTAGTGGATTTGAGGCGTCGGCAGAAATGAGCTCTCTTTTGTCACATGAGAAGTCTAAGGTGTCGTACATTTATATTCAGACCTCTTTCCTTTGGAAGGAATGTCTTTCCTTTGGAAGGAATGTATAGCTGAAGGTACGCAAGATATGCAGGCAAGTGAGAAAAACCTTCACATATTGCTTAATCTCTTGTATATCATGCACCCTTTTTGTAAGAACCGCTCATGAAATCAGCACTCCATCTTCACTTTTCTTGCTTTCCATTTGCTTATGATCTTTTCCAGTCGAAGCGACAAACTCATTATCATCACTGCAGGATGTCAAACTCATTATCATCAAACACGATTTCGAATTGCAAGCTTTATGCCGTGCTTTCCGATTTTTTGATCGAGAGATTTGTTGTGAGGTTGCTTAATAATGTTTAAATATTGCTTTAGCATGAGTATATCTTTCAAGGCTTTTATGCGAATGTACGACGTGCTATCAACAGATGTGATGATGATAAACTGTGTAACGTCATAACGTGGAAGAAAGTCGAAGTACAATGTTGCTTCCTGAAAGGAATGTTGGAAATGTTGCTTCCTGAAAGGAATGTTTTAGTACATGCATTTGAATAATTTACAGAAGCAACAGTGAACTGCTATATCCTTTTCATTGGAAGAATAAAATGATGTCTTCTCCATCGTGAAGTCGTCGTGCTTTATTACTTCAGTTGTTGCATTACTGAAAACATCAATTAGATCATGAAGGCACATTGAGAAACAGCTAAAATGTTTGCGAATAATACACACAAGTACATCAACCAAAAAACTTCGCTTTTATATGAAGACCAATATTCGTGCATATTCATTAAGCATCGAAATGCTATTCGTTCTTCGCACCAACACTAAAATGCTTCTACCTTGTAAACAGAATGATGGTTTTTATTTAACCACAACGTTTGTTCCGTGTTTATTTATAAGCACATAATTTTTATATTAAAATTTCCGAGCAATTTCAATCTTGTACCAATTTCCCAGCAATATCAATCTTTTATCTGCAACATATTTTACGTAATGGATTCATAAAGTGTACCACTTCTATATGTGTGTACATATGCGCGCATATATCTGCATGTATCTCTCACTACAACACATCGAGGGTATACCGAGGCTGCTACCGAGGAAATTGAATGGGCGTGATTTCTTCGCGACGTCGGTGTTACAGTCGGTATAGGCATCGGAAAGAAAGCATCGGTATAAGCGCCGGTATAAGTGTTGGTATGAGTGCCGGTATAAGCGTCGGTATTTTCGACGCACATACGGACGTCCATACCGACGTCCCGCTGGGTGTACCGGCGCATATACCGGCGACCATACTGGAGCTATCGATGCGTATACCGACGACCATACCTGCACAAGTTTTTTTGGGCAGAGTGTGTTGTCTTTTGCTACAGCATGATGTTGTTTAGCAAAAGACAATACACTCTGCCCAACTGAGTACATGTGTTATGTACTCTAATGGCAACCAAAACATAAACTTATATGAGCAAAAATGAACAATGATTCATGTACAAAAAGTCGTATATTCCATAAATGAAAAATGTACAGAAGTGTGGCAAAGCACTTCCATATAGGAATCGAATACAAAATTATGGTACATCATTGCCACATAAGAGTGTAATACAAAATTGTGGCAATGTGACAAAACACTTCCATATAGGAATCGAAATTATATAAAATTATGGTTCACCATTGTCGTATGCGAGTGTGATACAAAATTGTGGCATTGATCAAAATATCTACACTTACAATCCTGCAACAAAACATATGTATAAAATAAGACCAATTAACATGAAATTATAAACAACAACTAGAAACACGAAACCAAGATATAACTTTACCTAATCAAGAATATTCTCCCATGAGACGATTGCACCGCGTCCCTCTAAGTCTTGTAACAGTGCAGTCACTGTTGGGAGAAATGGTTGGATGCACTCAAGAAATGAGTTGAAGCTGCTAGACCTGCTTTGCTTCAGTACCCTTTGGCTTCAGATATGCATAGTACACTTGCTTAGCTTCCAAATGACACAAAGAAACCATATATGTACTTTGCAAATGGTTTGTGTAATGATCAAACCAAAACAGATAACTTGGCTTCTTCACAAATCCAAAAACTTGCTATTTTTGTAGTGATACCTGCTGAGTGTTATGCTTAGTGTGTCCAGCACACTTGCAATTGAGACAAATCCTTTTGGGAATATTAAATTACTTTAGTAGGCTACCATTTGCAAGTGGAATGAAAAGAAATGATAAAACACATCCAGAGAAATTGATTTAGCAAACTTAGAAGCACTCTCGATTTTTTAGGAGTTGTGTAGAACAATACCTGTGACCACTTCGAGCGCGATTTCTCCCAAATGGCTGAATGACATATTCTGAAATTTTGTATGCTTGTAGAGGACCTTGAGCTGGTTCCAATGAGCTATTGAATTCTTGATTTGGTTCAGTGAGCACTGAGAAATGCTCCTTGGAAGTTGACAGACTTGAAGTAGAAAACACAGAGAACCAAATATGATGAATGTGTATATATCTATTGATTGATATGATTTTACAAGCTCATTAGCATGACAAGCATAGCTAATTGAGGTGTGGTGATGTAGGCTATGGATTAGCACTAACACACACACAATTACAAGGGCAATAAGCCTCGGGAGTTGAGCTACTACATAAGAACTACTGCCACGACTTTTTTCCATAGTTCTTATAGAAGGTTTTTCTATGATTTGAATTTGAAATTCAAATGTAGGCTCCCTAGAATCTCTCCACTAAAGGTAGGGAGATATTCTCTCCATTACAACATTCAAGTTTCCACGACTTTCTCAAGTAGGTGTGATTACAAGATATTCCTAGTCACAATGACTTTTACACTAAGTAAAAAAAGTGAGAACTTATAAGCATGAGTTTCTATGACTCAATTAATCCAAGCTAAGCTTCCAAGATCCAAGCTTATATGATGTCTTCAAAAAAACAAGTGTGAAGGCTTGATTTACACCAACAGCTCCCCCTCAAGACAAACACTTTGGCCTAAGTCTTCTCTTTCAATCTTCAATTACATCCTGCAATCCAATCATGGATTTAAATCTGCATAACTTGTTTCCATCCAATGCCTTTGTAAGTAAATCTGCACATTGCATATTAGTAGACACATAAGTTAATTGAATGTCTTTACTCAGTAACTTCTCCCTCACATAGTGGTAATGAACCTCTATGTGTTTGGTTCTGGCATGATATATTGGATTAGCTGCAAGGTGAAGAGAGCTAGTGTTATCTCCAAATATGATTGGTGGCCTTGTACATATGCCTAACTCTGTATATAGAAGCTTCAACCAGATAGCTTCTTGAGTGGCATTGGCAAGCCCTTTATACTCTGCTTCAGTGGATGATAATGCCACTGTAGGTTGCTTCTTGGCTAACCAAGAAATAGGTTTATCTCCTGCAAAACAAATGTAACCTGATGTGCTCCTCCTATCATCTTTGCATCCTGCCCAATCTGCATCTGAGTACACTTTAAGATCAATATCTGATGTGTATGGAAAATACAAACCATGACTTTGAGTTCCTTTGAGGTACTTCAAGATTTTCTTTGCTGCCTCTAGGTGAGGTGCCCTTGGTTTGTGCATGAATTGACTAAGCACACTAACTCCATATGCTATGTCAATTCTTGTCAAGGTAGCATAGTTCAAACTACCTACCATACTTTGATATCATGTAATGGCTTGTAGTTCATCCCCTTCATGAGCACTTAGCTTTAGGTTGACCTCCATTGGAGTAGTTGAGACTTTAGCATCCTGCAAGCCAAACTTCTTGACCATATCCTGTACATACTTCTTTTGAGTGATATATATACCTGAGTTGGTGTAGACTAACTCAAGACCTAAGAAGTACTTCAATAATCCAAGATCACTAATCTTGAATTCTTTCATCATCTGTCCTTTGATCTGCCTAATCCCATTGACATCATTGCTTGTAATGATGATGTCATCAACATAAACACACAAATAGATTACCTCTGTACTACTTCTCTTTATGAATAGAGAAGTGTCAGCTTTGCTCATTACAAATCCTTGGTCTAGGAGGTAGGTTGTCAACCTGTAATTCCATGCTCTAGGTGCCTGCTTCAAACCATATAGAGCCTTCTTCAATTTAAAAACATAGTTTACCTTCTTGGGGTCTTCATAGCCAGGTGGTTGTGACATGTAGACTTCTTCAAATATCCATCCATTCAAGAAAGCATTTTTGAAATCTAATTGGTACATGTTCCAATTCTTGGATGCAGCTACACTCACCAATATTATGATAGTTGGCATTTTAGCCACAGGAGAAAATGTCTCCTCATAATCAATGCCTTGGGTTTGTGCAAAACCCTTGGCAACCAACCTAGCTTTGTACCTGTTTATTGTTCCATCTGAATTCCTCTTTAGCTTGTAGATCCATCTGGATCCTATCACCTTCATAGATTCCTTCTTGGGTACCAAGTCCCAAGTATCACTCTCCTTGAGAGCTTCCATTTCTTCATCCATAGCTTCTTTCCATTCTGGTTTGATGATTGCTTCTTCATAAGTACCTGGTTCTTCATTCAACAAATCCTTTGCAAGATATACAGAATGTTTAGTTACAAGTGATGTGTCATACCCAAATCTGATTGGTCTTTTGCTTTCTCTCTGAGATCTTCTAATTGCTTGAGTTGAGGATTCTGGTATATCCTCTAGCTTTTTCATCTTCATCTTTCCTTTGGACTTCCATGCCTTGAATTCCTCAATGTTTATTGTATCATCATCATCTGAGCTTGATTCATCTTTCTGAATTGGTTCCTCCTTGGTGAGCTTTGGGAAATCTTCCTCCATATCATAGGGTAGACTAACCTTCCTGCATTCATTCTCATACCATGAGTCATTCTCATCAAAGATGACATCTCTGCTTACCTTGAAGCCTTTGTTTGTTGGGTTGTAGAATCTGTATCCCTTTTGGTTCAAATCAGAACCAATGAAGATACACTTTTTAGCTTTAGGATCTAGCTTTCCCCTTACCTGTGAGGGAATATGCACATATGCTACACAACCAAAGATTTTGCAATGATCCAGAGAGGGTCTCTTACCATGCCAAGCTTCATATGGTGTCATGCCATCAAGTGATTTGGATGGCAACCTATTTATGAGATAGGTGGCTGTGGACACACTCTCTGCCCAAAGATAATTTGGCAACTTCTTTTCATTAAGCATAGACCTAGCTGTTTCTACTATAAGTCTATTCCTTCTTTCAGCTACCCCATTTTGTTCAGGTGAGTACCTTGTAGTAATCTCTCTTTTGATGCCTCTTCCCTGCAAGAAATCTTCAAACTCATTGGAGAAGTACTCTCCTCCACCATCTGACCTTAGCCTCTTCAAGCCTTTTCCTGTTTGATTTTCAACAAGTGCAAGATACCTCTTGAAACAATTAAACACTTCATCTTTATGCTTCATAAAGTATAAAATGGTCCATCTGCTATAATCATCAATGAAGGACACATAATACCTTGAACTTGAAATGGAAGGGTCCTTGCTAGGCCCCCAAACATCTGTGTGTACCAAGTCTAGGTAGTCTTCATGCATGAAACCTTTCCTTGAATAGGGCAACCTATGAGACTTACCAAACTAACATGCTCCACACTTATAAATCATGTGTTGCTTGGATACATTAGGTATCCCAAGCACACATTGATCCCTGCACATTTGCTTTAGGGTTCTTTCACCTATGTGACCTAACCTCTTGTGCCATATCTCTAACTTTGAAAGTGTTTGATCCTTGTAATTATATAAAGCAATGTTCTTGGTGTCTTCTAGCTCAAAAGTAAACAATCTACCTGATTTTTCTCCCTTGGCTATCCTTCTGAATCCATGTCTTGGGTCCTCCACATATGCTCCATGTTGAGTGAATCTGACCTGCAAACCTTTCTCCACAATCTGACCAACACTCATTAGATTCTTGGTGATGGTTGGTACATAGAGTACCCTGCTCAATAGGTTCTGGTTACCATCACATGTCTTCACATTTCCAATCTTTACAAGAGAGTGTTTAGTATCATCACCTGTTTGTACCTGATGTTTGCCTTTGGGTTCTTCCAAATCAGAGAGTAATGCCACATTGCCAGCTACGTGGTTAGAACATCCTGAGTCAATATAAAATAAATGATCATCATTTGTACTTGCCTTGGAGGTCATATTCATGATCAATAGGGAGTCATCTTGCTCCTCTGTGTAATTGTTGTAATCCCTTCTATTTCTGAATCCACCTTGGTAGTTACCATTGTGGTTGTTGTTATAATTGTTGTTGAATTGATTGTTGTATCCATTGTAGCTTTGATGTTGGTTGAATCTGCCTCTCCCTTGAGAGTATCCACCTCTTGAGTAGCCTCTTCCTCTCTGATTCTTGTAGTTCTTGTAGCATTCATCTGTGGTATGATTGGACAATCCACAAATGTTGCATGGTGATGAGTTGTAGGGTCCCCCCTACTTGACTTACCTCCTCTGCCTCTTCCTCTAGAAGATCTACCTCTCCCTGCATAATTAGCTTGGGAGGTAGAGCCTTCTTCATCCTGTTTCTTCCCTTTACCTTTATCCTTAACTTTCTTATCAGTATAGAGAGCAGAGGGGTTGTTACCTTTTGATTGATCTCCTGCTTTTGTAAACTTTGCTTCATGTGTGAATAGTTGGCCCATGAGTGTTGTGAGATCTGGGGTATGCATGTCCATATAGAGGTCCATTGCAGTGGTAAAACTTTCCCACTTATCATCTGCCTTGAGACCATTTGTTACTTGCCTGACTATTTGTTCCTCTTCAATCTCCTCTCCAATGCTTGCTAATTGGTCTGCCACATCTTTAATCTTTGTCACATACTCTGAGACTGATTGCTTGGGCTGCTTCTTGAGGGTTGTGAATTCAATCCACAGTTGATTCTTCCTAGCCCTTGTGTTGGAAGAAAAGTAGTTTGACAAGGTTTCCCAAGTCTCTTGGGAAGTCTTACAGTTCCTTATATGAGGTAAAAGGAAATCAGATATAGAGTTAAGAAGGTAAGACCTTGCCAAAGCATCCTTTGCACACCATTGGTTGAGTCTCTCATGTTCATCCTTGGTGGGTAGTCCTCTAGCTTTAAATGAGGGCAATTCCTCATCTCCTGATATGTATCCAAGTAAGCTCCTTCCTTGTAGATAGGTCTTCATCCTCAGAGACCAAGCTTGGTAGTTGTTCCTGTCCAATTTGTCAATGAATGAAGGAAATCCATCTCCCATGATTACCTTATTTGCTCTGATACCACTGTTGGGAGAAATGGTTGGATGCACTCAAGAAATGAGTTGAAGCTGCTAGACCTGCTTTGCTTCAGTACCCTTTGGCTTCAGATATGCATAGTACACTTGCTTAGCTTCCAAATGACACAAAGAAACCATATATGTACTTTGCAAATGGTTTGTGTAATGATCAAACCAAAACACATAACTTGGCTTCTTCACAAATCCAAAAACTTGCTATTTTTGTAGTGATACCTGCTCAGTGTTATGCTTAGTGTGTCCAGCACACTTGCAATTGAGACAAATCCTTTTGGGAATATTAAAGTACCTTAGTAGGCTACCATTTGCAAGTGGAATGAAAATAAATGATAAACCACATCCAAAGAAATTGATTTAGCAAACTTAGAAGCACTCCCGATTTTTTAGGAGTTGTGCAGAACAATACCCGTGACCACTTCGAGCACGATTTCTCCCAAATGGCTGAATGAAATCTTCTGAAATTTTGTATGCTTGTAGAGGCCTATGAGCTGGTTCCAACGAGCTATTGAACTGTTGATTTGGTTCAGTGAGCACTGAGAAATGCTCCTTGGAAGTTGACAGACTTGAAGTAGAAAACACAGAGAACCAGATATGATGAATGTGTATATATCTATTGATTGATATGATTTTACAAGCTCATTAGCATGACAAGCATAGCTAATTGAGGTGTGGTGATGTAGGCTATGGAGTAGCACTAACACACACACAGTTACAAGGGCAATAAGCCTCGAGAGTTGAGCTACTACAGAAGAACTACTGCCGCGACTTTTTTCCATAGTTCTTATAGAAGGTTTTTCTATGATTTGAATTTGAAATTCAAATGTAGGCTCCCTAGAATCTCTCCACTAAAGGTAGGGAGATATTCTCTCCATTACAACATTCAAGTTTCCATGACTTTCTCAAGTAGGTGTGATTACAAGATATTCCTAGTCACAATGACTTTTACACTAAGTAAAAAAAGTGAGAACTTATAAGCATGAGTTTCTATGACTCAATTAATCCAAGCTAAGCTTGCAAGATCCAAGCTTATATGATGTCTTCAAAAAAACAAATGTGAAGGCTTGATTTACACCAACAGTCAGTCCATGTCGATATCCATATGATTCTTCAGTTTGCGTTGGAGGACGAACCACTGCCAACTCCTATATTAAATATGCACAATGTTAGATGAATATACATAATATACTTAACACAAAAAACTTCAATAATTAACATCATACTTACAAATTGGTAGCGCATACTGTCGTATCCGCCGCTACCTAAATGCGACATTCCAACCGTATCTAAACGTGTGGTGGCCGCATCTCTCTGTTGACGATACCAATCAGGCATATGTTGATGCTCATCCTGAATCGATTCCCATTCGTCAACATCTAGCCATACAGGCTTCGGTAAGCCTGCTTTGAACGCATCGCAAGCTTCCGATCGTCGATGCGACATCACCTCACGTGCTGTATGTTGATTCCAATCGGAACTCACAATAGGATTGCCAGGTGCTTATGCATTGTGTGATATGATTTTTAGAGTCTCTATCCTGTTCGGTGCTTGCTTGTATACATACATGTACATATACATACATGTACATATACATATGCATATGCATTCATGTATACATATGCATTCATGCATGCATATGCATTCATGTATACATATGCATTCATGTATGCATATGCATTCATGTATACATATGCAGTCATGTATACATATGCGTTCATGTATTCATGTATGCATATGCATATGCATTCATGTATGGATATGCATATGTATATGTATACATATGCATATGCATATCCTTCATGCATGCATGTATGTATGCATATGCATTCATGTATGTATGCATATGCATGCATGTATGCATATGCATATGCATGCATATACTATATGCATATGCATTCATGTATGTATATGCATTCATGTATGCATATGCTTGCTTGTATGCATATGCATGCTTAAGTTTGTATACATATGCATATGCTTGCTTGCATATGTATACATGTATACATATACATATACATATGCTTGCTTGTATGCATATTAGAAAACAAAAATATAAAGAAAGAAAACAAAAAATAAATAAAGATATTAGAAAACAAAAATATAAAAATTCATGCATGCATGCATGTATGCATATCCCTCATGCATGCATGTATGCATAAGCATGCATGCATGTATGCATATGCATGCATGTATGCATATGCATGCATGTATGCATATGCTTGCATGTATGCATGTGCATATCCTTCATGCATGCATGTATGCATATGCATTCATGTATGTATGCATATGCATTCATGTATGTATGCATATGCATTCATGTATGTATGCATATGCATTCATGTATGTATGCATATGCATTCATGTATGTATGCATATGCATTCATGTATGTATGCATATGCATTCATGTATGTATGCATATGCATTCATGTATGTATGCATTCATGTATGTATGCATATGCATGCATGCATGTATGCATATGCATGCATGTATACATACGCATGCATGTATGTATGCATATGCATGCATGCATGCATGTATGCATATGCATATCCTTCATGCATGCATACATGTATGCATATGCATATCCCTCATGCATGCATGCATATGCATATCCTTCATGCATGTATACATGTATGCATATGCATATCCCTCATCCATGCATGTATGCATATGCATGTATGTATGCATATGCATATCCTTCATGCATGCATGCATGTATGCATGGATATGCATGCATGTATGCATGGATATGCATGCATGCATGTATGCATGTATGCATATGCATGCATGTATGTATGCATATGCATGCATGCATGTAGGCATATGCATATCCTTCATGCATGCATATCCTTCATGCATATGCATATCCTTCATGCATATGCATATCCTTCATGCATACATGTATGCCTATGCATATCCTTCATGCATGTATACATGTATGCATATGCATATCCCTCATGCATGCATGCATGCATATGCATGCATGCATATGCATGCATGCATGCATATACATGTATGTATGCATATGCATTCATGCATGTATGCATATGCATGCATGCATATGCATGCATGCATATGCATGCATGCATGTATGCATGCATGCATGTATGCATGCATGCATGTATGCATATGCATGCATGCATGTAGGCATATGCATGCATGCATGTAGGCATATGCATGCATGCATGTAGGCATATGCATGCATGTATGCATATGCATGCATGTATGCATATGCATGCATGTATGTATGCATATGCATGCATGTATGTATGCATATGCATGCATGTATGTATGCATATGCATGCATGTATGTATGCATATGCATGCATGTATGTATGCATATCCCTCATGCATGCATGTATGTATGCATATCCCTCATGCATGCATATCCTTCATGCATGCATGTATGCATATGCATGCATGCATGTATCCATATGCATGCATGCATGCATGTATACATATGCATGCATGTATACATATGCATGCATGTATGCATATGCATGCATGTATGCATATGCATGCATGTATGCATATGCATGCATGTATGCATATGCATGCATGTATGCATATGCATATCCCTCTCTCTCTCTCTCTCTCAAAAACAAAAATAAAGAGAGAAGATATTAGAAAACAAAAATATAAAGAAAGATAGAAGAGTGATATATGTCTTACTTTCATTGATGTAATTTTCGAACCAAGGTTGTACCGATGAATCCAGTTGAAGTTCTCCTTCGTTGAATTTCCAAAGATTTGATCTCAAAAATCTCTTGCAAAACTAAAGAGAGAAGATATTAGAAAAGCAAAAACATAAAGAAAGAAAATAGAGTGATACAATATGTGCGATCTACTTACCAAAGCGTCAAATCTATAAAAATAGAGGTGTGTTTAGAAAAAGAGAGAGGGAAGGAGAGGGAAAGAGAGAGAGAGAGAGAGAGAGAGAGAGAGAGAGATAGAGAGAGAGAGAGAGAGAATTGTTTGAATCATGGTCGTCAAAATCCAGTTGAAGTACTTCTTTGTCGAATCTCCAAAGATTTGATCCCAAAATCTCTTGCAAAACCAAACAAAGAACATGTTAGTAAAGAAAAAACATAGAAAAAGAAAAAAGAGTGTTACAATATGTGTGATCTACTTACAAAAACTTCAGATCTATAAAGATAGAGGTCTGTTTAGAGAGAGAGAGAGGGAGAGAGAAAGAGGGAGAGAGAGGGAGAGAGAGTGAGAGAGAGAGAGAGAGGGAGAGAGAGAGATAGTGAGAGAGAGGGAGGGAGAGAGAGGGAGGGAGGGAGAGAGAGAGAGAGGGAGAGAGAGAGGGAAGGGAGGGAGAGAGGGAGGGAGAGAGAGAGGATCACAAACAGAGATCTGTTGTTGGTGCATGCAAACCCGAAAGCAGATGTTCTAGATTCAAAACGCTCAGAATGACGAATTTCAGGTTCGGGCCCGATTAAAAAGAGAGCGTCGGTATAGGCGTCGGTATAGGTGTCGGTAATTCTAGCAACATATCGACTTGTATACC
Source organism: Ceratopteris richardii (assembly GCA_020310875.1). Taxonomy (NCBI): domain Eukaryota; kingdom Viridiplantae; phylum Streptophyta; class Polypodiopsida; order Polypodiales; family Pteridaceae; genus Ceratopteris; species Ceratopteris richardii. The sequence goes on from CM035420.1 coordinate 69,448,394, forward strand.
GATGCTTTTTTTCTGAGGAAAAGCGGCTTTCCCAAATTGTCCGAGGGGTATACCGACGCCGACAGCTGCCCGTCGGTACACTGACTGTCGGTATTCCCTCGATATGTTGTAGGGTCTCCCTCTCTCTCTCTTTCTCTTTCTCTCTCTGCATATATATATATATATATATATATATATATATATATATATATATATATATATATATATATATATATATATATATATATATATATATATATATATATATATATATATATATATATATATATATATACCTCTTGAATTTCTGACTTATGAAATTGTAGAAGGTTTCAGAGTTCCAGAAGAAAGAGATATCGAAGAACCAAAAAAGATTCCACCACATTTCAAGGATATGCCGAAGTGGTTATATCAAACCTAGAAGGACAATGGTATAAGAGAATACAAATGACTTAGGTATTTGGCATTATTATTTTCGGATTGAGTTCAAGTACAGAGATAAGTGTATCTACATGACACAAGAGAAATACATTGACAAATTATTGGAAAGGATAGAGATGACAGATTCCAAGCATATGCAGATACCAATGAATGTCAATGTGTCATTACAGTCATAAGTAGATCTAGAACCGTTTTATGCAGTCAAGTAGTTGAGTGCTTGATATATGTATGTAATGCATGTCTAGACATTAAGTTTGCAGTTTCTCAAGTATCCCGGTTCATGTATGATCATCTTTAGATTTAGTGGAAATTAGATAAGAGATATTTGCAAATATCAATACTTTTTGCAAGTTATTAAGCCTTGTACCATTGTGACATTGAAGGGTCGATTGTTGGAATCAATATCTAGTTGGTTCAACAACCAACATAAGAGTTAATGTTCCTACCTCCTCTTCAAAAAAAAATGGCTCGCACTATGGCTACATCAAACCTCTCCCAAAGATGTGATCAAGGTTCAAATCCCTTCGTCTGCACTAGCGTAGCACCATCATAGTTTTTTGAAAAGCTTTTACAGAAAACTAAATTAGTAGCATGGATAAAATTTGGCCATCATGATACAATGTTGATTTTTTGCAATGCTTTTTGGGGGGTGCCGATTTTGGTGACCAAATATTCTTTTCAAGGGCTTTTAATTAAGGCTTAAAACTATATAATAAGGGGTTTGCTCATTGTAAGAATATCTTGTCAAGAAGTATCTACTCAACGCAAGGGGGAGGAGGAGATCTTGGAGTCTCTCTTGGAGGGAGAGTTTCAACACTCTTGGAGGAGGTGTGCTCTACATCTGGAGATATATGGAGGAGTTCATGTTAGCTAACCATCAACAATGTTGTTGATATACTGTGAGTAATAGGGCTTTTTCTGTTCTCACTTGTTCATTCACTAGTTTCTTGATTTAGGATAGTTTGCTATAAAATAGTCCTATAATATTCGTATTCTCTATATTCTCTCATCCACACTCTTCATACCACTTAGGCACACAATCTCTTATATCTAGTTCCTATGTTTGACCTAGATTCAACTATTGTCAGTTTATATCATATTCACACATTGTAATTTGACATTGGAATATAAAAAGTGTATTTGAGCCTCATAGCTTACCGTTACACTTGAAATCTTGCCTATTCTCTCTCTATCTCCCACTCATCATCCTTTTGAGTATTAAGGTGTGTATGTAAAGGTTCATGTGTTGGAATATCTTTTAAACTTGTTATTAATTGTTATTGAGGACCACTCCACTTACAACATAAATTTCTTTCGTCATCCTAAAACATGATGTGGAACTTTTTATTAAGTAGACCTAGTGGTTGATCTGTGTATACCTATTCCTCCAAGTCTTCATTGAGAATGACATTCTTGAAATGTAATTGGAAGAGCTTCCTTTTTCTGCTTGCAACCATTGCAATGAGTGTCCTAATGATGCCCATCTTTGCCAAATGGATGAATGTCTTTTCAAATTCAACTCCATAGGTTTGTGCAAAACTCTCAGCCACCACTCTTGATTTGAACCTAGAAATAGATCCACCTAAGCTCATCTTTACTTTATACACCCATTTATTACCTATTACCTTCATGGTATCCTTCCTCGCACTAGAGTACATGTTTGATTTATTGGAGGTTGAGGTTAGCCAAAGTATGCAAATAACACAAGGAAGAAGAAGAAGAAGAAGAAGAATCTTGGAGCACAACACACAATACTGAATGTATTACCAAGAGAATGTACAAAGATAGGTGACCCATTAGGGTTATAGGCATATATACAAGCTGGGGGGGAAAAACATCCTAAAGAGGGAAAAAGATACCCCAATGGTCCTAGTGTGTTCACACACATCACTATCAAAATATATCAATAAATCCCCCCCTAGGAGTGATGCAATGAACAAGGAGTTGGCACTCATGTATAAGGAAGTGCTAAGCTATGTGGAATCAATGCACAAAAGGAAGAAAGCCCTAAGCTTTGCGAAAAGCTTCAAAATTCTCCCTCGGCAGAATGATAGTGATCCTCAATGTGCTTAGTGTGAGCATAGAACACAGGGTTCCTCGCAACCTCCAATGCACTCCGACTGTGAATAAAGATGGTGGTGGCAGAAGTTTCACCAACACCCAAATCATCCATAAGGCATCTAAGCTACACATTCTCAAGAGTCACTATGACAACTTCCCTACACTCGGCCTCACAACTAGAACTGGCCACAATAGGATGCTTCTTCCTCATCAAAGATATACGTGAGGTACCAAACATGAATCAAAAATCATTGATGGACACAGGAGTGTCATAGCACCCAATCTAGAAAGAGTTAGAAAAAGCATGTAAATTTGGTGACAGTGATCCCCCTTGCAATAAAGCAATTCGAGTAGTTGAGTATGAATCAAGTAGTGGAAGATGCACTTAAGTGCATGCGAATGCTTGACACCTTGGGAATGCATAAACCTTCTCATGTGTGAGACCACATAATGGATATGGGGCCAAGTAATGCATAATTAAATGAAGCATCCAAGAGGCTACTGATAGAGAACAACATCAAATCCATCTCCAACATCATGAAGAATCAACTATAAACAAGTTATATAGGAGTGGCAATAGGTTTGCATTCCTCAAGGCCAAAATGCTCCAATAATGTGTCAATATACTTTGTTTGACATAAAGCAATTCCCTCACCAACTTGGATAAATTAAATGCCCAAATAATGATGCAAATACCCCAAATCTGACATCTTAAATGAAGCATGCAAATCAACCTTAAAATTACGCAATATGCTTCTCAAGAGGACCAGTGAACAACATTTCATCTATGTAGATAACAATGACAAGAAGCACATCATTTGCACACTTAAGATATAAGGTTCTTTCAGTTGGATTGTTCTAAAAACCATTTGTAATTAGGTAGGCATGTATCTTTTCATACGAAGCATGTGGTGCTAGCTTCAAACCATATAATTCTTTTTTCCACTTGTGCACTTTGTTCCCATGCCCTTTCTACACAAAACCATGGGGCGGAAAAACATACACTTCTTCATGCAAGTCACCATTCAAAAATGCAGTTTTAATGTTCAATTTATGTACATTCCAACCATGATGAGTTGCAAGTGCACAAATGCTATGAACAATAGCCATTCGGCATGTAGGAGCAAAGGTCTCATTAAAATCAATGCCTCTTTCTTGAGCATAACCCTTTGCAACAAGCCTAGCCATATACATGTCAACTATTCGATCAAGCTTATGCTTCAGCTTGTATACCCACTTAGTGCCAATGGCCTTCTTGCATGGAGGAAAGTCACATAAAGACTAGGTACCATTCTTCATAACAACATCATATTCTGGTTGCATAGCATACATCCAATTTTTTGAATTTTGTGCTTCATCAAACAAAAGAGCCTCATTCTCATCACAAAGACTAGAGAGAACCTTAGCATATAAATATGATGCGAAAGAATTACTATGAGAGTGTGAATGAGTATGATATGATATAGGTGCATCTCACTTGCTAACTCCCAAAGTCTGCTCCAACCATTTAGGCATAGTTTTTGCCTACTCTATATCATTTCTCTCATGAATAAGTGCATCATGTAAATTTACATCAGAAACAAAATGATGCGCATCATCATATGAACCTTATAAAGGTTGATAATTTTCCTCATTTGGACAAGCACTAATTTGTCTACCTATAAAAAGAAGCAGCAAGGTCCCATACACATCTTTCGAGCTAACTGATGTCTCGTTAGTACATGAAAGTAATGGTTGAATAACATCTTCCACAAAAACATCATGGCTAACCAAAATGCATTTAGTCTATAGCTGATACACATGATAGCCTTTGCTTTCCGATCTATACCCAACAAAACACATTTCACTACTTTATCATCCAATTTCCTACATTGTTGTTCAGGCACTAATGAATATGCCAGATAATCAAGGACATGCAGTTCAGCAATAGTTGGCTTGCAACCATGCCAAGCCTCATAAGGAGTGATATACTACAATGCTTTAGCAATACACTTGTTAAGTACATATGTTGTACACAAAATAGCCTCAAGCCAAAAACTATGTGGTAAAGCCTAACTCTTGACCATGCACCTCACCATCTCCATAAGTGACCTATTCTTCCTTGTAGCAACTTCTTTTTTGTTGAGGTGTATACGACATTGTATGCTCATGTTTTATCCCACATTCAGTAGAAACACATTAAAATCAAAAGACATATATTCCCCTCCTCAATCAAAATGGAGGAAGCTTACTTTACATGCTGATAGGTTTTCAGCCAAACCATAAAATGTTTGAAGCACATAAACACTTTAGACTTTGCTTTCAGTGGATACACCCATGCATGCCTAGAAAAATTATCAATAAAATTCATCAAGTAAAGGTAGTTTCCACTGGAGGTTGTCCACATAGGACCATAGATATTACTGTGAACAAGTTGTAATTTCTAATTAGCTCGAACTAAACCATCTTTTTGGAATGAGGAACACTGCATTTGCCCAAATACAACATTTACAAACATGTTTACTAGGTGCCTCAAGTTTGGGTAGAGAGGATACCATTTTAGATTTCCCCACACATAACAAACTAGCAAAATTCAGATGATCAAAGCATGCATGCCAAAGCTTCGCATCTCACATAGCTTGAGAATCATGAACATGGTGATCATTCACAAATTTTTTATAGTCTATGAGCTTATATAGCCCACAAAATTAAATGCCTGAAGCAATAATGACATCACCATTTGACATATCATAAAATGTACATCTTTCATCAACAAATTTCACAACCAAGCCGATCTTGGCTTATGTTGAAACTGATAACATATTTTTCTTGATCCCTAGCACAAATAAAGCATCCAACAATGTAAAAGGACTACCATCAGTAGTTGAAAGAATGAACTTACCACCTCTCATGATATGATAAAAGGAGTTGTTAGTGCATGTGACAGTATTCCCTATAGGTACCACCTCAAGTGAAGTGAAGAAACTATGCTATGAGGTAATATGTTTGGTCGTCCCACTATCAAAATATCAAACATCTAAGTCTACTAGAGACATACATTGTTCATGAGATGACATACAGAGTTCATGAGAAGATGGGTCATAACTCCAAATAGTGGTAAAAACTCATTGTTCATTCTACACAAGATTAACAAACTCTGTTTTGGGTGTAGAGGCCTCTATAACAACCATTCTAGCCTCTTTCTTCTTTGCCTCTTTTGCAACCTATTTTGGACAACTCTTTATGACATGATCATTTCCTTTACAGTATTTGCAAAACAATATCTGCTTTTCTGTTTTCTTCTCGTCTCTATCATCCTTCTTTGATTGTGGAGAATTAGCTAATTTTTTCTTACTACTAGATGAGCTCCATTCACCTATGCCCTTTTGACTGGCCACAAAATCTTAATCTTCAGCACACATAATGGACATGTTCTGCCTAGAATCATCTTCTTGCAAAAAATAGAGACTAACTCCTCAAATGTTAAGGCATTTGGATTGCCTTTCATCATCAATCAAAGAGTAGAAGAAAAACTCTGATATGAATCTGGAAGACTATTCAAAAAATTCTGGACAAGTAAACTCTCACACAAGACTTCATCAAGAAAAATCAACTACTCCTTCAAATCTTTGATCTTTGGCAAGAAACTATCCATGGAATCTCCTTTATTCATGTCCTCAATCTCCAAGTGTTTTTGGAGTTAAGCAACATGAGCCTCATTCGTTGCCTGGTATAAAGTCATACGTGTATCCCAAGCATCCTTTGTTGTTTTGTAGGAGTGAATGTGAGGAATAATGGCATGTTTGATAGACAAGGTTATCAATGCATGTGCAGAGCTTCTCTTACATCCCAATGAAGGTACTTTGTAGTATATGTAGGAAGAACTACAACATCAACATGATTGTGAAGAATATCACCATCTGCAATGCCATCTCCATCACCTTCAAAAATAGTATTTGCAAGTGTAATAGGATGTTTTTCAACACTCTACACAATATTCAACATTCCTTTTGTAAGCAATACATGAGGGATCATAGATGCCCATAATGGGTAATTGGTGCCATCCATCTTATCCTCAATAGCCAACATATGGAATACATCATTGCTTTCAGCTATGGCCACTAACTAAAATACCATGATGCAGAAAATTGATTTTATCGTTGAATGGAACTACCTTCTCATGTTTTGTTAAACATGTAGTACACTTTGAGGAACTTATATTGGCAAACCAAAACTTGTATATATCTTTGGCACAAAAAGACAAAATTGCATGCACATGCACTATGATAGTGCATTCCGAGTCCAAAAGGAGCTCAGATCACGATTTCAACACCACAAAGTGAAGATGTTTTGAATTCCTAATCGCCGTGAGTATGCTCACTAATTTTCATGCAATTATGAGATTGTGATTGGAGGGGTTTTGATGTTGCCCTAGATGAAGCAGCAACGTGATCTGGTACCAATTGTTGAAGTTTGAGGTTAAAGAAGCTTCGAGCACAACACACAATACTAAATGTATTATCAAGAGAATGTACAACCCATTAGGGTTATATGCATGTATACAAGCTGGGGGAAAAAGCCTCCTTAAGAGGGAAAAACATGCCCTAGCGGCCCTAGTGTATTCTCACACATCACTATCAAAATATATCAACATGATTATCCTCAAGTGCAACAATCTCTACTTGCATTGCCACTTTCCATTTGGTGGACTTTCTTCAATCTTTGTAAGAGTCTCACTCATGATCTTCTTCTACTTTGTTCATATATGCATAATGAATTTCCATGTAAGAACCATAACTAAACTTTCAAGATGAATACTTAACCCTAGAAGAATTCCTTTCTTCATTTTTTAGAGGAATAAACCTCCTTTGCCTTGGGTATTTGATCTTTGATGTGGCTTCTATCTCCATCGTGTCCTTCATCAACTTCAAGTTCATTACCATCTTCATAGAAATTTACCAATGTTGCTTTGCCTTTGTTCATTGATTGTGCTTTATAGCTTGATGAAGATCTCCCCCTCTATGGTGAGCTCATGGTAGAACTCTTTATTGATGGAAGCTCTTGGGTGGCTTAGGTCTAATTCAATTTGTCCTTCATAGTTTCCATGCTTTTCTTCTTCATATTCGTGCATACAATCATATTTCTTATACCAAAGGAGTAGCTCATTAAAGACTACATCCTTTGATATCCTCAAGACCTTTTTGTCTGAGTTGAAGCACCTATAGCCTTTATGATCATTTAGCCATCCTAGAACAACAAACTCCTCCACCTTTGGTTGTTAGGTACACTATGGTATTTGCTGCATCACTCCAAAACATGTTAGGTATGTTCATCTCATTAAATATTTCCCTAGTGATATCCACAATGCATCCATTTCTTCTCTCTACTAGTCCATTTTGTTGGGGTGTGTACCTACATCTTACTTGCCTCTTGATGCCTTGATCCCATATGAAATAAGAAAATTCATTCAATAATTAATCTCCCCCTCCATTGGACCTTAGCTTCTTGATGTATTTATGTGTTTCCTTCTTTACCATTGCCATGAATGCTTTCAAACATATAAACACATTTGAATTGGTTCTGATGAAATAAACCCAAACCATCCTTGTGCAGTCATCAATAAAAGTGACACAATACTTGTTACCTTCAATGGATTACTTGGCCCCCATATGTCTCTATGCATCAATTCAAATGGGTCTGCACTTATGTAGCCACTCTTCTTGAATGGAATTCTCGCTTGCTTCCCTAATTGACAAGATTCACATAAACCCTTCATACCTTGTCCTTGGAATTTGGGAAGCCGCTTAACCAACTTCTTGAATTGCATTTCCTTGATTCTTTATATGTGGATGTGTTCTATCCTCTTGTGCCACAAGACAACTTCAAAATCTACTTGTTTCCGTATGTGAAGTGGACATGCTGAGTGGAATGAGAGTTTACCTAAAAAGGGGAGAGTCTTCCTTGCTTCCTTCCTCTTCCTATGACCTTGTAACCTTTATTAGGGTTCTTCACAAAACATATACCGTTTTTGAACCTCAATTGATGCCCTCTATCAATCATTTTCCCTATGGACTCCAAGTTCTTTGTGATGGTAGATACATGCAAGACATCCTTGTGACATCTTCCTTCCTCCTTGTCATCCAAACCTAATCACCCAAATGGGAGATCTCATGGGCTATATGATCACCTTTTTCTACATGTCCTTTATCTTTGCCATCATGTATATTAGTAAACCACAATTATTGCAACTCAAATGCTATATCCACTATCGATATACCAAGTGTTATCCACTTTTCCTAAATTCCAGTTCATGTGCATCATCAAGAGATTATCATTTTCTAAACTTGTAGAAACATAATTACCTTGGCCTTTGTATGAAGAACTTTGATTATAGATAGCTCCACCCAAGTGTCAATCACAAGTTTATATGTATTATGAATGTTGTTTATTAGTTTTCCATGCATAATAAGAGAGGAGAAGCCGTGATCCTCTTGGAAGTCCAACTGAGTCATATGTGTATCTCTCCATTGTTGTAGTTTTGTAGAGAGAGAGAGATTGCAAAGCTTGTATCTCCATCATTATATATCCAAAATAAATGTTTCATGGTTGATTGGAAGGCTCTTACTATCCACTTTCATGTTGGTAAGTTTTATATTCATTGAGGTTGTGATATGAGAGCAATGTTCTCTGCAACTAGTGTGAGTTCTTGGGTTTATCTTTGATGAAGGTCTCAAAATTAATAAAAATTTCATAGATCCTTGTGTATTTATCCAATTTGAGTCTTACCTAGATCATTGGAAAGCTCCTCATGTCTAGTATAGGTGGTTAAAATAATTGTGATAAAAATCTAATGGAGAAGAGAACAGAAAGCTCTTCAAGCATGACCAATTTTTTGCACATAAGTTTGTGAGAAGTTCAACTAGTTCCTAGGTTGTTCCACCTAATTATAGCTATATTTTTTAGATCAATAAGCTCCAACACTGGTATCAGAGCAAGGAATTGAATCTTGGAGAAGGTTGTAATACCTTGATGAAGATTTGAAGCTATTGGAGTAGAGTTTCATCATCAATACTATAAGAAGGTAGAAGGAGATACCAAGGGAGCATTACATCCAAGCAAATAAAGGTGCATAAAATTCATTATAAAGTTAAATCTCATGCTTCTTCATATCACACATATCCAAAAGGAGGGTTTGAGGAGGAAGTTTAGTAGTTACACAATGGGTGATCAACATGCATAAATAGAGAAGCTTGATAAGAACAACTATCAAGCATGGTGATTTAGAATCATTGCTTAATTGCAGGGTAGAGGCTTGTATAGTTTGGTTGATGGCACAAAATCAAACCTATATTTCTAGAAGATTCATGTCAACAACAATTCAAGGAATTATGACTTTGGAATTAAAGAGACAAAAATCATATTTGTCATGATGCTTCATGGTTTTCAGATATGCATAATCCTTCATGTAAAGGTCATGTTGAAATCGGAGATACAACACATAAAATTATGTAGGTTGAAGATGTCATGTAGGATAAGTGCAAGACAAACTGCTTGAAGGATGCACTTTATGTGCCAACAATCACTAAGAAATTGATTCAGTTGGTCAAATGGTAGAAAAAGGTTTGCAAGTAAGACTTAATCATGAAGGTTGCTTCATTGAGGATCCAAATCAAAGGAGATTAATTGCTAGAGGTCATAATAAAATTAGATTGTTTACATTCAAGGTGAACCCAAATCATACAAACTATTTCTATTATGGTATGCATTGAGTAGCAGAGCTTGATCTATGGCACAAAAGGATTGGCCACATGAATGTACAAAACTTAAAGGAGCTATCATAGAAGATGATTGTTGAAGGATAACCTGATCTTACCAAGCATGATATGATGCATATTTGTGAAGCATGTCAAATGGGCAAACTGAGTAGATAACCTTTCAATCATTCAAGCTATGTAAGTGATGGTTTCCTAGATCTTATACACATGGGTGTTTGGGATCCTACTAAAGACACATCCTTGGCTGGTAATAGGTACTATGTATCATTCATTGTTAATCATATTAGAATGACATTTGTGTATTTCATTAAACATGAAAGTTAGGTCTTTGATTGTTTCAAGGAGTTTAAATCCTTTCTCGAGAAGAAAACAGGAAGGTACGTTAAGAAGCTAAGATCTGATGGAGGGGGAGAGTATTTCTCTCAAGATTTTACTGATTTTTTGTATGATGAAGGTATCAAGAGAGAAGTTACATGCAAGTATACTCCACGACAAAATGGAGATGTAGAAAGAAGAAATAGAATCATAGGAGAAGCATCTAGAAGCATGATAAATGATATGTATTTGCCTAATTCTATTTGGGATAAAGCTATTAGCACAAGTGTGTACATTACGAATAGATTTTCTACTGTTGGAGTTCATCATTTTACACCGTATGTGGTATGGCATTGAAGGAAACTAAGTGTAAGTCATTTGACAGTATTTGCTTGCATATCTTATGTGAATGTACCTAGTGAAGTGAGATCAAAACTTGATATAAAATAGGAAAAGTATATATTTATTTGTTATGTAGGTACTCAAAGAGGATATAGATGCTATAATCCTCATTCCAATAAGGTGGTTTTTTCAAGAGATGTAAACTTTGATGAATAAATTTCATGGTATGTAGATAAAAAAATTTTGCAGGCCATAAATGGAGATGAAGAAGATACAAGTAAATAAGATGAGTGCTTACCTCAGCCCACAAGAAGTTTAAGCGATGCGAAGAGTGCTTTGGATGAAGAAAGAGAGTTATCGTTCAATTGAAGATCAAGGAAAGAGTCACCTCCAAGTGTTAAAAGTAAAGGTAAACTCAAACATATTGAAGTCAATGATGAAGGAGAAGAAGTTGGTAGTATATATGAGTATGGTGAGTCATCCAAGATCTTTAATAAAAAAGCAAGAGAACCTACATTGGAGGTAAGAAGAAATTCAAGAGTGAGTAAGTGATGTCAAAGGAACATACATCATATGATGAAGTTAAAGGAGAAGAAAAGTGGGAGAAAGAATTGAAAGAATTAATGGATTGTGAGGAGATAAAGAGATAGGTTCCAAAGATGAGCTCGTGTTGCACAAAACCTGCTCTAAACCTACCAATTTAACTCTAGGGTAGCTCAATAGACTCCTTTAGCTTCCCAGTAATGCATCTGGACCCACTAAATTCTTTGGATCATCGTTCCCAAAAGTTCGCATCAAAATAGGTAACTTGCATATACTAGAAATGTGAAAAAACCTTTTATTTTTTGGAATAGAAGTGCTCGATATTTTGTTTCGAGCTCATAAACTGTTATGAATTGACTAGAGATATTTTCCAAACATCTAACTGGATTGTGTAGCTAACTGAAGAAATTTATTTCATCAAATGAACTATACCATAAACTAAGAAATGAATTGAACACATCAGGTGGTTTATCCCGACTTTTCAAGATCTAGAAGGTGTGCAAACACAGTCACTTTCTATGATGCATATTGCAAGATCCACTAAACCAAACTTGATGAAAATGCTATGAATGTAGTAGACACCTCTAGATAGCTATTCCAAGTTAAAGTATAGCAAACGAGTGAATACATGCACACAAATACATCCACAAAATCACTATAATGATGAGGATGCAACAAAGAACAATAGATAGAGATGTACTTGAATCAATGTATTAAAATTTATATGCTAGTGAACATATGATAAAAGGGAGGTGTAGTAGCCTACACATATGTAGTGGGAGCTCAATGTATGCTCAATGAAGTAGCTCAATGCCTCTCATAATGGCTATCATATCCTACGACTAAAAGTATGTGTATTTATACACATGTTCTCATTTTGAATTTGAATTTTCCCTCACCTAAAAGTGATCCTACACTTTAGGGATTATTTGAATTGATTCTTCCTACCTTATGATTTGTGGTTTTAGCTTCCTAACTTCATGATATTCCTTATTCTCTTGGCTTTTACATTTATCCAAAGTAAATACAACCAAATTGACAAGCAAGTGTTCATATGTGGTTCTCTCTTGTGAAGAGCTAAATCAATGCATAGTGGCTTTAGCAATGCACGTAGGCTTGATAATTATACCAACAGCTCCACCTCAAGCCTAAGATGCTTGAGTCTTCAATCCTTCATGATTTCTTGCAAACCAATCATTGATTCAAAATTGTTGAATTTGCTTCCATCCAATTCCTTTGTGATCATATTTGCACATTGTTGATGTGTAGATATATATGAGAGTTGTATCTCCTTACTCATGATCTTTTTCGAGACACCATCAAAATTCTTTTCTGCCTTTTAAATTCACATTGAGCCAATGACCTTCATAGATGGTTTCTTGGTCACCAATTCCCAATTTTGATTATATTGTAAAGATTCTATTGCTTCCTCCATGGAGCTTCTCTATTCTGGATTCTTCTTAGCTTCTTCATATGTAGATTGTTCTTCAGAATTTGAGTCTTGTGCCATGTATATTGAATGCTTAGTGACTACAAAAGTATCATGTCCATGCCTTCCTGGCTTCTTTTTCTCTCAAGTAGACCTTCGTATGGTTTGTTGAGAGGATTCTACCATATCTCTCATCTCTTGCACTTTGGCTTTGCCTTTGGATTTCCAAGAGATGATTTCCCTTCTTGGAGTCTTTTGATCATCATGAGAATCACTTGATGCTTCAAGTGTATGCTCATTCCTCTTTGACAATGTTGAAAACTCTTCCTCTAGGTCATAGGGAAGTTTGCTTTTCCTGCAATCATCTTCAAACCAAGATATGTTTTCATCAAAAACAACATCTCTACTTAAATGAAACCTTTACTACTTGGATTATATAGCTTATAACCTTTCTAATTGAGTTCATAGCCAATGAATATGCATTTCTTTGCCTTTGGATCTAATTTGCCTCTTATTTGTGAAGGTCTATGTGCATATGCTATGCAAGCAAAGATTTTGCAATGATCAAGGCTAGGTCTTCTTCCATTCCATGCTTCATAAGGTGTACTACCATCCATTTCTTTTGATGGGAATCTATTGATCAGATAGCTTGTTATGGACAGAGCTTCTACCCACAAGTATTTGGGAAACTTCTTCTCATTTAGCATTGACCTTGCAACATCCACTAAGGTTCTATTTCTTCTCTCTCCCACTCCATTTTGCTCCATCAAAAGCATGGAAGAAATATTTTCCCCTCCATCTAGCCTTAGTCTCTTCAACGTCTTTCTTGTTTGATTTTCTACAAGTTCTAGGCATTTCTTAAAACATGAGAACACTTCATCTTTATGCTTCATAAAGTATAGCATTGTCCATATGCTAGAATCATCACTAAATGGCACATAATACATGGATCCAAAAATTGAAGGCTACTTGATTGGTCCCCATACATCTATATGGACTAACTCCGATATTAGGTCTCTGTGAATGTATCTCTTCTTTGTGAATGGTTGTCTTTGAGACTTTCCAAATTGACAAGCACTTCATTTGTAAATCATGTGTTGTTTGGAGATATTTAGTAGACCAACGACACTTTGATCCCTAGTGATTTGTTTCAGAGCCTTTTCACCTATATGAGCTAACCTCTTGTGCCGAATTTCCAATTATGATAATGTTTGACTAGCATAATTGAACAATGCAATGTTTCTAGTATCTTGGAGCTCAAATGTAAATAGTCTACCTGAATTTTCTCCTTTTGTTATCCTCTTGAATCCGTGATGTGGCTTTTCAACAATTTGACTGCAATCCTTTTTCAATAATATGACCTACACTTATGACGTTTTTGGTGATAGTTGGAACCCAAAATACCTTGCTCAATAGGTTCATATTACCATCTAAAGTCTTCACACTACCTATATTCTCCATTGGATGCCCTCGTATCATCTTCTTTTTGGATGTCATGTCTATTCCTTGGATCCTCCAGTGTGATACTAGAGCTACATTCCTTGATACATGATTTGAGCAACTTGAGTCTTTATAGAATACATGTTCATCTACTTTACCTTGTTTCATGGTCATGTTCATCAGAAGTAATGAATCTTCTTGTGTTTGATCATCTGCATATTTGTTCTAATCTTGCCTTCCTTTGTATCCTTCTTGCTAATTATTGTTGTTGTATGAGTTCTTGTTACATCCATTGTTGTTGTTGAATCTACCTCTCAAGCTTCCATAGCCTCCTTTGTTGTAAGTTCTTTGTCTTTGGTTTCTAGGATTCCTAAAACAATTCTTAGTAATGTGATTAGCTAAGCCACATATGGCACATGGAGAGGAGATTTGAGTTATCTCCCTACCTTGTCTTCCTCCTCTACCTCTTCCTCTTGAGCCTCTACCTCTTCTTCCAAAGTGTGCTTGAAAGCTACTACCTTCATCATCAAACTTTTAACCTTTTCCTTTGATATCTTTATTCTTGTTCTTATCTGTATAGAGAGCAAAGGATTGATTATCTTTTGAGTTATCTCCATTCTTCATAAGCTTTGCCTCATGTGTGAACAATTCTCCCATGAGGGTATTGAAATTAGGAACCTGCATGTCCATGTATATGTCCATGGTTGTGGTGAAATCTTCCCATTTGTCATATGCCTTTATTCCATTGATCACTTGCCTTACTATCTGATCTTCATCAATGTTCTCCCCAATGCTTCCAAGTTGCTTTGCTATGTCTTTTATTTTGGTGACAAAATAAGTCACACTTTACTCGGGAATGTTCTTGAGTGTGGTGCACTCCATCTATAGTTGATTCTTTGTTGCCTTGGTACTTGATAATTCAAGTTCATTCCAAGTCTCTTGCGAGGTCTTGCAACTCGTGATGTGTGGAAGTAAAAAATCAAAGATTGAGTTAAGAATATATGACCTTGTTATAGCATCCTTTGAGCACCATGTGGTTAACCTCTCTTGTTCATCTTGAGTTGGTTGTACTTTTCTTCTGAGGATTGACATCATCTCATCTTTAGATATGTAACCATAGAGGTTTCTTCCTTCAAGATAAGCTTCCATTCTAGCTGATCAAGTTGAGTAGTTACATTGATCCCATTTGTCTATGGATGAAGGAATCCATCTCCCATGTTGATTGCTTGTTGTAATACCACTGTGAGGAGATGGAGAGATAGGTTCTAGAGATGAGTTGATGGTGCACAAAGCCTTCTCTACACATACCAAGTTAAGTCAAGGGATGCTTAATATATTTCTTTAGCTTCATAATAATGCATTTGGAACCACTAAGGTCTTTGGAGCATCATTCCCAAAAGGTTGCATCAAAATAGATAACTTGCATATACTAGAAATGTGAAGAGACCTTGTATTTTGGGAATAGAAGTGCTCAATATTTTGTTCATAGCTCACAAATTGGTATGCATTGCCTAGAGATCTTTTGCAAACATCTAATTGGAGTGTTTACCTAATGAAAGAAAGTTATTGCATCAAATTTTCTATACCATAAAATATGAAATGAATCTAACAAGTCAGGGGGTCATCCCGACTTTTCAAGATCTAGAAGGTTTGCAAGCACACTCACCTTCTATGCTTCATATGTCAAGATCCCCAAAATCAAACTTGATGAAAACTGATTTGCAACTATATGACACTTAAATCTAACAAGTAAATGTTAAAGTGTAGCAAATGAGTCACTACACATCGAGAAATCCATTCCACAAAATCATTGTAATGATGAACATGCAATAGAGACCAGTAGATAGAGATGTACGTGAAGAAATGTATCAAAATCTATATGCTAATGAACATAAAATACAAGGAAAGTGTAGTGGACTACAAATAAGTATTGTGAGCTGAATTTAGTCTCATTGAAGTAGCTCAATACCTCTTAGAATGGCTCTCTTATCCCGTGACTAAAAGTATATGTATTTATACACATGTTCTCATTTTGAATTTGAATTTTACGTCACCTAAAAGGGATCCTACACTTTAAGGATGACTTGAACATAATTCATGGGTTTTGCTCCCAAAATTCAAAAGATTCCTTATTCTCTTGAATTTTACATTTATCCAAAGTAAATATAACAAAATTGACAAGCAAATGTTCATATGTGGTTCTCTCTTGTGAAGAGCTAAATAAATGTGTAGTCCTGAGGCTTTAGCAATGCACTTAGGCTTGCTAATTGTACCAACATGGATGCCCTACAAGATACCAAGACTTGGAATTTAGTTCCAAAGACATCAAAGAAAAATGTAATTGCTTGCACTTGGGTTTTGAAGATTAAAAGAAATAGTGATGGTAGGGTATGAAGATATAGGGAAGACTTCTAGCAAATGGATATGCTCAAACGCAAGGATTGGACTATGAGGAAACATTTAGTTGAGTAGCAAACATGGCCACAGTGATAAATTTGTTGGCATAACCTACAAGTAAAAGATGGAATATATATTAATTAGACATAAATAATGCCTTTATTAACAGTGAGTTATGTGATGAAGTGTATATGTCACAAGCAAATGGTTATGTGGATACAAAATGTCCTAATCATGTGTGGAGTTCAAAGAAGGCATTGTATGGTTTAAAACAAGCACCAAGGGCATGGAATGCAAGTTTTGGTAAAGTATCTTGTGTTGCAAGGATACACAATGAGTCATGTTGATCCTTCAGTTTATGTCAAACATGTAGATGACATATTGTGTGTCTATGTATGCATTTATGTGGATGACTTGTTGATTATAGGGAATTATGCAAACACAATTAAAGATATGAAAGGTAATTTGGGAACAGAATTTAAAATATCATATCTTATTTTGCTTAGATACATTTTAGGCTTGATATTGTGTATGGCAATGAAGGTATGTGATTCACATAGAGAAAGTATATATGTGATATGTTGAAAAGGTTTGGTATGCAAGAATGTAAGTTTGTTCCTGCTCGAATGGAATGTAATGTAAAGTTGAGCACAAAAGAAGGTGATGCATTGGAGGATATGAATGCTTATAGATCCATGGTAGGATCTTGGATTTATGCAACAAGAACTAGAGCTGATATATGCTATGTAGTGGGAGTACTATCATAGTTTATGCATGAACCTAGAGTACATCACATGCATGTTGGGAAAAGAGTGCCTAGGTATTTGAAAGGTACCATGAACAAAGGACTATTTTATAGTCATAATTATTATCTAATTCTTAAAGTCTTTAGTGATGCAGATTGGGCAAGATGTGGTAATATCAAGAAATGAAGACATTAACATGGAGCTCAAAGAAATAGCCTACAACTGCTTTATCTTCTATAGAAGCTGAGTATAGAGGTTTAGCATTGGATACTACGAAGATTGTGTGGTTTAAAAAGTTATTTCATGACTTGAATGTGGAGGCTGATGTGTCATTGATATATGGGGATACCTTGACCATCATTCATATGACATCAAATCCTATTTTTCATGCTAGAACATAGCATCTATAGGTACACTATCATTATGTTCAAGAGAAGGCCATAAACAATGATGTGCACGTTTCTTTTGTTCGAAAAAAGGACCACGTTGTAGATATCTTCACCAAATGCTTAGATAAACCAAAGCTTCAAAGAATCAATTGTATTCTTGGCATGAAGGAAATACCCTTTTAAACATGAGGAGGAGAATGTTGAGAACATTTTTCTTATTTGCATAAGGGAAGGTACAAGCTCCAAACGATGTAAATACCTTTGGGAGGTCTTCAAATACTTGAAGAAGGCTCAAATAATCGATAATTTATAATCAAATTACTATGTGATTTCTAGATGGTAATGACTCAAATGATTGAGTGACAAGGGAGTTGCACTACTATCCTAGTTGAAGGTCGATGTGGCTAGTTCCTAAAGTCCAACCATATTTTTCTTATTTGAGCACTTGAGTCATGTAATATCTCCACCCAAGTGACTATCACGAGTATAGATGTATTAGGAATATTTTGGTTTGGTTTTCCATGCTATAATAAGAGGGGAGAAGTCGTGATTTTTTTGGAAGTCCAAGAGAGTCATATGTGTATCTTTTCATTGCTGCAGTTTTGTAGACAAAGATTGCAGAACTTGTACCTCCCTCATTATATATCCAAATTACATGTTTGACGGCTCATTCAAAAGATCATATTGTCATCTTTCATCTTCCTAATGTTTATATTCATTGGAGGTGTGAACTAAGATCAATCTGCTCTATACGTAGTATGTGTTCTTGTGTTTATCTATGTTAAATATCTCCATTAAACCTCAAAACTATAGAGGTCATATATCCTTATTTATTTATCTAATTTGAGTGTTGTTAGCTCATTGGAAATATTTTGGTTTCTAGTATGTGTGTTTAAAATATTTGTAGAGAACAACAAGCTATGCAAAGATGACTAGTTTTTTAAACATAAGTTTGTGAGAAGGTCGACTAGTTTCTAGGGGGTTCCACATATTTCTAGTTATACTTTGAAGGCCAATAAACTCCAACAACCATGAGAGCAATGAATTGCAGAAAAAAAGCGAAATCATCCCTTACATGTACTAAAGTGGAAAGGGGTTTCCACTTCTCATTACCCCTTAAACCATTAAGGGTATATGCCATAAGATTGTCATCATCTAGGCGGCTTACAATGGATCCCAATGCATATGGAAATTCCTTGAACTTAAGTATGTAGTCATTTATGCTACTCCCTTATCTTTCCATATGGTTTTTGAGCTCATTAATGAGCTCGATGTTCCTTGCTTTGGTGCTTGTTGAATAAAGCCTCTGAAGTGTCTCCCATATCTTCATGATTGAATCCAAATCCTGAATGTGATCGATCATGCTATTGTTATGTATTGGGAAGGGATAAAGATCACCCTTTTCTTTCTTTTGTTCCATTCCCTAAAGGCCTTTAGCTATTCATGCTAGATTTTCATCCAAGCTAGGTCTTGGTTCACTTTTAATCAATCCCCATAAGTCCTTTTGCATAATGTGGTTGGAGACCCTAAATCTCCATGGTTGATAATTCCTCTTGCCCAACCTTTCAATTTGAGTGTTGAAGGTTCCCATCTCTAGTCTTTGCTACTTGATATAGATCTTTCAAATGATCAAATGTGTGTAAAATGTAAAATGTAAATGAGTCTCTAAAGTTACCTTAATCCTAAGCTTTCCTTAGATGGACATGTCACACACTTGAAACGTTTGAGTACAATAGCTCCCAATTGTTTTTCAAACATCAGCCATAAGAGTTCCTTTTTCTTGTATTGGATGTCTCCAAGATGTGACAATCAACCATGCCACTCTTGGGGAACTTATCTCAACCCTTATACAACTACAAAGCATGAATGACCTTCACGGATACTCTTTTTTCACCTTTGCACATAGAAATTACCCTTTCTCACACCATATGCAAAGAACTCTAGTGAGCTTTTGTAGACTTGTACTAAACACTAAGAGCTTTCTAAACAAAAGTTTCACTCCAATTGTGTCCCTACACATAGAGAAACAATCTAGTTTTTCTAGTTGAATACTCACAATAGCTACTGAAAAAGAGAACACACTTCATTGCAACGAGCTTTTCTTACACATTAACTAGTGAATGAATCTCAAAACTTGCATCAGCATTAGAGAACTCTAAGATCTACCCTAAGAGACAAAAAATCATAGAAAGTGGATAATCAGTGAAGGAGAACACGTTCTCACAACTTAGAGAAAACTAGCTCCAATAGAGGGTGCACACAAAGGTACAAGAGTGTGGCAAACCACTGTCATATATGATGCTTTTACAAAATGTGGCAAATCAATGCATTTCCATATAAAAATCAAATACAAAATTTTGGTATGCCACTGCCATACATATGCAAAGAACGTTCCATATCAACAGTCATGCAACAAAGAACATTAATGAAATGAGATAAATTCACATGAAATGTACAAACAACAAGTAAAAACCAAGATATTTTGGCATTCCAGAATCTCAAAATATTTTGAGATTCTGGAATGCCAAAATATCTTTACTGATGGAGACTCTAGGTTCACATCATACATCTAAAAAGAAACATTCAAGTCAATTGGTGCTCAACTTCCTATGAGTACAACTTTCAATTCACATATTAATGGGGAAATCGAGAGCGTTTATTGGGTACATGAAGATTTGTTTTGTATATATGTGAATGAAAAGCAAGATAATTGAAGTAAATATTTCCACCTAGTTGAGTTTGCATACATTAAATCATGGCATGTGTGTATAGAATTGGCTCCATTTGAGGCTATGTATGGTTATAATTTCTTGACTCCACATTTGTTCTTTTTCTATTCTCTAAATAAAATAGAACTCTCCAAATATATTCTTGTGAAAATGGATGAAGAAATTAGAAAAATTGAGCAATGTATAAAAAAAGCTTAGATAAGTCCAAAGACATTATATGATTTCAAGACAAGACCACATGAATTTCAAAAAGATGATATGACATTTTTAAGGTCCTTTTACCTTTCCTTTATTAGGACTCTTTCTCTCTTGTTCTTGTTTCTCAGTCTCTTATCTAGGCTCTTGTTTTGCATGTTTATTTCTTATTTCATTATTCTCAATTTCTTTCATAGACCTAGTAGTTCATTTAGCTTCACCCTCATTCTCTTCATCTCTCTTCCTTTTCTCATCAATATTTATTTCATGAGCATAGACAGAGAACATATCTACAAGCTCATTCCAACAAGTCTTCACACGAATATCGAAACTCGATTCATACAAAGTTTTAGCTGATAACTTACCACTACTAGCAATATCATACACATGAGTCCAAAACTCACTATCTTGATCATCACATTCAGGTCTAAATGCATAAGTATTTTGGCTCGTTGAAGCTTCATAAAAATTTTTTTAACCCTCTTTTTCAAAGTTTCATCCTAATGGTCTCTTGGTCGCATAGTCACAGATTTGTGGGTCTATTTCAGTGATCCAATTCCTATCCTTGGATTTCTTAAACAGATTGCATGTCTAGTATGGATGATCAAACTCATCACACCAGATGCATCTACAAGACTGATTATAAGGTCTTCTTCCTTGCTCAAGAATCCTAGGATCTTGCTCTTGCTCTCTCGATTTAGACTCTTGAATGCTTTTCAAATTTTTTATCTTGTTACTAAAGTTTCAACGTGTTTTGCTAATGAATCTACTTTGGTTTCTAACAATATCATCTTTGGATCCTCTCTTCCTAACAAAGCATGTTCAACTTCAATCTTAGGTTGATTCTCTCCCTCTCATTCATTCTAGAGGCTTGGTTTAAATTTTATTCCTATCTTTGAGCTATTATATGAATAGCTACATGCACATTCTTCCAATTGTTAGTAAGATCACTTATAGTTGTTTCATCTTCTAACATCAGCTCTAATTATTGTCATAGATAGCAATCATCCCTAGGAAATTACAAAGCTTATCTTGTTCTAAAGCTGTACGATCCATTTTAGGCAATTGATTGAATTTGACTTTGAACTTAGTTAAACATTATATAATATGTTTATCAGCTCTAGAGATATCTACCCACCTTAAAAATGTGGTCCTATTATTTTTGCTATAGTCCTCATGAGAGAACTCTGCAAGGAGCTGGGAACGTATCTTTTCTTTGATCTTCTGGCAATCCCTATTGCTCAGTAATCCATTCAAAATACCTAGGATAGGACATACCATTCATTCTGTTAAATTCCTCTCTATCCCTTTTAATTGAATATATTATTTTCAAAATTCTTTGCTCCTCAAACTGTGATGTCATGTCGTTTAATTTTAATTTAGATATAGTTGTCAAAATAGAAATGTAAGAATGTAGTCTTTGAAGAATCCTTTACACCTACTCTTCTTTTGAAATATCTCTTTTGTGTGCTTGCTATGCACATATGCAAAAGTATAAAAACAAGTCGAACAATGTTGTCAAAATAGAAATGTAAGAATGTAGTCTTTGAAGAATCCTTTACACCTACTCTTCTTTTGAAATATCAAATATCTCTTTTGTGTGCTTGCTATGCACATATGCAAAAGTATAAAAACAAGTCGAACAATGTGCAAATATGTATGTGAAAAGATTCCTTTTCTACGCTTATAATGAAAACAAACACGAACTTGAAGTAGGCATACCTTGTTTGGCTTGTAGCCGCGGCTCAACATGTGTGCATATGTGATCATTGATACATTTCTGGTTTGTGAAAATCTAAATACAAGAAACTCTAAGCATATGATATGTGTGCAAACGTAGCTGCTTCTTTTGGTTGATGGAAAGGGTGGAAGCAAGGAAGTTCAACCACTTATAAGACTCTGTGGAGGTGCCCAAGTCAAGTCAAATAGCCCTCAATACCAAGGAATTCTTACGATTGCACTCCAAGAGCTGCTTCAAGGATGATGAAGCTTTTGTATTACTCATAACCAATGTAGGAATGCATATGCAACATGGAAAAGGAGAACACTTGAGTCACCATGCCATGGAACTTCATGTCGGATTCACCATATCAATGCACGAAGGGCCTAGTTGATGGATCAAGTCAACCATTGGTGTTCTTGACACACACAGGGTGCTTCTAGCAGCTAAAATGATAGACACAACTTCAAAGATGGTGAGCAGTTAAATTAAAAATTCTAGTCAAACTTATGATATGGTTACGAGTTTATGGCAAAACAATACATCATGCAACTTCAATTTCATTTGACAATAACATGATTAAGTTATTGCGAAAATGAGCAAACAAAATGATTGTGCACTTTCTAAGACTTCAAGTTGAATCAATTCAAATCAAGTTCTACTACGCCATCTAGAGCGAATAGTTGATGTAACGAAAATATGTACCTTAAATCCAATTCAACTCATTGCATGTATAAGTCATAAGAGGATATCATTCGTGTCCAATAGAAAACAACTAAAAATTCATGTAAATAAATTAAGTTGTGTAAGTTGACTTTAAATGTGATAACAAATTCTAACCACGTAGCATATAAACATATGGTATTGAACTTTGGGCAATACGCACAAAATATCTTTGTTTTCCATTCACGCTGAATTCAAGGAATGATTTTCAACATGTACATTCAATCAACGAGTACGTATGTCATCTAATATGACTATACATCTTTTTCTTTGTTTTCTTTTGCGTTCGTCATATTGAAATCAACATCTTGTCCAAGCAAGACTTTCGAATCCAACAATTGCAAGATTCGAGATTACTTTTAGTATTTTGCTACAAAACAAACCAATAATTATGTTCCTTGTGATCTCAATTTGCCACGTTCAGCGAAATAAATCACAAATGTACGCACAATTTAACACTTACAACTTTATGATCTACGATCAGTCAAATTGCTTACAATTCATCATCAGATAGTTGTAGATGATCATAGTTCAAGGACTCTACAGATCTTCAAAGAAAACTTCCGATTCTCTATTGCAGAGGTGGTCCAGTCCCACACACTGATTGCGTTCTACAACACTTTATAGAGCCACATCAAAAATGGCAATTATTATGTCTAGGAATATCATGTTTTGTGTCATGAAATACTTTCGTTCAAGCAATCATGATGCACCATCAGAAATAAATTATCTTCAGCTTTAAAAACTTCTGATCCAATACACTATGCATATTGCGATGCATACGAAAACCAGTACAGTAGATGCTTGGAGCGCAATCAGGAAATAAATAACAATATAATTGAATGGAACCTCTTGCAGCATAGTTATATACTATCTCTCCAAGCGAGGAAGATTGCGTCAAAAGTCCATCAGATGTCTACTTGAGCAGAGGTTGTGAATATATATATATATATATATATATATATATATATATATATATATATATATATATATATATATATATATATATATATATATATATATATATATATATATATATATATATATACACACACACACACACACACAATACAGTCACGCACACATGAGCACACACTTAATTTACTTAACTCAATCTCATGCACATGCACATGGAGGCACTCATGCACATGCATGCACACCACACACTCTTTCTCATGCACACTAACACAGATATACACTCATTCTTATAACTAACACAACACAAACACTTAGTCGATTCGTACGTAAACAAATACGTATATAATTATATTCTATTTTACTTTAATGAATTTTTTTCTTTAAATTTTCCTTTCCTATTTAACTTTTTAGTTTATTAAATAAAATTTTCTAGGATACTTATAAACATATAAATATGTACTAAAATCAACATTCATATGACACATATACCCACAAATACATTTTTATATATACACGACATATTTGATCATATTTCCACATAAGGAGTCACACATGTAGGTCCATACACATTCACAAACATGTAATTAGTTCACATTAACACATTTAGGCCTCTGTATATATAATCATACACGTAATACATAGGATAAACATATAAGTACATAAGTTAATACACATACACATAGTTACACACATTCAGATGCACATACATATCGACCCTCATGCAAAGGTATATAGCATTGCATTCAAGACACACATATGAACACTCACATGAATAGACAGACATCCCCATACAAACACAAGCATAGACACATGTACATATTCATACTTATATACCGTCACACATACATATTCACATATATGCACCGTACAAGAGCATTATCTATGAACACAAGGGTTTACATACAGTTACGTTATGTACACTCATTAAGATTCACATAAAAACACATATTCATAGGCACATAGGGTAATTTTATGCAATAGTTCACATGTATCTATATATTTATATGTATACTTATATGGAAAGTCATTCATAGTGCTCATAGAGGTCATTAAGAAAGTTTATATATGTATTAAAGAATGAGATAAGAAAATCACATGGAACATTTTTTTTAAGAGGTGTAGAGATCATCAATTTTTTAAGAAGCAAAACCCCTAACCATTATATTAAACGACCAATGGTGCTTTTATCTCTTGCTTTATCTCCTACAGTCTCTGTTCTGAACCCAAAATTGAGCACAGTTGGAGCTCATTATGAGCTGAACTTGAATCATCTTCTTGATCTCGAGAAGGATGAAGTAAAGCAACATCCAAAGAAAAAGGAAGGCATCTTCTCTACTTCGGAACAACTCATCCTTGGAGCATCATGAAGTGATCGAGATACAAGAATGAAGGTGTGGAGTTCATCTATTCTTGGATGTTTTTCCACATTGTAATTCTAGCAACCATTGCCATAATCGAGTTTACATCGAAGCAAAGTTAAATTGGGAAGCATTCCTATGAAATTGTGCATTGTTCTTTTGATTTTAGCATGCACCACTCACATTAGGAACTCTAAAGAAAGTTAATAACAGATTGTGTGTAATCGAGGGTAGTTCAAGCCATGCCACACTTATGAGTAGTATAAGTGTATCTATATATGTTTCGGTACTGCTTTCATCAGTACCTTCATTCATGTTTAGCCCACCTATAGCATCACATGCATCGCATGCATCTACAAGAATGATTTCAATTCCAACTCATGCACCTAATGCATTGATCTATGTGCTTTGTTCTTGCATGAAATACTGGGTTTGCTGCAAGATATAACAAACTCATATTATCTCCATGTATGATAGGTATACCTTGATCAATACCCATGCTTTTGAACAAGGTCTGCATCCATATTATTTCTTTAGCTGCTTCTACCAGTCCTTTGTAGTCGGCTTCTGTTGACGATAACTGTTGCTTCTTTGAACACCAGCTTACCAGCTTATCTCCTAGGTATATCATATACCCGTGTGCTGACCTTCTGTCATCTTGACTTCCAGCCAAGTCTGAGTCACTGTATGCTCTGAGCTTTATATCCAACGTAAAAGGATAATATAATCCTTCTTTTATAGTCCTTTTGACGTATCTAAGAACTCTCTGTCCTGCAACCCAATGTTGATCTGTCGGACAATGCATAAACTGTGAGAGAACTCCCACTGCATAACTAAGATCCGGTCTTGTTAGCGTAGCATAAATTAAACTTCCTACTAATGTCTGATATTTCTTCACATCTTTAAACTCTACTCCACTGTATTTGCTGAGTTTATGATTTACTTCAAGCGGAGTTGAAGCTTCTCTACAGTTCTCCATATTAAACTTCTTTAGTAAGTTTAGGAGATACCTTTCTTATGACACATATACACCTTGATCTGTGTATGTGATTTCCATTCCTAGAAAGTATGACAACTTTCCTAGGTCACTGATCTTGAACTCTCTTTCGAGTAGTTTCTTTACTTCTGTAATCCCTTCATCTGATGTTCCTGTGATTATTAAGTCGTCTACATAAATACAAATGTAGATCATTCCTTCTTCTGTTCCTTTTATGAGTAGACTTGCGTCTGCCTTCGAACTTTGGTATCCAAGTTTGTTTAGATATTTCACAAGTCTGTAATTCCAAGCTCTTGGAGCTTGCTTCAGTCCATAAAGTGTTTTTCTTAACCTGCAAACAAAGTTTGGGTTTCTAGAACTTACGAACCCTTCAGGTTGTTCCATGTACACTTCATCTGATATATATCCATTCAGAAATGCGTTCTTTATATCTAGCTGACTTAGCTTCCACCCTTTTGATGCAGCTACAACAATTACTGTTCTTATGGTTGACATCCTTGCCACCGGACTAAACGTCTCATCATAATCTATGTCATGCTTCTGGGCATTGCCTTTGACCACCAACCTTGCTTTGTGTCTAGCTATCCTTCCATCTGCAAATTTCTTTATTTTGAAAACCCATTTATTTCCGATTACTTTCTTACCATTTGGTTTCGGAACAAGTTCCCATGTCTTGTTCTCCTCCAGTGCATTGATTTCTTCTTTCATTGCTTCTTCCCATTGCTTCTTGCCTTTTTCTTCATCATAGCTCTATGGTTCTCCATCATCTCTGACCATATATGCATAGTCTTTCTGAGTTATGTATGAAGTATCATACGAGTACCTTTCTGGTTGTCTTCTATTCCTGTTCGACCTTCTTGGTTCAAACTCTTCATGTATATCTGAATGCACTTCTTCATCAAATCTTGAATCATCTTCATTTCTCATACCTGATCCGTTCCTGGACGTACTTGCCTGCATAAAATTTTCATCTCTATTTACCTGCACACTTGATTTCCCTTTCTCTCTTCTTTTTATTTCTTCTTCGAATTCTTCAGTCGTATGACTTTGATCTGCATACCAGCTTTTCTATTCATCAAATGTAACATCTTTGGACACAGTAAATTGTTTGGTTAGAGGATTCCATAACCTGTAACCCATCTGCTTTTCATCATACCCGACGAACACATATCTCTCTGCTTTCGGTTCAATCTTATGTCTGAGTTGAGACGGTACATAAGCATACGCTACTGATCCAAACACTTTGCAGTGATCAAGTGTTGGCTTCTTTCCCCACCAAGCTTCATAGGGGGTCATTCCTTCCAATGTTGTACATGGTAATCTGTTTACCGAGTATGTAGCTGTGTTTACAGCTTCAGCCCAAAGATAATTTGGACAATCCTTTTCATTTAGCATGGCTCGTGCAAATTCAACTAGAACTCGGTTCCTTCTTTCTGCTACTCCATTTTGTTGTGGTGTATATCTGCAGGTTATTTCTCTCTTAATACCTGCATTCCAAAGATAGTCATTGAATTCTCGAGAGAAGTATTCTCCTCCTCCATCTGACCTCAGTCTTTTAAGTTTTCGTTCGGTAAGTCTTTCAGCATATGCATGAAAATGCCTGAAAGCTCCAAATACTTCTAATTTCTCTTTCAAAACATAAAGAGTTATCCACCTTGTTGCATCATCAATAAATAAAACATAGTACCTTGATCCGCTGATTGATCCTTCTTTCGTTGGCCCCCACACATTTGTATGAATAAGCTCGAGTACTTCATCATGTTTGAATCCTTTCTTCTGGAAAGGTAACCTGTGGGCTTTTCCCAACTGACATGCTTCACACTTGTGAATCATATGTTGATTCTGTATATTTGGTAATCCCAATACTGACTGATTCATTATCATAGCTTTAATTCCTTTTTCATTAAAATGACCCAATCTCTTATGCCAGAGATCAAGTTCTGTAATTACCTTTTCTCCATATGTGAGCAACGCTTGGCCAATGTTCCCTTGTACTCTTAAAGTAAAGAGTCTGCCTTCTTTCTTACCAGAGACGATCTGATTGTATCCATTCTCGGGATCTTCTACAAATACGCCTTTATTTGTAAATCTGACCTGAAAACCTTTCTCAACTATCTGTCCCACACTAATCAAATTTTTCGGTATTGTTGGGACATACAAGACATTGGTTAGCAAATCTGCTCCACTCTTGCATTTCACTTTTCCAATTGAGTGTACGCTATGTCTCGTATTGTCACCTGTTTGAACAGTGCGACTAGAACTACCTTTTTTTAGTTCTGACATTAGTTCTATATTTCCTGACAAATGATTAGAGCATCCAGAATCAATGTAGAATACCTTTAGGTCTTCATTTTCGGATGTGTTGATAGAGTTCATCATCAACGATGTATGACTTTCATTCTGCGTGTCGTTTGCGTAGTTGTTGTAGGTGGTGTTGTAGGATTGATTTTGTTCCCAACTTCTCACTCCACCTCTACCATAACCTCCTCTTTGATTTTGTCTTCCTCTTTGATATCTTCCGCTTCTGCCTCTGCTATTACTGTTTTGATTTTGATTTGATCCTTGTTGATTGTGCCAGCAATCATGAGCCAAATGATTACTGAGTCCACAGATCCAGCAAGCCTTCTTGTTGGTATTCTGGTTACTTCTTCCTCTTCCAAAACCTCTTGCTCTTCCTCTGCCAGTGCCTTTACCTCTTGCGTAATAGGCCTGAGAGCTCGACTCTTCTTCATCTTTTGACTTACCTTTGTCTTTCTTTTTGTTCTTCATGTACATTGCAGAGCTTTGTCCTTTATCTACATCTCCTTTCAGGTCTTGCTCATATGTGAGCATCAAACCAAGCAATTGATTTAAATCTGGCACAAAATGATTTAAAGAAAGTTCAGTTGATAGTACGAAAGGTTTCCACCTTTCATCTCCTCTCAAACCTGTGAGCACCTGCGCTATCAATCTATGATCTTCGACTTCTTCATTTATGGATCCAAGACTATCTGCTAGATCCTTCATTTTAGTGGCGTAGTCACTTATGCTTGGACTCGACTTCTTTTTGAATGTCGTAAATTCAGACCATAAACTAGCCTTCCTGGCTTTCGTAGTATTTTGGAAATGATCTTCCAATGCACTCCATATGTCCTCTGCTTTCTCCAGACCTCTAATGTGCGGTAGTAGATGGTCTGTTACGGTATTATAGATGTAGGCTCTTGTCGTTGCATCTTTCTTCTGCCACAGCTTCAAGGCTTCTAATTCTTCTTTTTCCGGTTGACTATCATCTTCGAAAGTTGGCTTCTTTTCTTCTCCGGTCACGTACATCATTAAGTCCTTACTCATAAGTAAGGCTTCCATGCGCATTACCCATGCGGAATAATTATCTTTGTCCAACTTATCAATAGTAACGTGGTCTACCATGATCTTCTTGTTTCTATTACTTCCGGTGAGCTTTTGAGAATCTTTCTGTTCTTCAGAATCTTTCTCGTTCTGGTTCCACTCGTTGTGGTTAACTAGCTCTTGTTTCCAACAATGGTGAATACTCTGGGCTCTGATTAGATATGCCTGGCTCTGATACCACTGTTGCGGATGTGTGGTATACTTCTTTACTCTAATACCACTCCTTGTCGACGCGACGAAGGCTGAACCTTTTAAGCCTGCGGAAACTGCCACGCCCAAGAAGAGCTAAGCTAGAGTGATTCAGAACACCTATGTAATCAATCAATAGCTTAGCAAAGTCTAGCGCTCAACATATAAGACTGTGCTTCTAGATTCATTGGAAAAATTTCACCAAAACTTCACCAGACTGTCACTGGACCGACACCGTAATCGTACCAGAATTGTACCGGAATGAACTTCAATTTTGTGTAAGGTTACTTCAAGTGAACATACATGAAGTAAGGAAGTGACGCAAAAGATTTCTTAACTTACTGAACTCTTTCTGAAGTTTAAGAAAAACTCCACTAGTTCAGACGACCCTTTTTCTGGTCAGACTTTGTACTGTGTGTAGATATCTTTTCCACCGGAAAGCTTGATCAACTAAAAGTACAGATGCCTAGCTACAGAATGAGCTATCTCTCATACAAAACTTCGCATTACTCTGCGAGATCTACTTCGTTCTTCTACTGGAAAATTACTCGTTTTCAGTAAGAACTGCAACTGACCGAAAAAATGTGTTTACTAGGAAAACGTCAACTGTTAACTAACTTTTATTGTCACGTAAACATACTCTGTTTCTTTCGCATACAAACAGTACGCACAAACATCCACATGAACATGTGTTTTCTATTAGAGAAGATGTGTACAAGTGAGCTTGGCCTCTTCTTGCTCAAGCTACAGAAACTCTCCTATACTGAGTAGTTTCTTATTACCATCTTTCTCTGATGAATGCCCGATATCTCAGGCTTCTGTTATTCATCTATACATACGCGATCTCTGGCGTCTTCTTCTACATACGCGATCTATGGCATCTTCTATCTGTATCTCTGCGTCTCTGCACATCTGCTATATTTCTTCTCTCTCTATTCTCTATATCATTCCATTTCCATGTCTTCTTCTATTTGTGCTTTTATTTATACTGCGCGCTCTTCTCATGCACGTTCTTGTTCACACTTCCCTTCTATTATTCTTTTGCACGTTCTTTCTTTGTACAGTTTGATTCGGGGTAACGGACTCTGATCGTGGGAGATTCTGTACTGTACATAACGGTTGTGGATCTGTTCCTCCACTCAGGCTTTTGATTTTCTCTGATTCTGCTTCCTTCTTTTTTTTTTCTTTTTATGTCTGGTTGTCAAATTCGTGAGTGTTTCTTCAACAATATCCTCCCCCCACTTGGGAGTACTAGAGAAAACATGAGTAAAGAAGCAAATAGCCTCTTGCAAGTTCTCCTCAACACTAATGGCAATACCACCAGAATTCTTCATCAACATAGGCACAAAATCCTTATTCTTTTTCTTTTTCAATAGAGAGAACATACTTTTAGTAGGTCTATCAAGCTTCCCTGCCCAAAATTCTCTTGAAGAGGAAATAATACTGCTAGCTTCAATATATTCTTCAAATTTAAGTCTCTCTTGAAGGGATAAAATCAATTCCATTTTATTAGGAACTTGGGAGGAACCCAAAAGATCTATCTCCTTGACAATGTCCATTCTTCTTTTAGCCAGAATATCTATTTTGAGCTTTTTGTAGTGGGAGAAGAGAGCTTGGATAGCTTTAACCGCCTTGGCCCAAGCCAAGCAAGGGCTTCTAATGTCATGGACACAAAGGAAACCATCTAAACCTTAGATTCCATGTCAATTTATATATCTCATTATTGGCTTAGAGTTTGGACAAACTAATGCTTCCATTGCATCTAGAACGTGCCAAAACCCCAAGATCGACTATCTATTTGCTGAATTCTGACACCCCAAGGTCCTGATTCAAGTTGATGATATCATGATGACATCATCAAGTCGCAACCGCCCTTGGGAACCGCCCTTGAAAACCTATATAATGAGGGATTGGCCACATTCATAATCATTCTTGCCAATTCCAGTCTTGGGAGCTCAAGGAGTCGTGGCCGCCAAGTAAGTACTTTCAAGATGCAGTTCAAGTTCTAGTCTCGTTCCTTGTCCTAGTCCTGTCTAGTCTTGTATTCTGGACATCATTTCTTGTCCTCTTGTAATCTTGTAGTACGAGATCTTGTCAAGTTCTTTCTTGTATCCAGTTCATCTCCTAGAAGGGAGTTCTTGTAATCCCGATATCTTGTCTCATACCTACGATCCCGGGTTGTGGGATCTCCTGTATCATCTCTAGTCCAGTTTTCCATACCTATTGGTCCCGGGTTGTGGGACTTCTTGTATCGGCTATGTCCTTGTATTATAGAAACATTAAACTTAGGAGTATCATCACCTCATTGATTTTTAGGCATGGTCGTATTTTCAGAACCTGTTCTTTTCTCCTCAAACCGATTAGAGACTTCTTCTAGAAGGACATTGTAGGTATTAATCCAACTTTTATCTTTTTTCTTACCTAGCTTACCTAGGGTTTTTTTTATAGATGACCCAGCTCCCCTAGTGATGAGGGGATCTTCAATCTTTTGTGTATCAGTTGTTGGAACTGCTATTTTGTTGAAAGGATAGTCCCTAACCCAGTGGCTCTGCTTGTTACACTTGAAGCAAGCATTAGGAAGGTTACGATACACAACTTTTTGTTCATGCAAACAAATCCCCTCCGAATCATTAATTGTGAGAGAAGATTTAATCGGTTTATTTAAGAGCCCTAGGGTTAAAACTGGAGTACCATCTAAAAAAGGTGATCGACATCATCCTAATTAAGCATTGACCCGAAGTGATGACTTTCAAAGCACTATTGGAGTCATCCAAAAAGAAAAGAAAAACATCGGTTGGTAGGTATTGGATTTGATGCATGAATAACCCCCCAGATTCCCAGTTGGCCTTAATCCATTGTTTCATAGTATCCCGTGGTGGCCTTGGGCCATGGCACAAGGCAATAACCACTTTTTTAGCTAGTTGTGACTACCACTTCATGAAGGATAGCTTATTGATCGTAAGGGGGTTGATTCATCATTCGTAAAATGATTATGGCTCGGACTCTTAATGAAACAATTAGGAGTGGCCTCAAGAGGCACCTTACCCTTGTCACATTCAAGACCGATACCTGAATTTGTTCCTCCTAGGTGCGACTCTTTCCTCGTGGCCAAAACTTCAGCAAACAACTTTGTTTGGGGAGTCTTAGCCTTAGTTTTCATCTTATCAATAGAGAAAGGCAAACTTACTTGTTTAACACATCCGATCGAAAGAGCAAGCTTGTCAAGTCATCCCCTGTCGATGAGCTCATAAAAAATAGTAGCATGTAGCTTACCTTGAGTGGCTTGACTTAGCAAAAGGACTCTATTGAGGTCACCCGAGGAGTGTTGTGTCGAATATGATTCATCCTCAATGGGTAACAAAGCCGTATATTGAACTTGAGACATTATAAACATTGAATTAGTGTGCAGAGGAGCTTCACCGCTCATTGACATGTCTTTCGAACCCCCCGAGTGGCCTCACTGCGTGCATGAAGGGAAAGAGTTACTTCGCCACAAAAACCGAGAACCCTAGCTCCACCAACCCATCTGCTTTTCATCATACCCAATAAAGTCATATTTTTGAGCCTTTGGTTCAAGCTTATGTCTGATATTTGATGGTACATAAGCATAGGCAATTGATCCAAACACTTTACAATGATCTAGTGTTGGTTTCTTACCCCACAAGCTTCTTAAGGGGTCATTCCATTGAGGGGTATACATGGTAATCTATTCACAAGATATGTGGTTGTATTCACAACCTCAGCCCATAGATAATTTGGAGAATTTTTCTCCTTTAACATAGCCCTAACAAACTCAACCTGAGTTCTATTTCTTCTTTCTTCCACCCCATTTTTTTGAGGTGTGTATACCTACAAGTTATTTCTCTCTTAATACCTGCATTCCAAAGATAATCATTGAATTCTTGGGAGAAGTATTCTCCCCCTCCATCATACCTAAGCCTCTTGAGCTTTTGACCTCTAACCCTTTTTGCATATGCATGAAAATGCTTGAAGGTTCCAAAGACTTGTGATCTTTCCTTCAAGACATAAAGAGTTATCCATCTTGTAGCATCATCAATAAAAATAACATATACCTAGAGCAATTGATTGATCCTTCTTTTTTTGGTCCCCATACATGTGTATGGATGAGTTCTAGTAGTCCATCATGCTTGAATCCTTTCTTTTGAAATGGTAATCTATGTGCTTTTCCCATTTGACATGCTTCACATTGTTGGTGCATTTTACCCAAGCCTACATGCTTGATATGCTTGATATTATCCTCATTTGTAAGTCACATGAGTAGTCATGTGAACACCTCTTGTAAAAGAGTTCATTTTTATCTCTTGTAATTGAAAAAAAAGAAAAAGGAAGAGTATAGCTTACCTCATCCATGATGTAAAAGAAAAGTCGTGGCCCTATCTACCTAAAATCATGAATTTTGGAGCTGAGGGAATATCTCCTAATTTTGGGGATCACTTTTAGGTGGAACCATTCGAATTCGAATTCAAAACTCCGTGCAAGAATAGCTATAAAAGGAGCAAGAAGGAAGAGGCGATTAGCAAGCCTTGTACATGACCACTTCATGTCATTTTGTAGAGATTGAAGAGCTTACTCCATATCTCTATCATTCTACTCCCATTGTGCAAAGATTCATTGCCAACGTGGTTGTAGTCATATGTGAATCTATACATTTATTATCATCTACTTCTCTGTTTTGTTCTCTGCTATACTCACTCCGAGCAGTAACTTCAGAAGGTCATATCTCCAGTTCTACTGACCCTTTTTCAGTGATTTAACTTGCGTTAAATGCGTTAAATAACTTTGCGCCTATAAATTTTCAAGGACATTGGATTAATAATTTTGGAGATATCTGCATTTTACTGCTTACTGGTCTATCTCTGTAGAGCCCCGAGAATTGTGGGAATGTTCCAGAAATTGATGAAACTTGTTCTCAGTGTTCAGTCCATCCTTTGAATTGTTTTAA
Organism: Ceratopteris richardii; assembly: GCA_020310875.1. Lineage (NCBI taxonomy): Eukaryota > Viridiplantae > Streptophyta > Polypodiopsida > Polypodiales > Pteridaceae > Ceratopteris > Ceratopteris richardii. Next base: position 69,483,406 of record CM035420.1, read on the forward strand.
CTTGGATTGGGAATCTTGCTAAGTCTATTTGCTATGCCTAAAAGGAATTTTTCTAATTCGTACCAGGTTGAGAGCACTGTTCATTTTTTCCAGCAGGTGTATGTCCAAAAATAGCAAGTTTTGGGAGCTAGTCATTTCGCAACTAGTCTGTCTTGACTTAAACTTTTGGGATACATGTTCCAAAGTACTTGGCTGATATTTTGGTGGATTTAGGAAGCTCAAAGGGTCTACTAATCAACTCTGAAGTCTCAGTTGGCTGGTGTGAAGCTGGTTGTAGCAGCACCTACTCATCTTTGGATTGCATCCACCATCTCTCTTCACACACATTTATAGTCCATATGTTGGTTCTCCACATTTGATAGCCCTAGTACATATTGATTTTCCACCATAGCTTTGATTCCTCTTTCATTGAAATGTCCTAACCTCTTATGCCAAAGATCTAATTCTATAATCACTTCATCATCATGTGTGAGCAAGCTTTGACGAACATTTCCTTGCACTTTCAGAGTAAAGGTTCTACCTTCCTTCTTATCATAGACAATCTGATTATATTCATTCTCTTAATCTTCCACAAATACTCCTTCATTTGTAAATCTAACTTGAAAACCTTTCTCAACTATTTGACCCACACTAATGAGATTCTTAGGTATTGTGGAAACATACAAAACATTGGTTAGCAAATGTGCTCCACACGTGCATTTCAATTTTCCAAATGAATGCACATTGTGTTGTGTTAAATCACTTGTTTGAAGTGTATGAGTAGAAATTCCTTCTTCTAATTCTGATATTAATTCTATATTACTTGATAGATGATTAGAACAACCAGAGTCAATATAAAATACCTTGAGATCTTCTTTCTCTTATGTACTTATTGATTTCATCATCAATGTTGTATGACTCTCATTCTATGTATCATTTGCATAGTTGTAGTAGGTGGTATTGTAGGATTGGTTATGTCCCCAATTTCTTCCTCCACATCTACCAAAGCCACCTCGGAGATTTGTCTTCCTCTTTGAAATTTATTTTGATATCTTCCACCTCTACCTCTGCCATTGTTACTTTGACTCTGATTTACTCTCACCTAGAGCAATTGTGTAGCATGCAAAAGCTTCAAGCACAACATGTAGAAGCTTTGAAAAGGCTTCATCTTTAGTACACATGCAATGAAAGAGAAAGATAACGAGAACCATCTTGATGGGCTCTTTGCAACACATCTAGAGGAACACAATCAATGCCTAGTGCCCTCAATTCTAAGGCATTGTCTTGCTTGTTTTAAATTGTTCTATACTTAGAAAAGTGCATCGCCTTCCAATTCACAGTTTGGAATTTTTAAAAACTCTATGTGTGGCCATAATGGATATCTCCTTCTATAGCACACACACTCTTTTTACACCAATACACTTGAATACTAGCACCCTATGTGTACGAGAGATATAGAGAGAGTGAGAGAAACAAGGATCTAAAGGTTGTTGTTGATGCACCCCAATTCATGGTGTATTCTCTCCTCTATTGAGAAGAGCATGAGCAGATAAAGAGTTGGATATGGAAAGGTATTCTCAACCCATAAATAAACAAATCATTCAAATAACACACTCTTTCAAGCTCATAGAAGGTGTGAATTACAAGCAAGGAGTGAGAGCATAGAAGACAATCCTCCCAATTAAGAAGAATTTTGCATCACAAAACTTCGAAGAAAATAGAAGCACCCAAGATAGTCAAATCAACAAGATTAAGCCACTTCCAACTAAGAAATTGAAAGCTTTTGCATAGATATATATTGTCTCAGGACATGCACTACATGTAGAGATTATATCCAACTAAGTATGATCACTCATAATCTCAAAATCACTTATGACTTTCATTTATGTCATGCATATACCTTTGATGACATATACGATGTGAAGGGATCTTGATGTAGAAACGTTCCCACCTCAATGAAGCAACAACCATGGCTAAAACATGTGCACAAGCTATTCACTATCAAAAAATTGATTAGCACAAAGTTCTCTTTTGCACTATCTCACAACAGAAGCTAACAAAGAGGGAAGATATGTCACCTATGTGAGCATCGATATTTCCATTACCCTAGATTTAGAGAACACTTATCAAGGCTTGAATGAATTAAATGCCTCTACCTAGAGAGAAAACTAATTGAATTTGATGGTGTTATCTCATTGACAAGCTCTAGGAGATACACTCAATCATGGACTATTTTCAAAACTCAACATTTAGAGGAGATGTATTATCTGGCAGAGAACAAGGAAAAGAAAAAGAAATGGATCTTCACCAAGTTTATTTGAGGGAGAGTCCACTTTATGTATGAAGATGAGTGATTCAAAATTCTTTTGTAGAATCAACAGTGCTCTTTCATAAAGAGTAAGACCTTCCCTATATTTTCCCATGGCATTCACATGGCTCCTTGTAAGGGATTAGAGACCATCATGCATATACATGATAGGACCTTCCCAAGGCCATAATATGAGTAATTTTTCTAAATCTACTCAATGAAGGGAGAACCAACCTTTATCAAAACGTAAGGTGTACTAAAGAAGTAGGACAAAGAAAAAATAACCAAGGTGAAGGCTCCAATAAATTCCAAAAGATCCCATCAATTGATCAACCAAATTCTTCACTCAACCAAAAAGATAAAAGGAAGAAAATGGCTATAAAGAACCAACTACCATATGATGTAAACACTTCTACATGTCTAGGGATCCCTGTGTCCCTAGATCCCCACAAAACCACTCGGATCCCAAATGTTCGATTATATGCCTAGAGATCCCACATGTTTCTAGATCCTAGAGATGCCATACATCCCAAACATTATGGATCCTATATGTCCATGGAACCACAAAACTACATGGATGCCATATGTTGATGAAATCCAACGCATGCCATACATCCCAAACTTGGATGCCATCTACTCCTCACATATTTGGTGATAATATGTATTTTTTGCAGCTTCTAGCAAACCTTGGTTATCATGCAAGGACCAAAAACATTGAGGTCCATTATCACCATGTTAGGGAGAAATTTACAAGAAAGGAGATTGATCTTTCATACATCTCAATTTAACAACAATGTGTACACATGATGACTAAATATTTGGATGAAGTGAAGCTTACCACATTCAAATCAATAATTTCACTTCAAGAAATTGCAAGAGAATGAAGAATCAAGCATCTTAGGCTTGCGAGGGATCTTTTGGCACATATTGAAAATTGACGTGCTTGACCATAGCCATGGACTACTCTAGTCTTTGAGAAGAAAATATATGTATGTTCATTAATCCTTAATTCATACTTAAAGAGAACTTCCAAATGACTTTATCTATAAGAAACTAAACTCGACACTTAAATGTGATTTTAAAAGGATCCAAACTACATGAGCCGTATTTGAATTCAAATTTGTAATAGGTAGCTCAAAGGTTTATTGGAATATTGACAGATCTATCAACACCTACCAACTAGAATCATGGGACAAGGCTTATATATACTTCAGTGTAAAAAGTCATGAAGTGTGAGAGAGATCTCCATCACATCTTGAGTGGCCATTATATTTATCTGGTAGTCATTGGATTCCTCCAACGCCTTCAAGAAATGTACTTTATAGTTCAATACATATACTTGAAGATCCATCATCACCTTGAGCTACTATCCATTCGTCTCTACGTATTGTTCAATTCTACCAACTTCATAGAGTCATTGAAGTGAACCTATGATCTCATTGTCAAATTCAACGCTTGCATAATAAACTTAATGCAAAAGTTAATGCAAAGGGATTTTTTTCAAGTCATAATAGGATGGGAGTAGTGAAATGTTTTCTGAGTGCCTTCTTCCATACATAGAAGGTTTTTCTTCATGCTCAAAATCTAGAAGTCGTCTTTCTTGAATTTAAGATTTGAGATCAATGCTCCAAAGTAATATGGTCATATTTATGTATTATTTGCAATTGTAGAGAATCTATTGGTTGTTGGAGATAGACGTCTATGGAATCACGTGAATAGCACAAGGAAGGAGAAGATGCTTGGAGCACAACACACAATACTGAATGAATTACTAGAGAATGTACAAAGATAAGTAGCCCATTAGGCCAATAGGCATATATACAAGCCGAGGGAAAAAACCTCCTAAAGAGGGAAAAAAGTGCCCCAATGGTCTTAGTGTGTTCACACACATCACTACCTAAATATATCAACAAATCCCCCTTGCGACTGATGCGGTGAACAAGGAGGTGGCACTCATGTATAAGGAAGTCCCAAGCTATGTGGAAATCACTCCATAAAAGGAAGTAAGCCTAAAGCTTTGCGAAAAGCTTCAAACTTCTCCCTAGATAGAGCCTTCATGAAAAGGTCTGTAATCTTCTCCTACATGGGCACATATGCCAAGCTGATCTCCCTAGCAGAGAACCTCTCCCTGATATAGTGATAATGCACCTCAATGTGCTTAGTGCCAACATGGAACACAAGGTTCCTCGCAACTACCAATGTGCTCTGACTATCAGTGAAGATGGTGGTGGCAGAAGACTGACCAACACCCAAATCCGCCATAAGGTGTCTGAGCCACATACACTCAACAGTCGCTATGAAACCTTCCTTATACTCAACCTCACAACTAGAAATAGCCATAGTAGGCTGCTTCTTGCTCAACCAAGATATACATGAGCTACCAAGCATGAAGCAAAAGCCACTAGTGGACACATGAGCATCATAGCAACCAGCTCAATCAGAGTCAAAAAAAGCATGCAAATCTGGCAGTAGTGATCCCCCCTTTGGGATAAAACAACCTAAGTAGCCGAGTACCACTCAAGTAGCGAAAGATGCGCTTAACCATCTACCAATGCTTGACTCTTGGGCAATGCATAAACCTGCTCATCTGTGAGACAACAAACTGAATATCTCGTCAAGTGATGCATAAGTAAATCAAGCATCCAACAACCTGCTGGTAGAGCACAACATCAAATGCATCTCCATCATCATGAAGACTCAATCATAAACCTGTTTCCATAGAAGTGGCAATAGGCTTATAGTCTTCAAGGCCAAAAGGTTGCAATAATGTGTCAATATATTTTGTTTGACACAAAGCCATTCCACCATCAACTTGCATAAATTGAATGCCCAAATAGTGATGCAAATGCCCCAAATCAGACATCTCAAATGAGGCATGCAAATCAGCCTTAAAATCAGCAATATGCTTCTCAATAGAACCAGTGAGTAGCATGTCATCAACATAGACAACAATGACCAGAAGCACATCATTAGCACGCTTAACATATAAGGTGCTTTCAGTTGGACTGTTCTCAAATCCATGTGCAATCAGATAGGCATGTATCTTCTCATACCAAGCACGTGGTGCTTGCTTTAAACCATACAATGCCTTCTTTAACATGCACACTTGATTTTCATGCCCTTTTTGCACAAAGCCACGGGGCTTGAAAACATACACTTCGTCATGCAAGTCACCATTCAGAAATGTTGTTTTAATGTCCAGCTGACGTACATTCCAACCATGATGGGCTGGAAGTGCACAGATGCTCCAAACAATAGTCATACGACATGTAGGTGCAAAGGTCTCATCAAAATCAATGCCTCTTTCCTGCACATAACCCTTTGCAACAAGCCTAGCCTTATACCTTTCAATTGTTCCATCTGGCTTACACTTCAGCTTGTAAACCCACTTAGTGTCAATGGCCTTCTTGCTAGAAGGCAAGTCACACAAAGACCAAGTACCATTCTTCATCATAGCATCATATTCAGATTGCATAGTAGCCATCCAATTTTTTGAATTTTGTGCTTCATCAAACGAAACAGGCTCATTTTCATCACAAAGACTAGATGCAGCCATAGCATAGCAATCTGATGCAAAAGAGGCACTATGAGAGCCTGAACGAGTACGATATGATAGAGGTGCATCTAATTTGCTTTCATGCAAAGTCTACACTAGCCATTTTGGCATAGTTTTTGCCTGCTCAATATCAGCTCTCTCATCAACAAGTGCATCATGTAAATCTGCATCAAAAATGGAATGATCTGCATCATCACCTGAAACCTACAAAGGCTAAAAATTTGCCTCATTAGGACCAACACTAGACTGTCCACCTGTAAAAAGAGGCAGCAAAGTATCATACATGTCTTTGGAGCTAATAGATGTCTCCTTAGTACATGAAAGCAATGGCTGAATAGCATCTTCCACAAAATCAACATCACGGCTAACCAGAATGCGCTTAGTTTGTGGATGATACAGACAATAGCCTTTACTTTCAGAACTGTACCCAGTAAAAATACATTTTAGTGCTTTATCATCCAATTTTCTATGATGTTGTTCAGGCACTAATGCATATGCCAGACAACTAAAAACACGCAGATGAGAAATAGATGGCTTGCGATCATGCCAAGCCTCATATGGAGTGATAGACTACACTACTTTAGTGGGACACCTATTAAGTACATATGCTGCACACATGACAGCCTCAAGCTAGAGACTATGTGGTAAATCCTGACTCTTGACCATACACCTCACCATCTCCATGAGTGGCATGTTCTTCTGTTCAGCAACTCCATTTTGTTGAGGTGTATATGGCACTATACATTGGTGTTTAATCCCGCGTTCAGCCAGAAATGCATTAAAATTAGAAGACATATATCCCCACCCCCTCGATCTGAACGGAGGGTGCCCATTTTACATGCTGCCAGATTTTCAGCCAAAACCAAAAACTGTTTGAAGCACATGAGCACTTCGTACTTTGCTTTCAATGGATATACCCATGCATGCCTGGAAGAATCATCAATGAAAGTCATGAAGTAAAGATAATTTCCAAAAGAAGGTGTCTGCATAGGACCATAGACATCACTATGTACAAGCTGTAATTTCTGAGTAGCCCGAATTGAACCATCTTTTGGAAAGGAGGAATGCTGCATTTTGCCCAAAATACAGCCTTCACAAACATGTTTTTCAGGTGCCTCAAGCTTGGGCAAAGAGGACACCATTTCAGATTTTTGCAGGCATAGCAAACTAGCAAAATTCAGATGATCAAAGTGTGCATGCCAAAGCTTTGCATCTGACATATCCTGAGAATCATGTACTGCACATGTCGAATCATTTATAGATCTTTCATAGTCTATGAGCTTATACAGCCCATGACATAAAATGCAAGAAGTAATAATAACATCACCATTTGACAGATCATGAACTGTACACCTGTCATCAACAAATTTCACAACCAAGCTAATCTTGGCTAATGCATAAACTGATAATAGGTTCTTCTTGATCCCTGGCACAAATAAAGCATCTGACAAGGTGAAAGAACTATCATCAGCAGTAGTCAAAATGATCTTACCAACTCCCATAACATGATAAGAGGAGTTGTTTGTGCATGTAAGAGTATTCCCTGTAGGGGTAGGCTCGAGTGAAGAGAAGAAACTGCACTGCGAGGTAATATGTTTGGTCGCCCCACTATCAAAGTACCAAACATCTGAGTCTAGTGCAAACATGCACTACTCATGAGAAGATGGGTCAAATTTGCAGATAGTAGTAAATGCCCATTCTTCTTCGTGCACAAGATTAGTAGACTCTGTCTTTGGTGTAGAGGCCTCTACAACAACCATTCCAGCCTCTTTCTTCTTTGCCTCTTTAGTATCTAGTTTTGGACAGTTCTTTATGATATGATCATTCCCTTTATAGTACTTGCAAAATAGTTTCGGGTTTTCTGATTTCTTCTCAACTTTATCTTCCTTCTTCGAATGTGTAGCATTTGCAGATTTTTGCTTACTAGTTGAAGAGCTCCATTTTTCTTTTCCCTTTTGACTAGCCAAGAAAGCTTGATGCGCAACATGTATAATGGACCTATTCTACCTAGACTGGTCTTCCTGCAACATAACATAGACTAACTCCTCAAATGACAAGGCATTTGGATTGCCTTTCATCATTAGCCAAGAGTAGAAGCAAAACTCTGATATGAATCAAGAAGACCATTTAGAACGGTCTGCACAAGTGAGCTATCTGGTATAACCTCATCAGCAGAAATCAATTGTTCCTTCAAGTCTTTGCTCTTTGTTAGAAAATTGTCCATAGAATCACCTTCATTCATGTGCTCACTCTCCAACTATTTTCAGAGGTAAGCAACACAAGCCTCATTCCTATCTTGGTACAATGTGTTAAGTGTATCCCAAGCATCCTTAGTTATTCTGCAAGAGCGAATGTGAGGAATAATGGCACGTTTGACAAACAAAGCTATCAATGCATGTGCCTGAGCATCTCTACCATCCCAATGAATTTGCTCTGCAGTAGGTGCACCATAAACCGCAGCACGAATAGCAATATGTAGAATATCATCATCTTCGACACCTTCTGCCTCAACTTATGTACCTGCAATTGTAACAGTTGCAGGTGTGATAGGACATTTTTCAACACCTTGCACAATGTTCCACAGTCCTTTTGCAACCAATACATGCCGCATCATATAAGCCCATAATGGGTAGTTGGTACCATCCAACTTATCCTCGACAACCAACATACGGAATACATCACTGATTTTAGCCATGGCCAATGACTCAAATACCTTGATGCAAAAAATTGACTGTATCTCAAAAAGTTGAACACAACTGCCCAAACGAATTTTTCTAGACATGTAGCAAACTTCAAGATGCTTATACTGGCGAACATAAATTGGTATATACCTTTGGCACAAAAAGACAAAATAGCCTGCACAAGTGCTATGATAGTGCATTCGGAGGCCAAAACGAGCTCAGAGTATGCTCATGAAAATTCGTGCGATTCTGGGACTACAAATGGAGGAGTATCGTCGACACCCTAGATGAAGCGATGACCTGTTCTGATACCAATTGTTGGAGATAGATGTCTACAGAAGCACGTGAACAACACAAGGAAGGAGAAGAAGCTTGGAGCACAACATACAATACTGAATGTATTACTAGAGAATGTACAAAGATAACTAGCCCATTAGGGCAATAGGCGTATATACAAGCCAGGGGAAAAAACCTCCTAAAGAGGGAAAAAAGTGTCCCAACTGTCCTAGTGTGTTCACACACATCACTACCTAAATATATCAACATTGGTATGTCCAAGCAAGAAAAAGCTTGGCCTAGAGTAGCTTTTCACAAATACCCTTTCATGTTTGTACTTTGACATCACCTCCTCACATGAATCGCTTCAATGGTGTTATACCCAAAGAATCCACTCGAGAGACTTTTTCTCAAAAATTATATCGTGCTTATCTTTATGTATTACTGCTTTCTCTTTCTTTTTTTTATTTTTTGGGGATGCAAAGAATGGAAATATCTACTATGAGACCTACAAAATGTCATGGAGAACAAAAGATATGATCCTACGTTCTTATATCTTCTAAAAAATGCCTATTTCTACTCTCCTACCTATAGTATGATGAAGAAGACGATGTGGAAATATGAAAAATTATAGTGCGAACTTCAGAAATGGCAAGAAAATCAAACAATACCTCTTATCAAAACGTTTATCAACCTCTCCATGGCTTTAGCCATTTGCAAAAGACCTCGATTCGCAACATGGTCACCAGCAACAATGCCAAATAATTGTTATAGAGCTACAAACACAAAGCCTGTGAGCTTGAAGTAATGGGCGTCAACCTCAATTTCCATTCCGAGTACCTTGCCCCAATCGAATTTATGATGATGTGTCATTAAAAATGTATGAAGCTCAAAGAACTCAAGATGAAGAAGAGCCCACAAACATACCAAAACGGACAGCAACAAGCACCTAAAGCATGCAATCAAGCTCACACTGGGAAGATATGTCCATCGCACACCTCAAGAACACCAAGAAGCTCGAAATGAGGAAGATCGGACAAAAATGCACAAACAAGAGAATGCAAAACATGTCATCCAAAAAACCTCAAGACATATGATTACATTTAGGGTCTTTTATGTTTGATACTCAAAACATAGACTTCACATTGTTTTGGCCTAAAACCTAGAAAAATATTCCCCTAGAGCTCATTAGACATCCAATTTGAGCTCCGAAAAAAATTACGAATATCTGGGAGGTTCAAAATCACTCCAGAGCCTAAATGAGTTCTTGGCCTTTAAAAAAGTGGATTTAATTACAAGAAATGGGTTTCTTTTTTATCAAAAATACATTAGAGCCTCCTTGTAGATATAAACACCACAAGTACAACTATCATAAGTTCATGATGTCATGAGTCATACATTCGAATGCAAACATTGGAATTTTACCTCATAGGCTTGGGAAATGTTGAAACTTCTGGCCTTGGTGAAGCAAATGGTCCACTTAAAACTCTAGGAAACCTACGTGATAACTAAGCTCCTAATTTTTCATGTTTGGAACTTAATTGAACCTCTATTCTTTGTTGAGAGTTCCATGCTCTACCCTTTTGTCCGAGCCTACTTTGATTCTCATACACTCTCATGCAAGTTCACATTATCCCACATACTTGGTATTTTCCCCTCTATTCCATATAAGGAGGGCCTCATTCTGCCTCTCATACATCCATTCCTGTAATTTATGAGGTTCAATCTCATGCTCCTTATGTAAGTTTTCCTTTCATAATTTATTTCATTCCTTTCACATTTCCATCATTATGTTCTTTCTAGTGTATATATTAAATCTTCATAGCTTCTTTGTCATTCTTGAGTATCTTGACTGTGTTTCTCAACATGGTATCATAGCATAGGTAATCATTTTCTTTGAGTTCATGATTTTAAATTCTCTTCCATTGGTTTCTTTTTCATATAAATTTATGCTTCATTTTCATTCCCTCCCTCCCTTCCCATGAATTACTTAATCACCATTTTATTATTCAAGTCTATTTTTTATTGATCTTCATTGCTTCTTTCCCTCTTTTCATCCTTCCTCTTATGCATTGCTTCTAAGCACCAATCATTTCATGGATGAATTTTCTTTTGAGCACTACACTTTGCAACAAAAAGTGCTTATGAGCACTTTAGAAGTAGAGTTGACATTGGAGATTGAATGAGGATGATGGAAAACATATGCACATGAATTGTGTCGAGAGTAATTTGAACTTCTAAAGCTTTCTTTGAAGCTAATGGATCTTTGACATAGCTTCTAGTAGTAATGAGACTTTTATGCCATTTCGAGCATCTCATGAGGCTTAGTTCATTTGTGAGATATCTCATATTTCATCCCACTTATCTTTGCACACATGGCAAGATGATCAGTCTCCAACACGTTGATATGAGTCTAGTATCCTTCATGGATGGTTTTTGACACAAAATAATGAAGTATGATGCCAAGAGGTTGTGCTATTGATGACAAAGCCAAGCAACAGAGAGAGCAAGAGAGAGAAGCAAAGTATTCCCTCTCTATCAAATGCAACTTAATAGAATGCTACTCTCAATCACATATTGTCTTTCATGGAAACCAAATGCAATGAAATGCAATAATAACTACCATTAACTTCAACTTTATCATCTCTCTATGCATATGGATAGAGAGAGAGAGGAATAAATTTTAGGAGCCATCATACTAATTTCTAGTTGTTTCTAAGACATCACACCTAGCACAACTAACACTCGCACCTAGAGCAGTTGTGCAGCAGGCAAAAGCTTCAAGCACAACATGTAGAAGCTTTGAAAAGGCTTGACCTTCAGTACACATGCAATGAAAGAGAAAGGGAAAGAGAATCATCCTGATGGGCTCTTTGCAACACATCTAAAGGAACACCATCAACGCCTTGTGCCCTGAATTCTAAGGCATTGTCTTGCTTGTTTTAAATTGTTCTATAATTAGAAAAGTGCATCACCTTACAAATCACAATTTGGAATATTCAAAACTCTATGTGTGGCCATAATGGATATCTCCTTCTATAGCACACACACTCTTTTTACACCAATCCACTTGAAGATTAGCACCCTATGTGTACGATAGAAATGGAGAGAGTGAGAGAGAGAAGGGTCTAACAGTTGTTGATGCACCCCAATTCATGGTGTATTCTCTCCTCTATTGAGAAGAGCATGAGCAGATAAAGAGTTGGATATGGAAAGGTATTCACAACCCATAACTAAACAGCTCATTCAAATAACACACTCTTTCAAGCTCATAGAAGGTGTGAATTATAGAAGGCAATCCTCCCAATTCAGAAGATTTTTGCATCATGAAACTTCGAAAAAAATAGCAGCACCCAAGATAGTCAAATCACCAAGATTAAGCCACTTCCAACTAAGAAATTGAAAGCTTTTGCATAGATTTATATTGTGTCACCGCATGCACTACATGTAGAGGTTATATCCAACTAAGTATGCTCACTCATAATCTCAAAATCACTTATGATTTTCATTTATGTCATGCATATACCTTTGATGACATATACGATGTGAAGGGATCTTGATGCAGAAACTTTCCCACATCAATGAATCTACAACCATGGTTGAAACATGTGCACAAACTATTCACTATCAAAAACATTGAGTAGCACAAAGTTCTCTTTTGCACTATCTCACAACAGAAGTTAACAAAGAGGGAAGATATGTCACTTGTGTGAGCATTGATACTTCCATAACCGTAGATTTAGAGAACACTTATCAAGGCTTCAGAGAATTAAATGCCTCTACCTAGAGAGAAAAGTAATTGAATTTGATGGTGTTATCTCATTGATGAGCTCTAGTAGATACACTCAATCATGGACTATTTTTCAAAACTCAACATCTAGAGGAGATGTATTATTTGGCAGAGATGTATGTACGCATCCATCTTGAGATTGTACTCTGAATGCAACAAGGAAAAGAAAAAGAAATGGATCTTCACCAAGTTTATTTGAGGGAGAGTTCACTTTATGTATGAAGATGAGTGATTCAAAATTCTTGTGTAGAATCAACACTTCTCTTTCATAAAGAGTAAGACCTTCCATATATTTTCCCATGGCATTCACATGGCCCCTTGTAAAAGATTAGACACCATCATGCATATACATGATAAGACCCTCCCAAGGCCATAATATGAATAATTTTTCTAATTCTACTCAATGAAGGGAGAACCAACCTTTATCAAAACGTGAGGTGTACTAAAGAAGGAGGACAGAGAAAAAATAACCAAGGTGAAGTCTCCAATAAATTCCAAAAGATCCCATCAATTGATCAACCAAATTCTTAATTGATTAACCAAATTCTTCCCTCAACCAAAAAGATCAAAGGAATAAAATGGATATAAAGAACCAACTACCCTATGATGTAAACACTTCTACATGTCTAGGGATCCCTGTGTCCCTAGATCCCCACAAAACCACTTGGATCCAAAATGTTCAATTATATGTCTAGAGATCCCACATGTTTCTAAATCCTAGAGATGCCATATATCCCAAACATTATGGATCCTATATGTCCATGGAACCACAAAACTACATGGATGCCATATGTGATGAAATCCAATGGATGTCATACATCGGAACTTGGATGCCATATGTCCAAGCTCTCTCTAAGGATCCCATATGATCTTAGATCTAAAATGCAATGGACTAAGTGATGCCATATGTCACTAGTTTCTCTCGTTACAAATACAAGGTTCATCACATGGATGTGGGTGTTGAGAGTTTCATGCTCTACCCCTTTGTCCAAGCCTATTTTGATTCTCATGAAGTCTCGTGCGCGCTCATTTTATCCCACATGCAAGGTATTTTCCCCTCTACTACATATAAGGAGGGACTCATTCCACTTCGTATACATCCATTCATGTACATCATGAGGCTCTCACCTTGAGGGTCAAGCTCATGCTCCTTATGTAAGTTTTCTTTTCATAAGTTATTTCATTCCTTTCACATTTTCATCATTAAGTTCTTTCCATTGTATTTTGAACCTCCATAGCTTTCTTGTCATTTGTGAGTACCTTGACCGTGTTTCTCAACATTCTTGGCCCAAGATTGGCTTTTTAGAAATGGAGTTGACCTTAATCTTTGAAAAGGTCTTTCCACATTGAGTGTTCATGGTAGACTCTCATTATCACATTAGATAATCCCTCTACGAAATAGAAAGTTTCTTGACTCATCCCATGATGTATGTGTGCATAAATCATGTTTGTGTGAGCTTACATCTTAATACATGCGTGCCACACAGCCATCAAAGATCTCTTCTTTTCCAAATAGTTTATTTTCAATTGAGAGCATCAGTGAGGGCATTGCACCATGAGAGGTAATCCCCATCAAGAAAAAGTACAGTATGAACCCCAAGAGGAGGCGACAATGGTCAACAAACAACGATTGACCCTAGAAACAAAAGCAAGTATGGGTCAAGAAAGATAGCACTCAACTTGTGTGTATCTATTGTCACTAACGAGTTCAACCTTTAGCTAAGTCAACTCAAGCACAATTACATGCATATGGGTTTCTAAAGAATTTTTTACCACCAGTTTTCCTAACCAATCTCCTCAATTTTCTATTGGTTCTCCTCGCCTTACACATATATGTGATCCCCATATGTCCCATACAAATAGTCTTAGTTATCTTACACCAAAGACGAAAATCCTAAGCTTCATGTGACTTGGAAATGGCTGCCCAAAAGGACCGATGGCCCTGCTACAAACACACTTTACCATCATCCATGCCAGATAATTTTTCTAATGACTCAACATATACATAACTCATTCAAAAATCCTTGAGAAAATTATATTATGCCTTCTCACTCAACGTTTTCCTAGAAACCAAAAACATGTAATCCAATTATTTAACCTTGTGATAATTAGTTGAGCTTTCCATAGAAAATCTTACACTATATTGAATTTCGTATATCCCAAGTGTGCATACAAGATTGTCGATATGACCTACATCAAGCACAGATGATCCCAAATACACAATGCACTGAAAGTGCTAATACCCTGGGGGATAGCATCTATAATGGATAGGGACCATGGTCCCACCATGCACGGATCTAATGTCTCTTCACTTACTATTTTGTGTCCTTTTAGTCTTTTTAGATATGGGTCTAGAATTTTAGTACACCATCATGGACGTACCTCAGACTAGCTAGACACCACTAGATCTTTGTACCCTCCCCATAGAAGAAGCCTACTCCTACCTCTATGAGAACGTAAAGTTGACCTAAATGAAACATACATAGGCAATCCTTTGAGATACCTCATAGAACGGGTCCCCATGAACTCTCATTGGTTCCCAGGTCTTACGAGATCATTGTGATAAGCTGCTTACATTTGGGAAGAATGCAGAAAATATGATCAACATTGGGGACATTTCTAGTTCATGACTCGAGATTTTGAGGTCTCAAAATTCTCAAGAGCTACATGGGTTGTGGAAAAAAGCTATCCTCAATGGCTACTTTGGGGCCCTTGTCCCCAAAGCTAATTTTCAATTAAGTTACCAACTAATCCACATTCTTCAACTAAGGTTAGAGAAAGATGCTTAAAAACCTTTGTTCTTCCCTTGGTGATGGTCAACCCCCTTAAAAGTTTCTCTTGGCATACAAGTTAATCAAACAATCATTACATATGCCCACAAATCATATTCCCTCCGGTAAAGAAACCCTCGTACTACAGACAATGAGAAAGAGTGATGTCACTAATTTTTCACAAATGATGGGCATCACATTGAATCTATCAATGCCGTTATGAATGTGTATCCAATATTTTTTCTTTTCCAAGCTCGGATAGGTTTGGCCATTTGTTCTGGCTTTTAGATTTCCCAAGAGTATAATCAACATACTAGATTGGCAAGAAAATACTGCCCATTTGGTTTGGCTTTTACATTTCCCAAGAGTATAATCAACATACTAGATTGGCAAGCAAGTACTCAATGGGCGCCTAGCAATTACTTACATTGTTTACATGTGCTTAGCCTATGAGCTCACAATCGATCAGGTCCCCCAAGAATCGATGGATAAAGAGCACTCATAGAGGACACAAGCCCAAATTGGTCTATAAAGGAAATGCAATACAATGTGTTTCTTCCAAGCAACCAAAGCAGTGCTTACTCTTGCTCAAACACAACCCATATCAAAACCCAATGTGCCATCTGCATCTCTGCATTTGACTACCGCATACCACTGTCCAAGAAGAAGGTACTACACAAGAACAACAACAACAACAACAACTCTCAAAAATTGATAGGAAAAATTCCAAAGATCTTCATGAGGTAGAAGTTACACAAGGAGAAGAGTCAGGATTTGTCACTCGTACTGTCGACAGTTTGATGCACGACTCTATGAGTCCAATGTTTGAGATTTTTGAGTTTTTTATGAGCAAACAATACAACACAATTTTGCAGAAATACGATTCGGTGATACTCAGTACCAAGAGATGGTGTAAATAGCCATAGCAAGAAGAAGAAGCGATTGATCAATTGGCATACACTCAGGATTTTAGAAGACTTGTTGCATTTGGATCCAGTGCTTGTGTGGACTCAACATGAATGAGTTGTGGTAGAGAAAAAGTATGATGCTGACCTTCAAGATCCCACTATGGTTGACACTTTCATCAAGTCCATGAAAGCCTTAAGTGAGGTCATTGGTATTATCGAAGCCTCCAAAGTCCTAAAACAACATCATCCACAATTGTCACCAAGCCTGAATCTACCACCGATGTGAATGAAGCCAAGGCATATTATCCACCTTCCAATGAGACCCTTGATTCTCATTGTATTATCTTAATAGATCACTTCCCACAACTATCACCACCTTTCAATCTCTAAGTCAATTGTCTACCCAAAAATGTATCCATGTCATTAGAAGAGCTTGCTCATTACTTAATGCACCTTTTTAAAGAACAAAAGTTCACAGGTACATACTCAACGAACCCATTCAAAAACAATTTTCAACCACCCTCCCTTCTCACGATTGATCACATTCCCAAACGCCACGCATCATGCCATCTCAAACACACCTCCAAGAATTGAAATCCACACACTATTCACAATCACCACATCAAAATCATGCATTTTCATTTCTATGGACATAGCACCACTGGTCACCATTGGACCCCTTCCCACATTCCCACCCTTTACACCTCCTCATCCATCACTGCCTATATCAGAAGAAACTCCTATGGAAAACATTACTTAATTGGACTAACTATGATAGGAAGTTTCCACCTTGGAAGCTCAAATCAAAGGATAGATATCCACCATTGATGACACTGAACACCCCTCATTGCCACCATAGCAACCATCACCCAAATAAGTACATAAGAAATATGAAGAATAACCTATTATGATGGAAGTATTATTGAAGAAGGAAAAGATGTATATGAGAACACCATGCCCTGTATGGTTAACTAAAGCAAAAGCATGGGTAAGGACACATTCAATAATAGTCGACACCAAATGGTGATACAAGCATAGTTCAAAGATAAGGTATTCAAATTGGCATTTTTTCAAAGGATAGTAAGTTCTCATGTTACTCGTGTTGGAGTCAATGTCCAATAAGTCCTCAGCCAATAGCTATATGAAGTATTTTATTAGTTCTATCTCCACACGCTGCAGTCATACTTATTATAAGAAAATGGCCGACAACATGGTTTAAGTCAAGCAATTCATAACGTTCGATTGATCCATGCGGGTTCAAATTCCGTCACCGTGGAATTGTTTTTTCTTTCGGATATAATCATGCTTTTGGTGTCAATGGAGATAGCTTTTGAGATACGCGATCATATAGTTAGCTAAGTATTTCATCATAGCTTTATGCTTTATTAAGCTAGTTTTTCAAGCTTCTAAAATACTATATACGGAGGGCAAAGCTCATTATATGAGTATCAACTCAAGTCTCTCGAGTGCTCAAGGCTAAGGAGAAGGAGGTGATCAAGAACTTAGAGAAGATCTTTGGAGGCCAATTTGGAGGAGGAGTTCTCACACTCCTAGAGGAGTTGTGGTCTACATCTTGGTGATTATCTGGAGGAGATTCTGCCAATATACCATAAACATCCATTGTTGATTTACTGTGAGTAGCAAGTCTATTTCTGTTCTTACTTGCTAAGTCACTCGTTTCTAATCTAGGTTGATCAGAATTTGGGTTTGTTGTAAAACATCTATAAACTGTTTGTATTCTCCATATTCTCACACACACACTCTTCATACCTCTTAGGCACACAATCTCTTGTATCTAGTTCCTACTTCTGCCTAGATATAGATATTGTCAATTTGTATCATATACACACACTGTAATTTGATATTCATATATAGATAGTGTAGGTGAGCCTCATAGCATACCGTTACACTTGAAATCTCGTCTATTTTCTCTCTATCTCTCACTCATCTATTTTTGAGTCTTAAGGTGTGTATGTTAAGGTTCATCTGTTGGAAGATCCTGTAAACCTGTGATTTATTGTTATTGTGGCCTACTACCATTTCCAACATATGGTATTCAGACCTTAGGATACCAACATTTGGTATCAGAGCATAGTTGACATACACCCTTAACAAGATGAGTGACTATAGACTTGAGAATGAAGACAAGCTTGAGGGCATGTGTAATAATCCAATGTGGAGTTTTATGATGATGAATCTGTTAGTATCAAAGGACTTATGGAATATTGTCAATGGCACTTATCCAAGGCCAAGACATGTCGGAGAAGAGGCTACTTCATCTTCTAGAAGACCCCCTGTTCCTATTTCTACTCAACAGGAGGTTAGTGAGGAAGAAGAAACTCTTTCATCATCAGGAGCCGGTGCTACTACTAGATTACTTCCTACAGAAGAGCAATCCAGATGGGATTCAACGGGTGCACTAGCACTTTCATATATTGCTATGGGAGTCAAGAGGCCTATTATACCCCAGATCAGGTCATGCAAAAGTTCTCATCAAGCTTGGTTGGAGTTAGAGAGTCTCTATCAGAGCAGAAACCTTGTTAGGAAAGCTCATCTAAGGAGACAACTAGCCAACACAAGGATGAAAGTTGGTGAATCGGTTCGGACACATATTTTGAAGATTAAGGATTTACGAGATCAGTTACTGAATGTTGGAGCCAACATTTCAGATGAAGAGATGGTAAACACACTTCTAAACTCGCTTCCATCTACATATCGTGCTTTTGTTACTTCTTTATCTCTCTCTACAAGAGATAGAGAAATTTCATTTGAAGAGCTACAGTTCTTGTTACTTCTATATGAAGAACAACAAAAGGGTATGGAAGAGAATGATGAAGTCATGTTATCATCATCAAAGGGAAAGAAGAAGAAGGAGACAAAGAAGGATCAGAAGATTCAGCAATCCAAGAAGGAAAGTAAGTTTTCTAATCCTAAGTTTTCCAGTTCTACCCCTAACGCTTCTTCTACACCCAAAGAAAAATCTTCGACTACATCTGATTCAAAGAAAGGAGTATGCCATTACTGTAACAAGCCAGGTCATTTCATAGCAGAATGTAGAGCAAGGATTTTCAATGAGAAGAAGAAAGCATCAAGAAATAGTGTTGAAGATTATCCAAAACCTAAATCTTCAAAGGTAGATTCATATGCATGTGCCACTATTGAAGAGATAGCTTTTGATCAGGTAAAGTTAAATGAAATCTCAAATAATCCTTGGATTTTTTATTCTGGAGCTACTAAGCATATGAGAGGTTGCAAAAAGGTATTTTCTTCCCTTTCTAACTCTTCAGGTAGAAGAGTGACCATTGCAGATGGTCATGATTTGGATGTTGTTGGTGTTGGAGAAGTAAAACTAAAGTCAAGAGCAGATGGAAATTTCACAATTTCCAATGTTTTTTATGTTCCAGAAATAAAGAAGAATTTTCTCTCAATCTTGACTTTCTTATCAGATGGTTATAAAGTAGTTTTTAAGAAAAATTCATGTCAGATCCTTTCACCTGATGAGGAGCATTGTCTACTTCAAGGTGAAATAGAAGTGGCGTATTTGTGTTATCCAAAATTAGTCATGCTAATGTTGCTAGGTCTACCTAAACATGAAGTTATGGAATGCTAGATTTGTTCATATCAGTTACACAGCTCTCAAGCATATCAAGGATCAAGGTATGGTGGAGACTTTGCCTACTTTTGCATTACTAGATGATGCAAAATCATGTGGAGGATGTCTTGAAGGAAAGCTTCACAAACTACCTTTCAAGAAACATAGATTTATCACAGCCACAAGGAATTTGCAGATCATACATCCAGATGTGAATGGTCCACTGAGAACACATTCTATTCAAGGTTACAAGTACTTTGTTATGTTCGTAGATTATTTCTCGAGATATTCATGAATTTATGTTCTTAAAGTAAAGTCAAAGGTTTTTCCTACTTTCAAGAAGTTCTTAGCTATGGTTGAAAATGAAAGTCAATCAAAGATCCAGATTTTGAGAAGAAGTGCTAGAGGAGGAGAGTACATGTCTAAAGACTTTAAGTCTTTTTTAGAAGACAATGGTATCTCTCATCAACTCACTATTGCTTACATGCCAGAATAGAATGGTGTTGCAAAGAGAAAGAATAGGATACTTGTTGAGATGATGTGAAGTATGATGTCATCCTAAAGGCTTTCTCCCAAGTTCTGGTTTGATGTATTACATACAATTAATCACATTCTAAATAGGTCTTCCACAAAAGCTTTAAAGTTCATTACACCTTATGAAGTTTATTATGGGAAGAAACCCAATGTGAGTTACTTCAAAGTTTTTGGTTCCCCATCTTATGTTCACATTGAGGAGAAAGATCATGGTAAGCTTGATGTAAAAGCCATTAAAGCGATCTTTATTGGTTATGCAATTGAAAGCAAAGGATAGAGATTCTATGTTCCACATACAGTTGATATCCTACTCTCACGCAATGCATATATTGCAGAAAGTCAGATTTATGCTACGAAGGAAGAGATTCCAGATTTCATAAAGGCATATGACTATGCATTTTTTAGAAGGAATTCGGATGCTTACATTCATCCATACAAGGGGGGTGATGAACCTTCTCAAACATTAAGAGATACAGGTGAAGAGAGAATTTCATTACCTACACCAGTACCTAGTCCTACATCAGTACCTCTTGAAGTTCCGACTTATGAAGTTGGAGATGGTTCTAGAGTTCCAGAAGAAAGAGATATTGAAGAACTAGAAGATATACCACCACTTTTTAGGAATATGCCAAAGTGGTTATATCAAACATGGAAGGATAGTGGGATACAAGAATACACTGGAAGAAATAGAAGTCAGACCAAGAGACAACAAGAGGACCAGGTAAATTATGCAGAAAATTTTGAGATTCATAATGTTTGCCCTTAATTTAATTGAAAATGAACCAGATAGTGTTCAAGATGCACTACAAAGTGATATGATTGTCACAAGTCCCATGATTGATTTCAAGTACAGAGATGATTGTATCTACATGACACACCAGAAATACATTGAGAAATTATTGGAAAGGTTTGAGATGATAGATTTCAAGACTATGCAAACACCTATGGATGTTAATGGGTTATTACAATTGGAAGCAGATTCAATGCTACATTATATGGTCAAGCAGTGGGTTGCTTGATATATATATGTAATACACGACCAGACATTTAGTTTGCAGTTTCTCGAGTATATAGGTTCATACACAAACAGCTCAAGATTCAGTGGAAATCAGTTAAGAGATATTTGTAGACATCAAAAGTTTTGCAGGTTATTGAACCTTGTACCATTGTGACATTGAAGGGGGGATTCTTGGATTCAATGTCCAATAAGTCCTCAGCCAATAGCTATATGAAGTATTATATTAGTTGTCTCTCTAAGCCCCCAGTCACAGAACATAAATTCATCTTTTAATATTTTCTATTATAAGAAAATGACGCAAGCAACTTGTTCTAAGTCAAGTAACTCAAATTGTTCAATTGATCCATGGGGGTTCGAATCCCGTCAGGCGCAGATCACGGAATTGTTTTTGCTTTCGGATATAATCATGCTTTCGGTGTCAATGGAGATAGCTTTTGAGATACGTGATCATATATTTAGCTACGTATTCCATCGTAGCTTTATGCTTTATTAAGCTAGTTTTTCAAGCTTCTAAAATACTATATAAGGATGGAAAAGCTCATTATGTGAGTATCAACTCAAGTCTCTCAAGTGCTCAAGGCTAAGGAGAAGGAGGTGATCAAGATATTGGAGAAGATCTTTGGAAGCCAATTTGGAGGAGGAGTTCTCACACTCCTAGAGGAGTTGTGGTCTACATCTTGGTGATTATCTGGAGGAGATTATTCCAGTATACCATCAACATCCATTGTTGATTTACTGTGAGTATCAATTCTATTTCCATTCTTACTTGCTAGGTCACTCATTTCTTATTTAGATTGATCAGAATTTGGGTTTGTTGTAAAACAATTTTAAACTGTTTGTATTCTCCATATTCTCTCTCTCTCTCACACACACACTCTTCATACCTTTTAGGCACACAATCTCTTGTATCTAGTTCCTATTTCTACCTAGATATAAATATTGTCAGTTTGTATCATATACACACATTTTAATTTGATATTCATGTATAGATAGTGTAGGTGAGCCTCATAGCTTACCATTACACTTGAAATATCATATATTCTCTTTTGATCTCTCACTCATGTATTTTGGAGCTTTACGGTGTGTATGTTAAGGTTTATATGTTGGAAGATCCTATAAACCTGTGATTTATTGTTATTGTTGCCCACTACCACTTCCAACATATGGTATTCAGACCTTAGAATACCAACAACTTGATGGAGAGTGTTAATCTCCAAAAGAACAAGCTATCCTTGATGTTAGAACACTTCTATATCAATAATAATGCAAAACCTTGAATAATTTTGAAAGATCAATGCCAAACTATCAAGACTTGCACTAACTATGAAGAGACTCACTGCTTAGCAAAGTCTACTGCACATAACACATTCATTGATTCGTCAAATGTGTAAAGTTTTTTATAAAAATTTGCATAAGGTGTTGCCTATAGTTTGCACACCTTCTTCACATTAAATCTTTTCAAAAGATTCATTTGATCTTGAGAAATGATCCAAACAATCTACCTATGTCTGAAATTGTCCTCCTCTATAGTCGACTTTGATACCTACAACTTCTAATGCATGCTTCTCCCAAAGTACAACCTGTTTAAGCAAATTCTTTTGGCCATAGATGGCTTATCTTCCAACTTAGATTTTGACTACTCATTTGTGCAAAACTTTACACTGTGCACTGAGTACTTATCAATTCTTTGACCATCAAGATTGTGCATGTTTCAGAAGATACTCATCACTTCTTCACATATAAATGTTCCTACACATATTTTTCTCACTATGTTTACAATTACGCTCTCAAATCTTAACCATAGAAGCATAAAATATGGAATTAGATATCTACAAAAGGATTATTGAAATGATCAAACACAGAAGGAGAACACAGCAAAATATCGGGTGCAATTTTTTCTTCTATTCAAAAAACTTTTCATCTGAATAATGAGAGATGTTCACTTCACATCTAAAGTGTCTAATGGCTCTTACAACGTCTAATTCATCATCTCTCATACATGCCCTGAATTTTCTACTTGTATGTATAGGTGTTATGTATAAACTCATGACCACTACAAAAGTATGAGCATGTTTAATGTACATATATATACAAGCCTTTATTCTCTGATTATGCTCTAACTCCAATCTTCATGTATTCATCTTTGCTTCATCTTTTGACTTCAAATCTTTGTCCAACACATCAATTGATGGTTGTCATGCACCAACAACTCCCCTCAATCATCAATTGAGGTTTTCTTCATCTTCTTTATACCTATCATGTCTTTGAATCTCTGTAGCTTTGGTCCATCCAAGCTTTTGGTTAACATATCTGCAATCTAATCTTTTGTTGAAGTATGTATGACTTCAATCTCCTTATCAATCACTGTAGCTCAGTGATGAGTAGCACCTCCTTTAATGTCAATCCGGGAAGATGTGAGGATGGTATGATGACCTCGAGCAAGTGAAGGCGCAAGTGCGTGAGTGAGAAGCACACTAACATGCACACACACACGCGCACACAAGGTGAGACAAAGAGTGAGAAGCAATGGAGTTCTTTAGATTACTTTCGAAAAGCTCATATAAGTTCAATTCAATTACAAGCCAACCTCAAAAATGAGCTCTCTAGCTCTATCTATAGTTTTTTACTAGGTTTTGGCCTTGTCCAGACCTAGTGTCCGGCCTAGTTAAAAATTAGGTTCTCTACCCTATTTGGAGGTTCAAACAAAGTCTAAAAAAAGTGAAAACTGACAGGTAGATACTTCTAAAGCTCTTCAAGATCAAGGACTCCTTGGCTTGCACAAAATGGAGCTACAAAAATGTGAAATGGTATTTACAATGGTTTTTAGTGATGAAAATCACTGTTTTTGTAGGGGATTCTTCTGAAGATTTGACATACACTTCTTGGAGCTCCCTACTTGCTCCTTCTCCTTGTGTGTCCGCCTCTTTTATATGCATTAGTGTCCTAAAAAAATGTTGGCCTACTTGCCAGATCGTCATTGACTGCTCTGTCTGCTTGTACTTTCTCTTCTCTCTGACTCCCTTCTTAAGCTTCCTTGCCTAGTGAATCCTTCAGTTCCAACACCCCCCCCTCTCTCGCGTCTGTCGTCCCTGACAGACCCTTGTTTGGTGGGTCGTTGGATGTAGTACTCAACAACGTCTTGTGCTAAGTGATGTTCTGCAATCTGCAACCCTTTGGCCAAGTCCGTGAGTAAAGCATCCCAATCTACCGGCCCGGGAACCTCTGGATGTGGTATACGTAACTTTTCTGAATGAAGAGCTTGTTCCAGTGCAAACAACTGCAATAAATGTGATGGTCTAGGAATGAATATCTCTAAATGATATTCCCAGAATCCCGTGACGAACATTTCTTCAAATGTCTGTTTGAAGCAGGCTAGTAGATACTTGATGCGCGCGTGCCATGCATATACAACATTAATAGATGGTGTTGCACTCATGTCATAGACGAGGTCCTGATTACCTTCATTAAATCCAAGAGCTGACAGATGGGGCTCCTTGACATTTTTGAAAGTCCTGAAGGTAACCAACATGAGTTCAAAAATTTTAAGGCACATTTGGGCCATGACATCTGGTACATTTTTAAACCTAACCCCCCAATGCCGAATTGTCGAGATCATATATCCTATGGTAGGTTGGCCTTTGGGTGGTGCTAAGTAAACATAATTGAGCCATTTCTCACATCCTTTGGTTGTCAGCACAGTTTTTGTGTATTCCGGCCATGACCTTCTTCTAAATACAGGGCAGTAACATGGATTGTATTTGATGTACAAGGGCATGTTATTCCATGTTCTTACCATTTCTGGGTAGGTTTCCAGTAGACGAATCCTCCACATTGGTTGATGAATATAGCCCTGCTTGGCACTCGCTGGGATGTCTTCCGGTGCGAATTGTGTGGCGGAGGTTGGTTCCTTTGAGGTATGTTGCTTTATTTCGTCATTGTAGTCCGCCATTAAGACACAGAAGGGAACATACAAATCGTCGGATGTGCCGATCCACCTATGATGAGAGAGGTTCCTAAAATAGTCCGATTTTATGACTACCTCTTCCAAGCGTGACATAGATGCTATTTGGATTGCCACCCTATCATCATGGGTTGTGGCCACTTTTTCCAACTTCTGCATCCATTCAGGAGCCTCTATTTCAATGGTGTTCATGCCCTCATCTGTTTGCTTGCCCCCTGGTGCAGGCATGGGAACATACGGGTCTTCGAAAGTTTCCTCTATCTCGATTGGCACTAGATCTTCAGGCTCGGGCTCGACAAGGGGAGAGGGCTGACGTTCATATTGCATGACTTTGCTGCGTAATTCTTCGAGTTCTGCCTTGAGTTTTGTGACTTCTTCGGATGTATCGTCTGTGGCTGTGGCTTTGCTTGGTGACTCCTGCTGAGTTGCCAGTTGCTTAAGTAGATCATCCCTTTCTCGTTCTAACGCTGCATGGGCCTCTAGGAGGTCGGCATGGGTTTTTAACACACTTTTCATATTCTCTGAGGGAATGGCCTTGAATTTTTCTGGGTCGATTTCCTGCGGGGAACCCTCCATGGCTGCTTCCAAGTTCTCTTCATTCTGTTTCTGCAGCCGTTTATTCTCTTCGAGAGCTGTAGACATGTGTTTTCGTAGGAGTGCTAGGTTGCGTCTAAGTTTGAGATTCTCCGTTATCTGGGAGTGTAGCAATTCATCCATATGTTGTCTTTCCTCTGCATCTGACTTGGGTGGATTGGCTACTAACTGTTCATGTTGTTCCTGTAAAGTGGCATGATGTTGTTGTAGTAGCCGCTTTTCCATTTCGAGATCAATGAATCGGAGTTGAAGTTCCTCATGGCTTCAAAAGAGTCGTGTGTGTTGGTTATCAAGATGTTGGTAGTGATGTTGCAGTTGCGACATACACTGATACATATTATTAAATACATTATTGATAGGGGTGGATGCGGGTAGGGTGTTGAATGCAGAGGGGAAGGGAAAGGGGAAGGGAAATGGAAGTGTGGATACGGTGTTGGAAAATGGTGATGTGGGAGGTGGGGGGGATGGGAGATGTTGGGGGTATGGGGGGAGGGAGGGGTGCTGAGGTGGGTGAGATGTCCATAAAATCAACGGTGGATGCGGTAGTGGGAGTGACTGTGAATATTGGAATTGTGGGTGCGGTGATAGTGGTGAAAGTGTACAGTGGTGTGTGCAATTATGAATATGAACTGCTGGGGATTGTGATCGGGGGGTTGAGATTTTCTGTGGTAGCGGTTGGAACTACTGT
This sequence comes from Ceratopteris richardii, assembly GCA_020310875.1. Lineage (NCBI taxonomy): Eukaryota > Viridiplantae > Streptophyta > Polypodiopsida > Polypodiales > Pteridaceae > Ceratopteris > Ceratopteris richardii. The sequence continues at coordinate 69,510,062 of CM035420.1, forward strand.
TTCAGTGGCCGTATAGACAAAGGAAGTGGAGATAGGGTGTGTGGGTTGTGTGACGGTCTGTGCTTCGGTATGGGTAGTGGACTCGGAGGCGGTGATGGTCGTGGTTACACTGGTTGTGGGAGGTGAATGTGGTGGAGTTGGAGGCAGGGGTGGCAAAGGGGGTGATGTAGGTTCACTTGATACATGGGCATCCTCAGTATCGTGGACAGTGTGTGCGGTGCCCGTGGTTGTGGATGTGCCTTGTGGTTCTGATACTAGTACATTCATCTGCTTTCCTGCTCGAGGGGGGCGTCTACCATATCTTCGTTCCGTTCTTTGTGCTTGTGCAAGGGCGGTATGCACCATTTCAAGGACGCCTAATGCCTCAGATATCATGTCAAGGGTGGCACGGTATTGCTCGTTGATGCCTTCCTCCTCAAGGATCTGATTCATAAGGGCCTTGCCTGCTGCTAGGGACAGTCTATGTTGCTCTTGAACTCTGTTCATGGTGTCATAGAGCTTTTTCGATGCTTTCGTATAAGTTGGGGCCCCTTCAAGTACCTGTAGAGCTTCCTGATCATATTCCTGCTCTTCTTCATTTGATTGCTCCTCGTGTTCCTCCTATTGTTCTCCTTCTTCTTCACCCTCTACATGGACGACATCTGGTTGTCTGGTATGGGGTTGGTCTATAGCCGTTTGTTGCCCACTAGCTTGTTCTGCCTCAACTTCTGCATTAACAGCGTCGATGATTCTGGCTACCTCCTCATCAGTTAGGTCTTCTAAAGTGAATCCGTGAGGAAACTCTAGGTCGGTTGGTACGGGTGGGAACACCAGATTAGGTCTGTCAGTGCTGTGCCTTGGTAATCTTATAGTGAAGGGTTGCACCCGCCTTGGAAGTCGTGGAGTGGTCTCTGGAGTCAATGTCGCGTCGCGGGCTTGTGCACAGCGCATCTGAACGGCGCCTCTCATTTTCTTGGATGGTGGTCCTGCGGAGGATAATCGGCGCTGAAACTCTTGTACCCTGGTCCAAATGAGTGCCCTTTGCACTGGTACATCATACGCGAGACATCTATACACAATCACGATCAGAGCACAGCATCCGTACAGTACAGACTTTTGTTTTTTATACCACCTTTGATGAGCCAAGTGGATTTGCTCGATAATCCAATGGGGCATGTTGATTGTCAAATCAAAGGCATCAGCCAAGTATAAACTAAACCATATCTTTTTAGGTGGCATTGTGAACCTCTCTTGGGCGGGAAATGCAAAGTGTTGCTTGACCATTTGCAAATGAATAGCGATTGTAGGCGTCATTGCCACCATGTCTTTTAACTTTGTCAGATTCCTGTTCTTCATATTGTCGGGGACCATAGTCTCTTTCTCCGTAGGAATGTGCATACCTTTCATGTCTAGAGCTCCCTTACCAAGTTGATAGTTAATCTGAAACGCTTGAGCTCATTGCCCCTTGTGAGAGATGGGAGGACAAAGGAGCTGTATCCCTTTTTGTCTTTGCTCGGAGTGAGGGTGCTAATCAAATAAGAGCATCTTAGAAAATCCGGCTTTGGCAACTGGAATTTGAAGTACTCATAGAGTCCTGCCTTCTTCCATATAGGTTTCCGTCCTTCATTATTTTGCAGTCTCTCAAATTCCCTGGTGAAAAAGTGATACCTGCCCCAACGCCCATTGAATTCTATCTCGGCCTCCCACATATAAGTGCCTTCATCTAGGGTTCTTGCCACATCACTGAACCAATGAGAGTTTTTGCTGACTGGCATAGTGTGCCCTTGTGGAGGGTTCTGAACCGGTATGGCATGTAATGCCCTTAATGCCACAGGGCGTTCCTTCAATTCCTCTTCAAGTGGGAGACTTTCAATGTCCACGACTTGGGGGCTGGTGCCTGCCTGAGAGCTAGTTCCTGCCGTATCTGCCATGTTACTTCTTGCCTCTTGATTCTGTGAGAATATAGAAATATGTGTTAACATTGTAAAGGACAAGATAGAACTGTTTTGTCCCCATTACAACATTAACATGAGGTTTGGGAGAGATTAGGGGGTTAGTAAGTGCTCGGTGCTTGTGTGTGTAGTTAGGTATTGGGTAGGCCTAAGAACTAAACGGAATGATGTAGTGTGAGAGAGACGTATTTAGTAGGTGGACAAGGATTTACAACTGGGGTCCGGGGGTTTATGACAAGTTTTAGGTTGCCAAATGCAGTGGATGGGTTTTGGTATTGATTTTGTGGAGACTCTGGACAGTGTGATAGGGGTATCTACTTGAAAATGGGGCTTTTTAGGGACCCATTTACAAGTGATTCTACTTGTGCTCATGGAAGAATATGTGTCCATGCGTGATGTGTAAAATTGGGCTTCAGATGTTCGGGTGAGTGAAACATGTTGTACTGGTTGTGGCCTTGGTGTAGCTATTTGAGCCCGCAAGCAAGCCTTAGGCACCCAAATTTGTCGTGATTGTGGGCTGGCCTTCATTGACTTATTGGGTACCCAAATAGATGTCACTTTTGCAAAAGAATTAATGAAGGGCTTCTTATTAGTGTCATGTTGTTGACTACTAACAAGAGGTTTTGGCCGTGGGGTTGGCGTGGTCGGAGCAAAGTGTTTGCCTTTTCGCCTCCATACTTGTTTCAACGGCTGAAACAATCTGCTTTGCTCCTTTTTTTGGCCTCCAGTATAGGTAGTGCTCTGCTTCTTCTGTATTTGATCTGCCTTTGGTTGTTGCATCCCTCTGGCCTTTGGAACAGAAGGGAGTGCCGTCTTATCTTTGACTCCGTTGTTGAGACAGTCCTCTTTCTGCATCATACAGTTTTGGACAAGAATAGCATTGTCAACTTCTTGTGCGCCCCTGGATGGACTAGGAGCTTGTGCCTTACCTAGTTCCTTGAGTGCCTCATTTTCCAATTCAACTGTAATTCGACTATGATTTACCCATACCTGAAGAAGTCCACTCCTTAGGTTTAGGTTGACTGCATGATCATAGATCCAGTCCTGACCCAAGACAAGAGGTTCAGTGAGGTCCTCATCTTGACACACTAGTACTTTGACTGTCATTACTTCGTCTTGAATGTAGAGGGGAAGTTCCACCTCGCCCATGCAAGGGGTTTCCACACCTCCCAATCCTATAAGATATGCTTCTATAGGATTGACAATTAATTTCAACTCTTGACAGTAAGACAATTTAACAGCACTAGTGGCTGCACCTGAGTCAATCAAGGCGCTTACAGTCCTTGCACTCTTTCCTTGTCCTATATCTAAGGTTATAAAAGGACGTCGATCAATTATCCTATGAGAGCTGATACCTGAAACTTCACACATAGCCACATGATATCCTTGATCTGCATATGCATCTGGCCTAGGTTGCTCTCTGCCTTGTCTATTTAATTTCATTCTCCGTATGCGCTCCAATGCTTCTGCTTGAGCTTCTTCTCGAATTCGTCTTTCTTCTTCTTTGCGTTTCTTAGCAGTGTTGAGTCGACTTAGCATCTCTTCCGTCAGAGGTTCCTGATATAACTTGACTCTGCACCCGCTTATATAGCTCGGGAGAACATCGCCGTCTAATGTGGCTAGTTGTACTGCTCCACTTGTTGAGATTCTATTAATGATCATGGGTCCGTAGCCTCTCTTCTCTAGTTTCCTCGCATGTTGTTTCAAAGTGTAGACTAGTACTAGGTCGCCTTCCTTCAAACCTTTATCTTTGACGTGGGCATCAAAATATGCCTTCTGTCGTTTCTTAGCTGCATATATCCCTGCAGCTGCCCTCAGTCTTGTTTCTCCTAATCGTTCAAGGTCAAAAAGTCTAGAGGAGAGTTCATGACCCGTCCATTCATGCTCTTGTGCTACTTTCAATGTAGGTATCAAGAAGTCCAATGGTAGCACTGCATTTTGGCCAAACACCATCTGAAAGGGGGTGGCTTGGAGTACCGTTTTGTAGGCGACTCGGTATGCCCAAACAGCATGGTGTAGCTGTTTGTCCCAATCAGAGCGTTTATTGTTCACTAATTTTGTCAATACATTGCATAAGATCTTATTGGTGCTCTCAGCCTGGCCATTAGCTTGAGGGTGATAGGGGGCAGACTTTTTATGTACTACCAAGAACTCTTGGAGCAGATTTTCCATAACTTCATTCAAGAAGTGAGTGCCTCTATCACTAACTAGCTCTATAGGTAGCCCGTATCTAGTGAACACATTCTCAAATAAAAATTTAGCTGTTGTTTGAGCATCGTTCTTCGTTGTGGCTTTTACCTCTACCCACTTGGTTAGATAGTCCGTGGCCACAATGATATATTCAGCATGAGAACCCTTAGCTGGGGGATTAATAGGACCTACAAAGTCTATTCCCCACTTAGAGAATGCACGTCCACCCATCATAGGTTTCAGTGGCATCTCATCTTTGTGTATAGGATACTGAGTTCTCTGATAGACATCACACCGTTTCACATAGGTATGTGCATCCATGTGAAGGGTGGGCCACCAGAAGCCCGCAAATAGTATTGCTTTGATCACCCAATCTGGTCCAAAGTGTCCTCCCGCTACACCTTGGTGAGCAGTTTCCAAGATCTTGAGATATTCACTTTCATGGACACATAGTCTCAGGTAACCATCTTTACCACGCTTGTATAGATTATCACCAATGAGTGAGTAATCTTGGGCTTCTTGTTCTAAACTCCTTTTCCTCGCCAGAGTCATGTCTGGGGGGAATGTTTTCGTTTTCAGGAAGGATACTAGTGGTTCACTCCAATTTGGCACTATGGACACTTGATAAAGAGTGGCATGTTCCACAGGTGGTTTAGTGCAACAGATTGGGCATTCTTTGCACAACTTTTGGACATCAGCCTCCATAGTAGGCCAATGCACTCCGAGTCTCCTTAGTGTCTGTAGGGTTCGTTGTTTTGAGTAGTGTTGCTCTAATGCATCTACATGTGATAATTGCAACCATTTAGCGTACTCATCCTCTTCCACACAACAAGCCAAGATCCCTTGATCGGTGTGCTTGTACATACTACCTGCCATGATGTGATACTTTTGGGCTTTTACTACCTCTTTATCCTGTGTGTTTATTACTGGGTGGTTGGGCCCGTATGTCAATATTGGCACTAATGGCTTAGCCCATTGAGGTACAACTTCCAAATTAAACAAGTAAGCATCAGGAAGGTCATCTGACACTCCTTGTGGGGCTTCTCCCGATGTGATCCTAGATAGATGATCTGCTCTCAAATGAGTCTTCCCTTTCCTTACCACAACCTCGAAATCATATTCCATTAGCAAGAGAAACCATCTTACTTAATCTTCCTGTATTGCATGGCTTGTTCACGAGATATAACAAAGCTTGGTGATCAGTAAAAAATTTAAATTTATTTGCAAGAAAATAATGTCTAAATTTCTTAACTGCATATACCATGCCTAATCCCTCTCTCTCAGTAGTGGTATAATTTCATTCAGCTGCATTCAATTGTCTACTAGCATAGGCAATTGGAAGATCCATATTACCTTCACCCGTAGGTTGTGCGAGTACACACCCAATAGCATAATTGGATGCATCCACGTGAACATGGAATGGCTTGTTCCAATCCGGGGTGGTTAAGATTGGTGCTGAACATAATCGTCGTTTGAGCTCATTGAAGGAGTTCTCACATTCATCAGTCCACTCAAGGTTAGTCAAAAGTCCGTACAGAGGCTTTGCTATGATGGCATACATGTGTATAAACCATCGATAATAACCACAATGCCCCATGAAAGCTTGTACTTCCTTGACATTCTTTGGTCTAGGTAACTCGGCGATGGCTCTCACTTTCTCTTCATCAGTGGATATGCCATTCTTTGACACTATGTGTCCTAGAATCTTGCCTTGCCTGACCATAAAAACCCACTTTTTTGGGTTCAGGCAGACTTGATATTCTCTACATTTGTCAAAGATTTGTTTGAGTTCAGGAATATGGGTTTGTCTAATGTTAGAATGAGCATAAAGATCATCAACATAGACTTCTAAGTTCTTCCTCAGGAACTCTTTAAATACATGGCACATCAGCCTCCGGAAGGTAGCTGGTGCGTTGGTAAGCCCAAATGGCATTACTCTAAAGGCAAATATGCCCCATTCAGTGGCAAATGCCGTCTTATGTTGATCTTCTGGAGCTATGGCTACTTGATTGTAGCCCGAAAATCCATCGAGGAAGCTGTACACTTCCTTGCCTGCTACTCTTTCTAAGAGATGCTCTGTGATAGGAAGCGGATAGTTATCTCGAATTGTGGCTGCATTAACCTTCTTCAAGTTAATGCACACACGCAGCTTTCTATTTTTCTTGGGCACCACTACGATGGGGGATACCCACTCAGTGTGCTCAATTTCGTAGATGAATCCAGCTTCAACGAGTCTATCTATCTCCTCTTTGATCTTGGTAGCATAATTATCATTATATGTGTATGGCTTTTGCTTAGAGGGTTTGGCATCTGCGGTCATGCGGATGGTGTGTGAGCATATGTCAAGGTCCACTCCTTTTAAATCCTTGTAACTCCAAGCGAATACATCTCTGTATTCTCTTAGCAAGGCTATTAGCTCTTGTTCTTCCTCTTCTGTCAGGTCATGGCCTATGTACGTGCATCTCTCTTCCCCTTCTTCTATGGCTACCACTATTTTCTTGGTGGTTTCTTTGTTATCATAGTCCTCCCCCAATTGCGCCTCTCGTTTAGGCATTCTAATCATGACTCTCCTGTCGTCTATCTCATACTTCTTAAAATTTTCTGGGACCTCAAACAAAGATTCTTCCTCTTCTGGTGTGACTTCTTTCTTCTTCCTTTTCTTTCCTTCTTCCTTAGGGGTTACATGTGTGGCTAGCCTTACATCGTTTGTAAGCTCTCCGTGCCTCTGGGATTGAAATTCCACTTCATAGAAGTATTCTTCATTTGATGCAAAAGGTGGGTCCATAATAATTGACTCTAGATCGGAGTCACTCGCATCCTCAAATGCATCAGGGCTAGGTTCGCATTCTTCTAACACTGCCTCTCCCATGATTGGCTCTATGGAGAAAACTGAAATGTCATAGCCATCCTCATCACAGTGGGGTGTCCATTGTTCTTCATTGATGGCTACATCCATTGTTGCTAAGATCTCTGCTCAGCCGTGGGGTTCAAATTCTTCGTCAGGAAAGACTACAGGTGCATAGGCTGGGTCTTGAATGGATCTATGGGTTTCTTTTGCACCTATCTCTCTGGCTTTTTCTCCCTTCTCTTCTTCTACTGCTACTTTGCACATCCATAAATGGGTGTCTTCATGCATCCATGAGGATCCTGATCCTATGGAATGCACCGACTCAGTATCATCTTTGGCTCTATGGATGGGATTCCATTGGATAGGAGGGACATCTCTATGAGAGTAATCTTTGAGATTTACTTTGGTCGTGACACCTAAGTGTTGCAAGTATAAAGAATTGGATCCCCAATCCTGCACCACTTGCAACTGTCGCATAAAGGGTCTTCCCAAGATCATTTCATAGGCGTGATTTTTGCTAAAATCACATATAGCAAATGTATGCTCGAACTCGACACCACATGTGGTGAGAGTTATTCCTTCTAACAACCCTAGGGGTCTCTCTATGTGACCATTAGCCATTTGCAATTTCATCCTTGTGGGCCTGAGTGCTGGCTTGCCCCAATGCTTCCATAGGGCAGTGGTAGCAATTGCAACACCTGCGCCTGAGTCTAGAATGGCCTTGGTGGTGTATCCTTGATGGGTGATAGGAAGATATGTGTTTCCCTCTTCGCCCTCACTCATGTCTCCTATCTTGTCCAATGGTATTTCTGGCACTGTTCTCTGGGATCCTACCTGGGAACGAGGTTTTGTTATCTCTAGTACTTGTTTGGCTACATGTTTCCATAGCTCTGGCCTAACCTTGAGTAGTTCTTATAAAGTGAGATTGCACTGCACCTTAGTGTTCTTCACTACCTCCGTGTTCCTAGGTATGACTGAATCTTCGTTTCTTACCATGACCGTGGGTGCTCTCATACAGGTGGACTTAGCTTCCCATGGGCCTGTGAAGTGGGGTAATTCTTGTAGAGAGTTAAACTCAAAGTCTAATCTTTCCTGAGATTGGGTGCTCTCCTGCTCCTCATAAATGGATGGGATGTCTTGTGGGAATTGGTCGTGTGCATCATCCACAAGTTCAATAGGAGGAGGGGCTTCACTTTCTTTAGCCCATTTGTCTTCTTGAATCTCTCGTAGGAATTCAGGTGTGAACCGATTCATAGAAGAGGATGTGTCTGGCTCCGTAGAGTTAGGCACATAGACTTCCTGGGCAGGAAGGCTTACTCTTTCACTTGCCTTGTCCTTGTGTTGAGAGGCGGGTTCCTTTTCTGATTGTGCAATTAGCTTCTCTATTCTTTCTAACAATCCATCAAAGTGCAGATGTGTCTTAGTTGAACTAGAGATGTTAAATAGGCGATTGGCTTCAAACATGGTTTGAGCCAATTCCACCATCTTAGCACAAATTTTGGTTCGTTCTAGCTCTAGTTCTGCTCTAGGGTAACACTTTTTGTGATTAGTTACGCTTGGCCCTTCTTGGATTCTAGCCTGATATGCTTTAAGCATCATATTAAGGTCCTCGGGAGTGGGATCTGCTAGGACTGATCCTACTCTTGGGGGTGGTGGAATTGTGTAAGGTGGGTTGGAAGGTGGTGGGTCAGATGGAGACGGGAATGGTGGTGGTGGGGTAGTGTGAGAGGGAGTTTGAGATGTGAGTTCAGTTATCTTGGCTTTTGTTTCTCTAAGGCTTTCCTCAAGTTCACTCATTTTCTTTGCCCATTGTCTTTTCATTCTTTCACGACTATCTCTCCAAGCTCTAGTCCTTTTCTTCGTCATGCTCTCTGTTTCACTAACATCTGGGCTCTTTTCCTGGGCTACCCCTTGGTTTTGCTGCAATGCCTGAGCTCTAGTGACTACCTGTACTGGTGCAGTGGATGTCACGCTTCCTGTAGAGTCTACTACTAACCCAATGACGTTAATGGGAGTGATTTTTGGTATATTGATGGGATTCTTTGGACAATCTCGTAAGAGATGCTCCTTTCCACACTCCTGACAATAGCCCTGGATCGTCACTGATTGGGTTTGGGTAGGTGCAGGCATGGGGCAATCACGAATGAGGTGATCCCCCTGACATCTGTAGCATGGTCCTCTAGGGAATGGGGGTCCTACTTGTCTAGGTTGAGGTCTAGGGTAGGGGTTTGCATACATGACGTTTGTGTAATCTGACTCCCAACTAGGTTCATTTGGCTCTTCACTGTAATAGGATTCACCATGTTCTGGAGATTGCATGTAGTAGGCCTGGGGGCTATCAACATGTGTAGAATCGAAACTATGGTCATTGGGGTCACTTTCCGATAGCAATGGGGTTATTGGCACTATGGCCCTATTCAGGTTTTCTTCTGCAGCTGCATACTCTACAGGGATTACATTAGTAGGAGCAGGTGGTTGTTGTGCTAGCATTGGCTGGGGTCTCAGTTGGGCCTGATATTGCTGTTGGTAGTTTTGTTGAGGCCTAGTATACTGTTGTGGTGGGTACTGACTCTGGTATCTGCCTTGTTGAGGGTATGGCTGAGGGTACGTCTGCCTAACAGCTTGCTTATTGTAGGGACAATCTTGCGCAGTGTGATTGGTGTACCTCCGTTCTATGGTGCAGTATTGGCTACTAGGATTTACCTGGGGTTGAGTCATAATGGGACATACATTCGCCATGTGGTCGCCACCACAAGTATAGCATCTTTTCACAGGGGCATACCTTGGGATCTGTTTGCTAGTGACACCTAATTTCTTAGCTACGTTCTCTGCAAGTTCCTCAATTGATGTGGATTGCGTGGAAGAGAGGCTAGAGGCGCTATCTGAATCTTTGTATATCTTGGAAAGCTCTAACTCCTCCCCTAGGTTATCCTCGATGTCAATGCACATGCGTACACATTCTTCTATGGTCCTAGGGTCCTTCAAGTACACATAAGATCTCAATTTGGTACTTAGCAATCCATCCAAGAATAAAGCCACTTGCTTAGCTGGTGTGGGTAGCTCCGAAACAGGGCATCTTTCTAAGTATTGCCTAAATCTTCTTTCTGCAAGTCTCACGGTTTCTTGAGGGGTTTGCTTAAAGCTGTGAATCAGCGAGGAAGTGTTATGCCTTATGCCACTCTTAGAGAATTCAATAATGAAAGCCTCTAGGAGTTGGTCTATGCTCCTGAACTATCTCTCATTCAAGGGTTGAAATTACGTAAGGGCTGTGTTCCTAAGGGTTAGACCAAAGGCATTGTACTGTGTGAATAGATCCTCCACTTGTTCAGCTCTCAAGACTTGCCTAAACTCCGCCACATGATCGTATGGATCTCCAGTGCCATCGAAGTAGTTCTTCATGGACTTAACTAGCTGAGTCGGTCTCAAAATCCTTGTGTGCTCTCTAGGTCGTGGTAGAGGGAACTCATCCGCATTTCTTTGGTTCCTGGGATCTCTAAGTACCTCAGGTTCTACTCTATTTGTTTCCGTCCTCGTTCGTTCTCTGCCCCCTGGGTTGGCAAAGCTTACTTCTGGCCTATCTCTACTTCTGTCTCGTTGAGTTCCATGAGCTTGGGATGTTCCAGCTCCAGGGTGACCATAGGACACGTTCGATCTTGGTTGGGGGAAAATGAATTCACCCTTCCAAGTGTAAGCATGTCTATCATGTTCTGTAACCACAAAGATCCTCTCTGAAGCGTGATCTAGGTAGGTCACTCTGCCTGGGCTATCTGGATCTTTAAACTCATAGATCATGATTGTTCCTATATCAATTGGCCGATCAGATTTATACCTCCAAAAGGCCTCGTCAGTCTCCCGGTTCAGAAGCAGATCTATACTCTTGTTGTCCTGGGGAACCCACTCTGGTGTGACAATCCTAGTGAGAACCGATTTGCCTCGGGGGGTTCTAGGTTCTACACCCATGTTTCCTTGCTCCAGGTCTCCTAAATCCGCTTCTGAGATCACATTCCCAAATTCATCTATCCTATCTGGGTGACTGGTGACTACATATATTGTCCCTTCCTTGTCCATGTATGCTCTGTTTTCAAACTTGACAGCAGGGCGCTCTAGTCCAATGGATTGGTCAGGATTTTTAATCTGTACTACAGATCTTCCTAGGCCGTCCTCATAGATGCTAGCACCCAATCGGTTGGTCCTAATGTATTCCAACTGCGTCTTGTAGGGCCTTCCACCCTGTGCAAGTATGGCACTCCTGAACTTCCCGTAGGTCGGTCCATGCCTTGAGACATTTCTGATTCACTAGTCTCAGAGCTAGGGTAGTATGAGTGGTGGCTCAACTGCTGGGCCCAAGACCTAGCAGTGTGGTTGACACTAGCCTCTGAAGACCTGAGGCTTTGTCTATCTCTCCTTAGATGTCGCCCTGATCTAAGGTTCATAAACCTAAATGAATCGCCCAAATTTGCCCAAGTACAACCTCGTTGCTGAGTTCTTTTGTATCAGTTACTTGATTCTTTTTTAGTGGATTACAGCGTTTATAATCTTGTCTGATATCACGTCGTCAAGTATACTTGAGTGTATTTCCGCACTGTAAGTTGATCGTTCCTCATTAGATTCTTTCCTTTAAGGTTATCGCATCACGAAGAGATTATGTTTAATCTTGAACTTGAGTGCATAGATAGTCTTCAACTTGATTGATGCCTATCGCCGCCCTGGCCTACTCCTATCACTAGTCATTCTTAGCCTAATCTAGGAATTGACAGAGGGAGTTGAGGATTTTCCAACCTTCAGTTTCTTTCCTTGTGTTGTTGCCCTGGTGTGCCCAGGACGCGTATTCCCAAGCTTGCACTTACTCTTGCTTGATTGCCCTCAAGTGCTCTTACTGGACCTGTAAAAGTCCCACGGTTAGCTCAAGACTTAGATTCAAATGACACAATAGACCACTTTCATGCATGTAACTCACAGACCAAATTATCCTTTGCCTTTATGGAAAATAATCCCAGGGATCCCTCAGTTTTCCTACCTTAGGGTATGGTCAACTTCAAAACAAAACAAGAATCATAGCAATTGGATTTCGTATGAGAAAGTTATGCCAGTTTAGGGTTTTGGTGCTAAAACAGGGTTCAAACAGGCTAACAGGTCACAGGATTTTTCTCAAAAATACATGTGTAGGGACCTCACAAATCACTAATTGCTAGACCAATGTGCCCAAAAACTATCCCCAAAGCTTAAAATAAAAACCCTAATTTTTTGGCCAAAAAGCATGTCAATCGCGATCGACAGGTCTGTCAATCGCGATTGACAGAGGTGTCCATCGGGGCCTATCGGTCGCGATCGACCCGTCAGTCGCGATTGACAGTGTCAATCACGATCGACAGAGTCGGTCGTGAGTCCTGTCAATCGCGATCGATGGTGTCAATCGCGATCGACACTTTTTTCGGGAATTTCACCGTGAATTCAGCCGATCGGGGCTGTGTCCGTCGCGATGGACATGTGGCTATGCGAAAAAGTCAATCAATCCTTGAAATTCAGTCGGTCGCGAACGACGGTGTCAATCGCGACTGACAGAGGTGTCGGTCATGGCTGTCGATCGCGATCGACAGTGTCAATCGCGATCGACAGTGTCAATCACGATTGACAGGGTCCTACGTGGCACTCAGTCGGTCGTGGGGTCTGTCGGTCATGATCGACAAGTCTGTCGATCGCGATTGATAGGGTCTGTCGATCGTGGCTGTCGATCGTGATCGACGGTGTCGGTCGCGATTGACAGAGAAGCACGGAATTTTTCAACTGTTTTTGGTGATTTAGAATGTGCTCATCATGTGGATTATGGTGGTGGACTTTGTTTTACCAAATGGGCGATTTTTCTGTCGATCGCGATCGACAGAGGTCTGCAACACAGAGACAGCTTCGTGATGTTTCGTACCTGCGTGGAGTACTGGAGATGATGATGCTGCCAGAACCTGCAAGAAAGCTCAAAAAGCACGCAAAAACAACGCACACAATATCGCTCTCTCGCTCTCTCTCACAAGTGGAATGAGGGAAATGAGGTGGAGAAGGTGGTATAAGCAAAAAACTGAAACTTTTTCGCGATGATGGAGATGGAGGTGGGAGATGGTGATGATGATGATGGTGATGATGGTGGTGAGGTAAGAAAGAGAAACATAAGAAGAGTGAAGAAATTACCTACAACGCCAACATCTCAATTCTACATCTTACCATCACACGCTCGTCCTCAAAACTCGATCCCCGACAACGGTGCCAAAATTTGGTGTAGCTCAATGATGAGTAGCACCTCCTTTAATGTCAATCCAGGAAGACGTGAGGATGGTATGATGACCTCGAGCAAGTGAAGGCGCAAGTGTGTGAGTGAGAAGCACACTAACATGCACACACATACACACACACGCGCACACAAGGTGAGACAAAGAGTGAGAAGCAATGGAGTTCGTTAGATTACTTCCAAAAAGCTCATACAAGTTCAATTCAATTACAAGCCAACCTCAAAAATGAGCTCTCTAGCTCTATTTATAGTTTTTGACTAGGTTTTGGCCTTGTCCAGACCTAGTGTCCGGCCTAGTTAAAAATTAGGTTCTCTACCCTATTTGGAGGTTCAAACGAAGTCTAAAAAATGTGAAAACTGACAGGTAGATACTTCTAAAGTTCCTCAAGCTCAAGGACTCCTTGGCTTGCAAAAATGGAGCTACAAAAATGTGAAATGGTATTTACAATGGTTTTTAGTGATGAAAATCACTGTTTTTGTAGGGGATTCTTCTGAAGATTTGACATACACTTCTTGGAGCTCCCTACTTGCTCCTTCTCCTTGTGTGTCCGCCTCTTTTATATGCAATAGTGTCCTGAAAAAATGTTGGCCTACTTGCCAGATCGTCGTTGACTGCTCTGTCTGCTTGTACTTTCTCTTCTCTCTGACTCCCTTCTTAAGCTTCCTTGCCTAGTGAGTCCTTCAGTTCCAACAATCACCTTCTCTCTTAGGCAATGATATTGAATCTCAATATGTTTGGTCCTGGCATGAAAAACAGGGTTAGCAGCTAGATACAATGAGCTCATTTTATCTCCATGAATAGTGGGTGTACTCTGAGTGATGTCAAAACTCTTCTTAAGAGTCTTTAACCATATGACCTCCTTTGCAGCTTCAACCATACCTTTATACTCTGCCTCTATAGATGACAAAGCAATTGTATGTTGCTTCTTAGAGCACCAAGAGATAAGCTTATTTCCCACATAACACAAGTACCGATAAGTTGATCTCCTATCATGAGGATTACTTGCCCAATCTGTATCACTATATATCTGGATGTTTGTATCTAATGTGAATCCATAATACAAACCTTCCTTCAGTGTACCCTTAATGTATCTCAACACTCTTTGTCCTGCAACCCAATGTTCTTTCCTAGGACAATGCATGAATTGAGACAACACTCCAAGTGCATATGACAAATCAGGCCTACTTAATGTAGCATAGATTAGAGTACCAACAAGACTTTGATGTAGCTTCATATCCATGAATTCTTCTCCTCCATATCTGCTCAATTTGTGATTCACCTCCATTGGAGTAGGTGCTACCCTGCAATCTTCCATTTTAAACTTTATCAACAAATTCTTCAAATTCCTTTCTTGAGTTACATACACTCCATGTTGAGTATATGAGATCTCCATGCCCAAGAAATATGACAAGTCTCCCAAGTCACTAATTTTGAACTCTTTCTCCATTTTCTTCTTGAGACTTTGTATGCCCTTCTCATCTGCACGTGTAAGGATTATGTCATCAACATATATGCACATGTAAATGAACCCATCATCACTTGCTTTAACAAGCAAGCTACTATCAGCTTTAGATACTTGAAAACCAAGTTCTTTCAAGAACTTCACAAGTCTATAATTCCATGCCCTTGGGGCCTGCTTCAAACCATACAGAGCTCTCTTGAGCTTACATACATATTCTGAATATCTTTTATCTTTGAACCCTTATGGTTGCTCCATGAAAACATCATCTGAAACATACCCATTAAGAAAAGAATTCTTCACATCTAATTGACATAGTTTCCAACCTGTACATGCAGCAATGGCTATGAGTGTCTTGATGGTTGTCATGTTTGCCACACGACTATAGGTCTCATCATAATCTATACCATATGTCTGAGCACACCCTTTCACAACAAGTCTAGCTTTATATCTAGACACACTTCCATCTGCATACCTCTTTATCTTGTAGACCCATTTGCATCCAATGATCTTCTAACTATTTGGTTTAGGAACCAAATCCCATGTCTCATTCTCCATCAATGCATAATACTCTTCTTGCATAGCGTTCTCCCAATTTTCCTTACCTTTTGCCTCTTCATATGTAGAAGGACCTTCATCTGCTTTCACCATGTAAGCATAATCTTTAGTAGTCAAAAAAGAAGTGTCATAGCTATACCTTCTAGGTTGCCATTTGTGTCTTGATGACCTTCTGAGTTCTCCACTTCTTGAAGTTTCTGGTTCATCACATTTTGGAACAAACCTTGGTACTTCTTCAACTTCAACTTGTACTTCATTGTTCTCTTCTTCATCAAATATCTAAACCTTTGATTTACCTTTCTTTTGATTCAAAACTTCTTCATCACCTGCATGATTATTGATTGTACCTGCATACCAAGTACCTTGATCATCAAATGTAACATCCTTTGATACAAGGAATTGCTTTGTGGATGGACTCCACAACCTATAACCCATCTGCTTATCATCATATCAAATGAACACATACTTTTTAGCTTTAGGTTCCAATTTATGTCTCAACTGAGATGGCACATATGCATAAGCCAAACATCCAAACACTTTGCAATGATCTAAGGTAGGTCTCTTACCCCACCAAGCTTCATATGGTGTCATATCCTGCAAACTTTACATGGTAACCTATTGACCAAATATGTGGCTGTATTTACAGCCTCAGCCCACAAATAATTTGGATAATTTTTCTCCTTCATCATTGATCTTGCAAACTCAACAAGAGTTCTATTTCTCCTTTCTGTTACACCATATTGTTGAGGAGATTACCTATAAGTAACTTCCCTTTTTATACCTGCATTCCATAAGTAATCATTGAACTCATTAGAGAAATACTCTCCCCCTCCATCTGACCTTAGTCTCTTCAACTTTTGACCTGTGATTCTTTCTGCATACATATGATAATGTTTAAATGTATTGAATACCTCTTATTCATCTTTGATCACATATATGACGATCCACCTGGTAGCATCATGAACATAAATCACATAATATCTTGAACCATTAATATTGAAATCCTTTGATAGTCCTCACACATGTGTTTGTACCAATTCAAGCTTCTCTAAATACATAAATCCATGCTTATTGTATGATTGTTTATGAGCCTTACCTAATTGACATGCCTCACATCTGAATGTCATATGTTGACCTGCAACATTAGGCAATCCAAGCACTGAACCATTGTTAACCATATCCTTAATACCTCTTTCATTGAAATGTCCAAGCCTTTTATGCCAAAGATCTAACCCAGAGATCTTATGTCCTCCATAAGTAAACAAGGGATGACCAACATTACCTTGAATCTTCAATGTGAAGAGTCTTCCTTCTTTCTTTCCTGAAACAATTTGTTTACACCCATTGCTAGGGTCTTCCACAAAAACTCCATCATTAGTAAACCTTACTTCATAACCTTTTTCAACAATTTTCCCTACACTTATCAGATTCTTTGGAATTGTAGGAACATACAAGACCTTACTCAAAAGAGTACTTCCATCCTTGTTCTTCACTGATCCAATCGACTTCACATTGTGCTTTGTACTATCACCTATTTGAACTACATTATTAGTTACCTTATTCTCCAAATTAGTCATCAAGGCTATATTACCACTCAGCTGATTGCTACACCCTTAGTCTATGTAGAAGACTCTTTGGTCTTCACTTTGTCTTTCACAAGTTGCATTCATGATTAAGGTTGAATCTTCTTTCTTATTTGAAGCATAATTAGAGTAGGTATTGTTGTAGGATTGACTTTTGAATCCTCTACATGCATTTCTTCCAAAGTAACCCCTCCACCTCTCAGATTACCTCTTTGGTTTCTACCACCTCTTCCTCTTGAATTAAACTTCTGACTATATCCTCCATTATTTTTGCTTATTATGCCAATAATCATGAGCTAAATGGTTTGTCTTACCACAAATCCAACAAGCTTTGGATCCATCTTTATTGCTTCTACCTCTTCCTCTACCTTTGCCACCTCTTCTTCCTCTTAGGAAGTTGGCTTGGCTAGTTGTTCCTTCTTCTTCATTTAATTGTTGCTTGCCTTTGCTATTCTCCTTCTTATCCTTTGCATACATTGCTTGACCTGTACTCTAATCACCATCACCTTTGACATCCTGCTCAAAAGTTAGCATGTGTCCTAGCAACTGACTTAAAGCAGGAGTAAAAATAATCTAGTGACAATTCACTAGACAAAATGAATGGCTTCCATTTCTCATCTCCTCTCAAACCTGTGAGGATTTGCCTTACCAATTTATCCTCCTCAATATCTTCATCAACTCCTCCTAATGCATTTGCAATTTCCTTCGTCCTTGTTACATAATAAGAAATGGATTGAGAAGCTTTCTTTTTAAATGTAGTGAACCTTGCCCATAAGGATGCATTCCTTGACTTTGTGGTATTTTGGAAATGCTCCTCCAAAGCATTCCATATGTCACTTTCACCTTCAAGTCCTCTAATATGAGGTCGCAAGTAGTCATTGACTCCCACATAGATAATGCTCCTTGATTGACCATCCTTCTTCATCCAAGTTTTAAAATCTGAGAGTTCATCCGTAGTTGGAACACTAGGATCTCAGAATTCTCGTTTTTCATCTTCACCTATGATGTAACCTATCAGGTCCTTGCTCATGCGATGAGCTTCCATCCTCATTGACGAAGCTGGATAGTTTTCTCTATCCAATTTCTCTATCTGAAGAGAATCTCCCATCCTTTCTTCACCTGTGTATTAAATTCTTCAAGCTTTATGAGGAATAAGTGTACCTTTACTTTGAATGTAGTTCCTTTTGGTCTTCTTGATAACTTCATGCCTCCTTCTCTAGCTTTCACTTCAAACTTTCACCTTTTGAACCTTCAAAGGTTGATTTCTATATATCTACAGCAGTCGGGTCTTCCTTTCTTTAATTTTGATGATTCGTGCTCTGATATCACTAATGGAGAGTGTTAATCTCCAAAAGAACAAGCTATCCTTGATGTTATAACACTTCTATATCAAGAATAACTCAAAACCTTGAAAGATCAATGCCAAACTATCAAGACTTGCACTAACTGTGAAGAGAGTCACTGCTCAGGAAAGTCTGTTGCACATAACTCATTCATTGATTCATTAAATGTGTAACGTTTTTTATAGAACTTTGCACAAGGTGTCGCCTAAATATTTTGCACCTTCTTCAAGTTAAATCTTTTCAAAAGATTTAGTAGATCTTGAGAAATGATCCAAACAATCTACCTATGCCTGAAACTATCCTCTTGTATAGTTGACTTTGACACCTACAACTTCTAATGCATGGTTCTCCCAAAATACAATGCGTTTAAGAAAATTCTTTTAGCCATAGATGGCTTACCTTCCAACTTAGATTTTGATACCTCATTTGTGCAAAACTTTACACTGTGCACTGAGTACTGATCAATTCTTTGACCATCGAGATTGTGCCTGTTTCAGAAGATACTCATCACTTCTTCACATATAAATGTTCCTAGACATAATTTTCTCAACTTGTTTACAATTAAGCTCTCAAATCTTAACCATAGAAGCATTAACTGTAGAATTAGACATCTACAAAAGGATTATTGAAATGATCAAACACAAAAGGAGAACACAGCAAAATATCAGCTGCAATTTTTTCTTCTATAGAAAACGTTGCATTTGAATGATGAGAAATGTTCGCTTCACTTCTAAAGTGTCTAATGGCTCTTAAAACTTCTAATTCATCATCTCTCATACATGCCCTGACTTTTCTACTTGTATATATAGGTGTTATGTACAAACTCCTCACCACTACAAAAGTATAAGCATGTTTAATGTACATATATATACAAGCCTTTATTCTCTTATTATGCTCTAACTCCAATCTTCATGTATTGCTCTTTGCTTCATCTTTTGACTTCAAATATTTGTCCAACACATCAATTGATGGTTTTCATGCACCAACACAACTCGCATGCACAAAATTAAGTATTTACCATTTTCATGCTTGTCAAGGACTACAACAACAAAATCACATAAATTATGAGTTTCCCACTTATATTCGCCATTGAATTTTCTCTAAAGGACCTGTCACCTCCGACGTTGGAGTTCAAGGACTATGGAAGCTCAAAAACACCACAAGGAAGAAGAAGAAGAAGCTTGGAGAAGAACACAATACTCAATATATTACCAAGTGAATGTACAAAGATAAGAGAACCATTAGGGTTATTGGCATATATACAAGCCAGAGAAAAATATATTAATCATTGAGCACAAGCATCTTTAAGATTCAAGTTAAATCAGAGAAGAATTGAAGTTAGAAGAAAATGCACAGTTTCAGGAAAGAGAAAAGTGTTAAAGTTTTTGAAAATTGAAGTCTTGTTGAGTTAAAGGTGATTTGTAGAGGTTTTAAAATATCACATTATCTTGGTTCTTGTGGTGTTTCATACACCAACAAGTGATTTCATAGAAAAAAGTTCCTAAAGAGAAGAAGGAGGTACAGATACAAGGGATCTTGTAAAGTTTTCATTGCAAAGTTGAAGGTTGAAGCATTCAACAACCAAAGGAATCAGAGAATCACTTTGAAGTCATCCTCAAGGGTAAATATTTACAAAAGGTAATAATATTTAAACCTTAAACTCACAAGTTGTAGCAGAAGCAAGAAGATTATGGTAGATCATATCTCTATTGACAAATTGAGCAGAGATAACTATCCTTCTTGGGTAATAAGGATGGAAGCCTTACTTATGAGTAAGGATCTCATGATATATGTAACAGTTGAAGAATAAAATCCTACATTTGAAGATGGTAGTTGACCAAAGAAAGAAGATCTAGAAGCTTTAAAGTTATGGCAAAAGAAAGATGCAAGGGCAAGAGCCTACATATACAACACTATCACAAATCATTTGCTACCACACATCAGAGGTTCGAAAACAACTCAAGATATATGAAATGCATTGGAAGATCACTTCCAAAATATTACTAAAGCTAGGAAAGCTAGCTTGTGGTTAGCATTTACAACATTCAAGAAAAGCAAAGACAAAGCATTGGTGATTATGTCCTTAAGATGAAGGACTTGGCAGATAGCCTCACTGTATAGATGAAGATATTGAAGATCATAGGTTGATTGCACAATTACTGGCAGGGTTGAGCAGACATGAAAGGTGGAAACCTCTTGTATTATCAACTAAACTTTCATTAATCATTTTGTACCAGATCTAAATCAATTCCTTGGATTGATGCTCACATTTGAGCAAGACGTGAAGTTAGATGGAGACAAAGCACATAGCGCTGCTATGTATGCAAAGAATAAGAAGAAAGGAATTAAAGGTAGAGCAAAGAATGAAGAAGAATTGATTTTTCAAGCTAATTATGGAAAAGGAAGATGTAATGGAAGAGGTAAAGGTAGAGAAAATGGAAGAGGAAGAGGTAACCTCAATAACAACTAGAAGACATGTTGGATTTGTGGATCAAGCAATCATTTGGCCTATGATTGTTGGCACAATCAACAAGGTTCAAATCAATACATTCCACCTACTAGAATTATGTGAATGATACACAGAATGAGAATCATACAATATTGATGATGAAATCAATAATTACATCAGAGAAAGGAGATCTCAAGGTATTCTATATTGAATCTAGTTGTTCTAATCATTTGTCAAATAATATAGAATTAATGTCAGAATTAGAAGAAGGAATTTCTACTCCTACAGTTCAAACAAGTGATAACACAAGACACAATGTGCATTCAATTGGAAAATTGAAATGCAAGAGTGGAGCACAGTTGCTAACTAGTGTTTTGTGTGTTTCCACAATACCTAAGAATCTTATTAGTGTGGGGCAAATAGTTGAGAAAGCTTTTCAAGTCAGATTTACAAATGAAGGAGTATCTGTGGAGGATTCAGAGAATGAATATAATCAGATTGTCTATTCTAAGAAGGAAGGTAGACTCTTTACTCTAAAAGTGCAAGGGAATATTCGTCAAACCTTGCACACATATGGTGATGAAGTGATTACAAAATTAGACCTTTGGCATAAGAGGTTATGACACTTCAATGAAAGAGGAATCAAAGCTATGGTGGAAAATTAATATGTACAAGGGCTACCAAATGTGGAGAACCAACATATGTTCTATAAGTGTGAAGCATGTCAAATGGGAAAAGCACATAGATTACCATTTCAGAAGAAAGGATTCAAGCATGATGGACTACTAGAGCTCATCCATACAGATGTATGGGTCAATAAATTGCTCTAGGTATTATGTTATTTTTATTGATGATGCTACAAGATGGATAACTCCTTATGTCTTGAAGGTAAGATCACAAGTGTCTTGGAACCTTCAAGAATTTTCACGCATATGCAAAAGGTTCATAGGTCAAAAGCTCAAGAGGCTTAGGTATGATGGAGGGGGAGAATACTTCTCCCAAGAATTCAATTAGTATCTTTGGAATGTAGGTATTAAGAGAGAAGCAACTTGCAAAATGGGGTGGCAAAAAAGAAGAAATAGAACCTTGCTTGAGTTTATTAGGGCTATGTTAAAGGAGAAAAAATTTCCAAATTATCTATGGGCTGAGGTTGTGAATACAACCACATATCTTGTGAATAGATTACCATGAATAGCCCTCAATGGAATGACCCCTTAAGAAGCTTGTGGGGTAAGAAACCAACACTAGATCATTGTAAAGTGGTTAGATCAATTGCATATGCTTATGTACCATCACAACGCAGACATAAGCTTGAACCAAAGGCTGAAAAATATGACTTTATTGGGTATGATGAAAAGAAGATGGGTTATAGGTTATGGAATCCTCTAACCAGACAATTTCTTATTTCTAGAGATGTGATATTTTATGAATAGAAGAGTTGTTATGTAGAACAAAGTCACAACATCAAAGCATTTGAAGAAGAGGTAAGAAGAAGTGAGAGAGGTAAATCAAATATGCAGGTAAATGGAGAAGAATATCACATGCAACCAAGTACATCTAGATTTGGATCATCAAGAAGAAATGAAGATGCACCTAGGTTTGATGAAGAGTGGGAATTTTGATTTATGCTACACTAAAAAGACCTGATCTTAGTTATGCGGTGGGATTCCTCTCACAATTTATGCATTGTCCAAAGGATCCACATTGGATTGTAGGTCAAAGACTTCTCAGATATATCAAAAGGACTATAAAGGAAGGATTATATTATCCTTTTACCTCAGACATAAAGTTGAGAGCATATAATGACTTAGATTGGGCAGGAAGTCAAGATGATAGAAGATCAACACATGGACACATGGTATATATAGATGCTAAGCTTGTCAGTTGGTGTTCAAAGAAACAACATACAGTAGCATTATCATCAACTAAATCAGAATGCAAAGGGCTTGTGGAAGTAGCTAAAGAAGTGATATGGATGCAGACATTGTGCAAAAGCTTAGGCATTGGTCAAGGTATACTTATAATACATGGAGATAATATGAATTCACTTTATCTTGCAACAAATCTAGTATTTCATGCAAGAACAAAACATATAGAGATTGAATATCGTTTCCTAAGAGAAAAGGTAATGGAGAAGGAACTTCAAGTGTTGTATACTCCTACAAAAGATTAGATAGTAGACATCATGACAAAAAGCTTGGATGGAGTGAAGATAAGTAGGTTCAAAGGAATGGAAGGAATAAAAGAGAAGGATATTGTAAGAAGAAGCCAAATAATGCTAATTAGTCATTGAGGGTGAGCTATTGGGGCTTCACTCATTAATAAGGCATGAAGAAATGAAGTAATAAGTGGGAAGAAGAAGTAAAAAGGGCTATGGAAGTTAAATACTCAAAAAACCATGCCTATGTGAAGGGACAAATTCACATATGTAATATAGTGGAAAAATTTGGAATCAAACATAGTCCAGAACTTCAAGAATTATGTGTTTGAGTTAAGGAGCATATAGGTCAAATTTATATAAGTTAATTTGAGGAAACCAAATGTGGAAGAACACGATTTTTTAAGTCCTAAGTGAGTAGAGAGACAATCGAGTTATTTTTTGAGAGAAATGAGGATGAGAGATCTTTCTATGGATATGATTAGAATGAGGCCAACCCATTTTGTACAAATCTTCTCTAATAGAAAACACATGTTTGTGTAGAAGGACTTGATTCAATTCTCTTCGTGTGAAGAAATCTAAGTGATTTCATAACTGTATGAATGGTAGTTGGAAGTTATGAGTGTTTTAGTGCAGATTTCTATGATCTTCTAAGAGTCAATACTCATAGTACATTGTAATTTTTTTGCTGAATAATAGCTCATTTTAAAGCTATCATCCGTAGCTACAATGAACCAAAAGATCTTTGCAAAATGAGTTGTGTGCTTAGAGAAACAAGCTTAATAGTGAAGGCATGTCAAATCAATGAAGTTAATTTTTAGATTCCAGACTTAGTGTAACTTCTGAAGACATTTCAAGATATATACAAGGTACTATTTGAAAGTTTTGCCTAGAATGTGTTGTTTACTATATGTAAGAACTTATATTACTCATTGAGCACATAAATCTTTAAGATTCAAGTCAAATCAGAGAAGAATTGAAGCTAGAATGAAAGGTGCAGTTTCAAGAAAGTAAATGTCCACATCTACTAAGGAAAGTGTTAAAGATTTTGAAGATTGAAGTCTTGCTGCGTTAATGGTGATTGTAGAGGTTTTCTAATGTCACATTAGCTTGGTTCTTGTGGTGTTTCATACACCAAGAATAAGGTGCTCGAATATTCTCATATCCATGTGGTAGCAAGTAGGCTTCTTTCTTTTCATACCAAGCACATAGTGCTAGCTTCAATCCATACAATGTGTTTTTCAATGTGCATACTGGTTTCACGCCCTTTTTGCACAAAACTATTGGGCTGAAATACATTCCATTTGCAACCATGATAAGCTACAAGTGCACTGATGCTAGAAAAGGTGTTCACACAGCATGTGGGAGCAAAGTTCACCAAATGCAATGCCCCTTTCTTGAGCATAAACTTTGGTAACAAACATGTCAATTGTTCTAGAAGGCTTATGTTTAAGCTTCTATATTCATTTAGTGCCAATGGCATTCGTGCATGGAGGAAAATCACATAAAGATCAAGTACCATTATTCATAATAGCATCATGTTCTAATTGCATAACATTCATCCAACTTTGAAATTGTGTGCTCCATCAAAAGAAACGGGTTTGTTCTAATCACAAAGACTAGATACATCCATTGCATAAGAATCGGATGCAAAAGAAGCATTATGAGATCCCAAAGGAGTATGATATGACAAAGTTGCATCTAATTTTCTCTCTCAAAGTCCCCACCAGTCATTTAGGCATAGTTTTGCCTCTTCTATGTCAACTCTCACATCAATAAGTGCATCATGTAAATCTCCATCAAAAAAGGGAGTGATCTAGATCATCTTTTGTAATGTGTAAAGGTTGAGACATTGGCCCAAGGGACCAACAATTGACTATTCACCTATAAATAGAGGTAGCAAAGTATCATAACATCCTCTGAGCTAACTAATGTCTCCTTGGTATGTGAAATTAAGGGCTCAATTGCGTCTTCCACAAAAACAAGATCATTGGTGACTAGAATGCATTTAGTATGTGGATGATATAGATGATTGCCTTTGCTTTCAAAAATGTACACAATAATAGTATATTTCATAGCCTTATCATCCAATAATTGTACGTTGTTGTTTATGCAATAATGCATATGTAAGACAATCAAAAACATGTAGATGAACAAGAGATGAATTTTGACCATGTCAAGCCTCGTAGAGAGTTATAGAATGCAATGCTTTGGTGGGATATGTGTTAAGTGCATATGTTGCACATATAATATCCTCAAGCCAGAAGATATGTGGTAAAGCCTGACTTTTCACCATACACCTTCGCATTTCCATGAGAGACATGTTTTTCCTCTTAGCAACTCCATTTCTTTGAGGTGCATCCGCCATTGTGCATTGATTTTTTATCCCTAACGCATTGACTTTTGAAAAACATATTCTCCCCTCCTTGATCAAAATGGAGGCTACCCATTTTACATATTTACATATTTTCAGCTATAACCACGGATTGTTTAAAGCACATAAATACTTCAATCTTTGCTTTCAATGGATAAACCCATGCATGCATGGAAAATGAAATTCATGAAGTATATGTAATTGCCAAGTGAAGGTGCCTACATAGAACCACAGACATCACTATGAAGAAACCGCAATTTATCTCTAGCTCTAGCTAAACCATCTTTGGAAAAGGAAGAACACTCCATTTGACCAAAAATATAACTTTCATAGACATTCTTAGAAGGTACCTCAATTTTGGGTAGAGAGAACACCATTTTCGGTTTTTGTAGGTGAAGCAAACTAGCATAATTGAGATGAACAAAGCATGCATGCCATAGTTTTGCATCTAAAATAGGTTGAGAATCATGAACTTTTCATGTTGAATGATTTTTATCTATGAGCTTATATAGTTCACCAGATAAAATCCCAGAAGCAATGATAACATCACCATTCAAGAGATCATAAATTCTACATTTATCGTCCTTAAATTTCACAACCATGCAAATCTTTGTAGTGTTGAAACTTATATTAGATTTTGTTGATCCCTAGAATGTATAATTCATCTAACAATGTGAAAGAACTGCCATCAGTGGTAGTGAGAATGGTCTTTCCTACTCCCATGACACGATAAGCATTGTTTCCACATGGGACACTATTCCTTGTAGGAGAAAACTAAAGTGATGAGAAGAAATTGTGCTACAAGCTAATATTATTGGTTGCTCTATGATCATAGTACCCTACATTTGAGCCTAGTACATACATACATTTCTCATGAGAAGATGCACCATGGCTGCAATGAGTACTAAACGTCCATTCTTCGTTCTAGAAAAGAATTGAAGGCTCTATTTTGGGTGTAGAGGCCTTTGCAATAACCATTGCAACATCTTTCTTCTTTGCCTCTTTTGAAGTCAATTTAGGGAAACTCTTAATGAGATGATCATTCTCCTTACAATACTTGCAAAACCACTTTTTTTGTTCTATCTTCTTGTCATATTTGTCTTCTTTCTTTGACTATGCAACATTAGCATATCTTTTATTACTCGTAGAGGAGATCCATTCATCTTTTCCCTTTACGCAAGCTAAGAAATATTGATATGCAACATGCATAATTCACTTCTTCTCCCTAGATTCATATCCTTAGCACAAAACAAATACTAGTTCCTCAAATGTTAAGGCATTTGGATTGCCTTTCGTCATCAACCAAAGAGTAGAAGAAAAACTCTAATAAGAACTTGGATATCATTAAGAACAATTTCCATAAGCGAACTATTCGACAAGATTTCATCATCAAAAATTGATTGTTCTTACAAATCCGCACATTTTTCAGAAAAGTGTCCATTGAATCTCCTTCATTTATATGCTTACTCTCCAACTATTTTTGGAGGTAAGCAATGTGAGCCTCATTTATTTCCTAATATATCTCTGTAAGAGTATCCTTTTGTTATTTTGCAAGAGAAAATGTGACGGATAATGGAACATTAGATAGAAAAATCTATAAGTGCATGTGTATCTTTGCCATCACAAAGAAGTTGCTCTACAATAGGCACAACACAAACTGCAACAACACGAAGAAATCAAATATCATCATCTTCAACACAATTTGTATCACTTGCAACCATTGTATTTACGGGCATAGGAAGATGTGTTTCAAGAGCTTGCACAATATTCCACAAGCTTTTTGCTTCATGATGTATCATGTATCCCCACTATGGGTTATTAGAACCATCCAACTTATCTTCAACAGCCAACATATGGAATACATTATTGCTTTTAGCCATGGTCATAGACTAAATACACTAATGCAAAGAACTGATTATATCTCAAAACTTTTGAACAAAAATACCCAGTCGAGCTCTCCTAGACCTGAAGCAAACTTCGAAGCATGTGTCCTAGTAAACCTAAAACTATATATGTTTGGCATAAAAGGACTTTGCATGCACAACTACTCCTACAATGCAATTATACGCTGAAAAAACCTCAAATCAAAATTACCATGCCACAGTTTGAAGCCCCTTCGAAATCCTAATCACCTTGAGTATGCTAACTAATTTTTGTGTGATTCTTAGACTATGACCAAAAAGGTGTCAACAACACTATAGAGAAATATATGGCCTGCTCTGAAACAAATTGTTGGTGTTCGAGGACTACACAAACACATGAACAAGCAGGGAAAAAGAACCTTCTAAAGAGGGAAAAGAATGCCCCGATTGTCCTAATTTTCATCTCACATCCAATAAACGTCTTGAACTTCTTTGCATGTAGGAAAACTCAATATTCAAGGCATCTAACTCAACCTCAAAAGCACACCCCTAGAGCCATTTTCTAGGAGAAATTGGAATATGACTTAGCTCATGGAGTTTTCATACATGAACATGCAACCACACTAAAATTCCTTCACAACTACATTGACGATGTTTGTGGAGAAAGCTCCATCTAGGATGAAAGATGCAAGAGGGAGGGGAATGCAAGGAGGCATCACCAATAGCCACTAAGCAAAAGTTGTCATTCAAGGCAAGGAAGCACCTAAAGAGTCTCAACATTTTTATTTAAATCCATGTATTTTCAAAACAATGATGTTAATCACCACTTTTATGTTTTTAAAAAAATCACCTTTGTATTCAAAAGCTCCATGTTTTATGCAAGTCAAGTTGCCAGCTTATGTAGCACTAGAAGAATCCACATATATTTTTTCAGTAGTTTATTGAGCTCATTTTGCCCTCCAAAAGATCCTCGAAACCTAATTTTTAAACATTTTGGACAGTAGGTTTGAAGCAAGTTAGAAATATGTAAATAGAGCATCTAGGCTTACTTTGAGAGGTTACCTAGTATGACATAGTAAACAATTTTAGCCCTCTTGTAATAGTTTGGTGATTCTATTCAAGCTTTCATTCTTCTACTCGATGTTTCTCTTAGATATATGTGTATGCATGTGTTGCATGCATATGCTCATCTGTGTGCACTTTCACTCATTGTGTGCTCCTATTCATCATACCATTATCTTGTCTCCACCATTGATCATTTAAGGTAAGGATTCTCTCCTCAATCTTGGTATATTCATCATTGTTTCTATCCAATAATCCCAACACCCCTATGTGCAAGCCTTGGCTAAATTACCCTTACATAATACACCCTATTGAATGAGGAACATCCATTCTAAAATAAATTCTAGATAGTGTTGGATTTTTAGAAGATTTTTTTAGAGGACAAAGGGGCCTTTAATGCTTGACACTACTTATAGTATTTGTTTTGGACTTGTTTAGATCCATTCATTGCCACACACGTACCTTATCTTTGACAAATGGGATTCTATTTTGTTGCATGAGCACTTCCCTTTGACTTCAATCAGACCCTTGACCACGAAACCTTACAAGGATATGTCAAGTGTCTTAAATATTTGCCCCTTCAATACATATTAATCATGAAAGAATCATTTCACATTGGTATCTTGAAAAGGCACTCATAGATTTATGGAATGTAAGATCTTGTCGAATAGCATAGTTAAGTTAGTGATGTCCTATCGTTTTGTATTCTCAAAGTTTATGAATCTTCTTTCTCACGTTTTTACGTTTCATATCTATTGGGGTTTGAGGTCTGTGGGAGCATGGGAAATGGACAAGAAGAAGAAGCTTCACTAAATGAATTACCAAGTGAATGTACAAAGTAGTAACCCCACTAGGGTTATAGATGTATATACAAGTCAGGGGAACCTCCTAAAGAGGGAAAAATCAATAGTCGTAAGTGTGTTCACACACATCCCTACTTAAATATATCATCAAATCCCTCTTGGAAGTGATGCAATGAACAAGGTGCTAGCACTCATGTATAAGAAAGTGTCAAGCTATGAGGAAAGAGATCAATCCATAAAAGTAAGTAAGTCCAAACCTTTGGGGAAAGCTTCAAACTTCTCCCTAGCGAGAGCCTTTGTGAAAAGGTCTACAATGTTATCCTATGTGGGCACATATGCCAAACTCATCTCTCCAGTACAGAACCTCTCCCTCACATAATGCATCCCAATGTGCCTTGTATGAGCGTGGAACACAAGGTTTCCCACAATTGTCAATGTGCTCTGACTGTTAGTGAAAATGTTGGTGACAGAAGATTGACCAACATCCAAATCAGCTAAAAAGTATATGAGCCGCACACATTCAATAGTCATTGTGAAAGCTACTCTATATGTAGCATCACAACTAGAAGTGGCCACAGGAGGCTGCTTCTTGCTCAACCAACATATGCATGAGATACCAAGCATAAACCAAAAACCACTAGTGGACATAGAAGAGTCATATCAACTAGCCTTATTCAAGTCACAAAAAGCATGAAAATTTGGTGGTAATGATCCCCCCTTGGGATAAAACGTCCTAAGTAGTTGAGTACCATTGAACTAGTGAAAGATGTGCTTAACTACTTGCCAATGCTTCACACCTAGGCAATGCATCAATGCACTCATCTCAGAGATAGCAAACTGAATATCAAGTTGAGTTATGCATAAGTAAATCAAGCATCCAATAGTTTGTTCATAGAGAACAACATCAAATGCATCTCCAATATCATGAAGACTCAACCATAAACCTATTTCCATAGGATTGGCAATAGGTTTGTAATCTTCAAGGCAAAAATGTTGAAATAATGTTCCAATATATGTTGTTTCACACAAAGATATTCCCTCCTCAACTTGCATAAACTAAATGCCCAAATAATGATGTAAATGCCCTAAATCTGACATCTCAAAAGAAGCATGCAAGTCAATCTTAAGTTTAGCAATGTGCCTCTCATTAGGACCAATGAGGATCATGTCATCAACATACACAACAATGATCAGAAGTACATCACCTTCATGCTTAACATATGAGGTGCTCCCAATTGGATTGTTCTCAAAACCATGTGCAACCCAGTAGGCATTCATCTTTCCATACCAAGCACATGGTGCTTACTTCAAAGCATATAATGTTATTTCTACTTCTACACATTGTTTTCATACCCCTTTTGCACAAAACCACGATGTTGAAATATATACAATTCTTCATGTAAATCGCCATTCAAAAATGCATTTTTTGATGTCCAATTGATGTAAATTCCATCAGCAAAGATTAGAGGCAGCCATTGCATAGCAATCTCATGCAAAAGAAGCACTATGAGAGCTTGAACAAGTACCATTGATAGAGTTGCATATTATTTTCTATCTTTCAAAGTCAACAAGAGTCATTTATGCATAGTTTTTGCCTCTTGTGTATCAACCCTCTCATTAACAAGTACATCATGTAAATCTGCATCAGAACTAGAATGATCTGCATCATCATCTAAAATCTATAAAGGCTAAGAAACTCACTCATTTGAACCAACACTTGATTGTCCACCTATAAAAAGAGGCAACAATACACATCTTCGAAGCTAACTAAAGTCTCCTTGGTACATGAAAGTAATGGTTGAATTGCATCTTCCACAAAAACAACATCGTGGCTAACCAAAATGTGTTTCATTTATGGATGATAGAGACTCTTTCATAACTATACCCAATGAAAATACATTTCACTACTTTATCATCCAATTTCTTGTGTTGTGGTTCACGCACTTATGCATATGTCATACAATCAAAGACATGTAGATGAGAAAAAGATGGGTTGCAACCATGCCAAGCCTCATATTACAATGATTTGATACCATTTAAGTGCATACGTTGCACAAATAATGGCCACAAGCTAAAAGCTATTGTTGTAATGCCTTACTTTTGACCATACACCTCGCCATCTCCATGAGAGACATGTGCTTTCTTTTAGCAAATCCATTTTGTTGAGGTGTATACAGCATTGTACACTAATGTTTTACCCCACACTCATCCAAAAATGCACTAAAATGAGAAGACATGTATCCCCTCCCTCGATCAATGGAGGATGTCCAATTTACATGCTGACATATTTTCATCCATAAGCAGAAATTGTTTGAATCACATAAACACTTTGAACTTTGATTTCAATGAATACACCCATGTATGCCTGAAAAATCATCAATAAATGTCACGAAGTAAAGGTAGATCCCAAAAGAAGGTGTTTGCATAGGAACATAGGCATAACAATGAACAAGCTGCAATTTATGAGCAACTCGAATTGAGCCATCTTTAGGGAAGAAAGTGTTGAGATATCAAGATAAACATGTGATGATCAAGGATGACACGTATCACTTTTTCATTTCTGTGACATGTATGGTGGTCACACCGGTATATGTCAAGAATACTTCATTGAGCTTTACTAGATTTATCTATTGAGAGTGATGGAACATTTGTTTCTTCCCAGATCACTCATTTACAGACATTAGGATTTTCCTTATGTAGTTTTCTTTATATATTGCACTTGTTCTATTGTTGTTTTTGGTCATTCTTGTACATTCCTTTTATGTGAAGAAGATCATTCTTCCTTGCCTCAATCTGTGTGTGTGCTCCTCTTTGATTGTGAGAGTGTGTGAGCTCTCTTCCTTATCTCCTTCCTCATGACATGGTATCAGAGCCAGTGTGGCTATAAATAGCTCATGGAGAAGGTCGTCCTTGAAGATTACCCGAGAAGACATGAAGATAGTGTGATTCACAAACGACATCAGGATTCAGATTGCTATGAAAATTGGCGGACATTAGGATTTTCCTTATGTACTTTTCTTTATATATTGCACTTGTTGTGTTGTTATTTTAGGTCATTCTTGTACATTCCTTTTATGTAATAGAGAAGAAGAAGAATAATAAGATCATTCTTCCTTGCCTCAATCTATGTGTGTGCTCCTCTTTGATTGTGAAGCTAGAGAAGAAGAAGAAGAAGAAGATCATTCTTCCTTGCCTCAATCTATGTGTGTGTGTGTGAGCTATCTTTCTTATCTCCTTCCTCATGACATGGTATCAGAGTGAGTGTGGCTATAGAGAGCTCATGGAGAAGGCCAATACTGAAGAGTACGTGAGAAGGTATGAAGAAAGCGCGATTCACAAACGGGCTCAGATTGCTATGAAAATCAGAGCCATCTTGACCTCCGTTTCAAGCCCACAAGGTGGAGCCCACAAAAACCTAGGGTCAATTTACAAAACGGTAACTTGCATCCTATTCGGTAACACTCACATATTCAAGATCTAGAATTTGAAACGATTTTGTGTACTACTGATATACAAAAACTACCGTTTTTTGAGATCAAATTGTCACGTCAAAGTGCGACAGTGTTCAAGTAGAAGTACTGCTTGTAATGTTTTTGTAGTGTCATGAATTGCTACAAAAAATGGAAAATGCAGATGGAATGACTCCGCTTATGAGCGATAAGCTAGACAAGGACAATTTTCATGCTTGGAGATTCAGAATGATAAAGTTCTTGATGGGAAAAGGCTACTAGAAGTACATCAAAGGAGAGAAAGAGAATGCTCCACAATTACCAGACAGGAATCGGACTATGGTCCAGTTAAGAGCATATGAGGAATTGAATCAAGGAGCATGAAAGGTAATGTATTGACTATCTGCTAGCATACATGATAGCATGATTCGGCACATACAGTATGCCAAGACTTTGAAAGAGGCTTGAAACAGCTTTTCACCTATATAAGACCAATACAAAGGCATGGAAATTGCAACTCAAGAATGAGTTGCATACATTGGAGAAAAAGGGCATGTCGATAAGTGATTACACCCTAAAAATCAAAAGCATATGTGAGTCACTTGCATCTATTGGCGTGAATGCAGATGATCATGATAAGGTGGAAGTATGCCTTCGTGGTTTAGGAGATGCATATAAGCAGTTCAGAACATCTATTCAAACTAGGGAAAATGTTCTGAATTTTGCCACTCTAGTTTCCATGTTGATTATTGAAGAAAAGAATCTTGGTGAGGACTCAAAGTCCCAAGGAAAACCTAGTTTTGAGTAAATATTCTACTCTGGAAGAGGAAGAATCAAAGGTAGAGGCTTCAGAAGTGGAAGAGGAAATAATAGCCAAGATCAAGGTCAACAATAGAATCATGCAAGAGGTAGAGGACAGTTTTGAGGCAGGGGGAGCTAAAGAGGCCACAAAAATTTTCGAAGAAATGATTTAGTTAATGACAGTAAAGGATGCTAAAATTGTGATAAATGTGGACACTTTGAATGTGACTGTAGGTTGAAGAATCAAACAAACAGAAGGCAGCAAAACAACTATGCATCCACAAGTGCAGATGATTCTGAGAATCTCTTCATGAGAATCTGTTCATGGTTAAACATCACATGATGAATACAATGTTTATTGATGTTTCAAAATTGAATGATAATGTCTAGTATGTTGATTCAAGTGCTTCAAATCACATGACTAGTCATGCGGAATGGTTTAGTACTTTGCAAAAATTTCCAGTTCCTAGATATGTTGAAACAGGTGATTATACATCACACCCTATCAAGCATACAAGAAACATAGCACTATCTATGGAGGATGGAAAGGAAAAACATCTTGTTGATGTGTTGCACGTTCCAAATATAACAAAGAATCTGGTTTATGTTGGATAAATGGTTGACTAGGGATTACAAGTCAGGTTCAATGCTAATGGGCTATATGTACAAGAGTACAAACAAGATGGAAGATTGATTGCCAAAGGAAACAAAGTAGATAGGATGTTCACCTTAAATGTGAAAATTCATAAAATGAATGCAGCCATGTTTGCAAAGGGTGCAGGATGCAGATGCCAAAGAATGACTGAATCTTGAAACAAATGACAAAGAAGAGGCCAAAAAATCAACTACAAAATCTCAAGTTTTGAGTGGACCAAATGCATCACCAAGCAATAGTTCCAACTCAAATCCATGGAGTGGAAGATTGCATGGAAATTTTAGGCCAGAAAATTCATCAAATACATCCAAGAAAGGTAAAGAAAAGGTTTCTCTTGGTAGTAAAACATGTATAGGTTTTGAACACATTGATGGAGATTCAAGCAATTCAGAAAAGATCCTTGATGAGGAACTTGGATTGCCCTTTGTGAAGACTCTAGGAGTTAGAAAGGCATATGTAGATTATACAAGGAGAAGTGACCCGGGACCAATAAGATCCGAAGGATGCAGAATTCAGTGCAACGATTGATGTATCACAATTATATGGCTCTTCATTGTGCCTACATGACCAAGGTGATACAAGATGTTGAACCGTCTTATTTTGAAGATGCAATTGGAAATGTAGATTGGGAAAAAGCTATGGATGAGGAGATTGTTGCACTTTATGGAAACAAAACATGCAAGTTGGTTCCATTGCCACAAGGAAAGAAACCCATAGGCTACAAGTGAGTTTACAAGGTAAAGCACAATGCTGATGGTAGCATATTAAGAAGGTACAAAGCAGGATTAGTAGCAAAAGGATATGCACAAACATATGGTATTAATTATGAGAAAATGTTCAACCCTGTAGCTAAATGTCTACTATCAGAACACTTGTTGCATTAGCTACAACAAAAGGATGGACTTTACATTAGATGGATGTGAAGAATGCTTTCCTACATGGTGAGTTATAGGAAAAAGTATATATGGACTAGCCACAAAGATATGAAGATTCAAAGCATCGAAAATATGTTTGCACGTCGCAAAAGGCTTTGTATGAACTTAAACAAGCCCCTCGTGCTTGGCATCCAAGGATTGTTGATTACTTAACCACCATTCGATTTTCTATGTGTGATGCAGATCATTCACTATATACAAGGAAATGTGATGATGGCATCATGATTGTGTCTATTTATGTTGATGACTTGATTGTAGGTGGTGATAATGATGAAAGAATTAAAGAGGTAAAGCACCTCCTTATGGCGGAATTCAACATGAAGGATCTTGGTGTGCTGCACATTTTCTTGTGCATTGAGTTTATACATACAAAAACTAGTATTTGGATGTCACAAATGCAATATGCCTTGAGTATGCTCCAAAAATATGGTATGGTTGATTGTAAGACAATTTCCATACCATTAGATCAGAATTTGAAGTTAGATACTAGATCAGGTCAAGCACTGGAAAATGCTACTTTGTATAGAAAAATTGTGGTAAGTTTGATATATCTTGCAATTACAATGTCTGATCTAGGTTACACTATTGGACTTGAAAGTCAATTTATGCAGGTTCCTAGGAAGCCAGATTTAGATGCTTTAAGGTGCACTCTACATTGTGAGTGTTATGTTGGATTATGCATTGTTTTATGAAGTTGGTGTAGATTTGGAGGTTCATGGATACACCGATGAACATTGGGCTGGAAGCATTCCAAATAGAAGATCTATTAGTGGCTTTCTGTTTTCACTTGGGAGTGCAGCTATTACACGGAGCAGTAAGAAGCAACCCACTGTTGCTCTATCGAGTAAAGAGGTTGAGTATAGAGGTGCTACACTAGCAGCATGTGAGGCATCAAAGCTAGAGACACTACTTGCAGATTTGGGTGTGGAAGTGCAAAAGCCTATCACCATATATTGTGATAATCTTAGCAACATACAGCTAACATAGAACCCTGTTATTCATGCTAGAACAATGCATATTGAGGTACATTATCACTTCATCAAAAAGAAGGTATAATCAATTGATATTCATTTTGTTTATGTGAGAACAGATGAGCAGGTTGCTGATATTTTCACTAAAGCACTTGGAGCAGAGAAGCTAAGGAAGTTTTGGAAGATGCTTGGATTTGAGGACATGATGTTGAGCTTGAGGGGGAGTGTTGAGATATCAAGATCAACATGTGATGATCCAGGATGACACGTATCACTTTTTCCTTTCTCAGACATGTTTAGTGGTCACATCGGTATATGTCAAGGAATACCAAGAGTCATGGCACATTTGTTTCTTGCCAGCTCAGTCATTTGCAAACATTAGGATTTTCCTTATGTACTTCTCTTTATATATTGCACTTGTTGTATTGTTGTTTTAGGTCATTCTTGTACATTCCTTTTATGTAATAGAAGAAGAAGAAGAAGAAGAAGAAGAAGAAGACCATTCTTCCTTGTCTCAATTTGTATGCTCCTCTTTGATTGTGAGGGTGTGTTTGAGATCTATTCCTTATCTCCTTCCTCCTGACAAAAAGAATGCTTCATTTTGCCCTAAATATAGCCTTCACAGAAATATTTACAAGGCACCTCACGTTTGGGTAGAGAGAACACCATTTTGGATTTTTGCACGCATAGCAAATCAACATAATTCCAATGATCAAACCGTGCATGCTAAAGCTTTGCATCTGAGATAGCTTGATAATTTTGAATTGCACATGTTGAATCGTTTACAAATTTTGCATAGTTCTTCAGCTTATACAACCCATGGCATAAAATGCCTACACCAATAATAACATCATCATTTGAGATATCATGAACCATATATCTATCATCAACAAATTTGACAACCAAGACAATCTTGGCTAATGTTGAAACTGGCAACAGATTTTTCTTAATCCTTGGTGCATACAAAGCATTTGATAATATGAAAGAACTACCAACAGGACTAGTCATAATGATCTTATCAGCTCCTATTATAGGATAAGAGGACTTGTTAGTGTATGTGATAGTATTCCTTGAAAGGGAAGGCTCAAGTGAACTGCACAAACTGCACTGCAAGGTAATATGTTTAGTTACCCCACTATCAAAGTATCGAACATCTGAGACTAGTAAAGACATACACTACTCATGAGAGGATGAGTCATAGCTGCATACACTAGTGAATGCCCATTCTTCATTATGACTAAGATTAGCGGACTTTGTTTTCGGTGTAGACCCCTCTATCGCAAACATTCCAACCTCTTTCTTCTTTGCCTCCAATTTTAGACAACTCTTTATGACATTATCATTTCCCTTGTAATAATTGCAAAATTTTTTCTCTTTTTCTTGTTTTCTTCTCATCTTTGTCTTCCTACTTCAACTATGCAACATTGGTAGATTTCTGCTTACTAGTAGATGAGCCACATTTACCTTTGCCCTTCTGATTAGCTAAGAAAATTTTATCTACAACATGCACAATAGACCTGTTTTACCTAGATTGATCTTCCTAGACCAAAACAAAAACTAACTCCTCAAATGTTAAGCCATTTGGATTGCCTTTCATCATCAATAGAAGAGTGGAAGTAAAATTCTGATATGAACCATTCTCTATGCAAGCTCCTATGCTTGTTGCACTTATTATCTATCTACACTCTTTCCCTCATTCTTGACAATAATTTCTTACAATCTATCATGTTATAATGTAGATGAAAGTCCTATGGTTCCTTCCATAGTTTTTTCTTTTTTGAACACCTCCTTTTATACTATCCAAAGTTTTCATACATGCAATGTCCTTCTTCACTTGACGCTTTTTCTATTCCCCTCTACCTCATCTTTCAATGATTCATCCTATAACTATATTTTTCCCCTTTTGATAATGATTGTGGTCAAATTTGGTAATTACTTTTATTTGAGTTTCCTTATCCATCTCTTGTACCTCTTCCTCTTGAAATCTTCACATAGAAAACTTGGGCATGCTTTCCATTTTATTCTCCACCACCTGAATTCATTTCCTTGGTGACTACTAATATTCCCAAAATGTCAAAGTTAGGTAGATTAGCTTTGATATGAATTTATATGGTAAATGGCTTCTATTTCTCATCATTCTTCAATTCATTCAATGTGTATCCCAAAAACTAATCTTCCTCTACATGGCTGAAAACTCAACCACATCCATATGAAATTTCCTTCATCATGAGGATGTGCTCATTTATATTATTATTAGGGCTCTTCTAATAGTATTCAACTTGAAGTTGTCTTACTTTGGATGAATTCAATATCAATAGATTATATCAATTAAACAAAGATTATAATGACATTATGTATTCATGATGCATATGCATTACAAGGAAGGTAGTTATGCATAGGATTTAAGCACTTATGTATGAAAAACCTTAATTCACAATAGAACCACAGAAACGATATACTCTTAGCCCTCACTAAATTATTACTAAATACACATTAATACTAATTTCTTGAATTGTACTTGGCCTTTCCCTGGGATCCATAGTGATTTCACATCTAAACATAAAAGCATGTATTTCTCACGTAGCTTGCAATTATAGATTTGAATGCCTTTGTGAAACCATAGTTGATTTACAAGTATTAAACGATATATTATGAGTCACACACCTTTCTTCATAGCTTGTATCACATATTTCATCTTTACAAAACATAACCATGATCATCTTCAATCAATGCACGGAAATGAAATCTCCACTTCATGACCTAATC
This sequence comes from Ceratopteris richardii, assembly GCA_020310875.1. Classification (NCBI taxonomy): domain Eukaryota; kingdom Viridiplantae; phylum Streptophyta; class Polypodiopsida; order Polypodiales; family Pteridaceae; genus Ceratopteris; species Ceratopteris richardii. Next base: position 69,548,537 of record CM035420.1, read on the forward strand.
AATGTTCTTCAACTCATGTGACACACTCAAAGTAAAAATATCAACCACATAGATTTTCAAGCTACCAATGAACCACCCTATCAATCCTACTATGGTGCAAGGAAAACATAGAACTCACATGCCTCATTTGACATGTCTAATTTGGGGCATTTGCATCATTATTTGGGCATTCAGTTTATGCAAGTTGATGGAAGAATAGCTTTGTGTAAAATAAAATATATTGACACATTATTACAGCGTTTTGGACTTGAAGATTGTAAACCTATTGCCACTCCTATGGAGACAGGTTTACAATTGAGCCTTCATGATGTTGGAGATGCATTTGATGTTGTTCTCTATTAGCAGGCTATTGGATGCTTGATTTACTTATGCATTACTCGGGTAGATATTCAATTTGTTGTCTCACAGATGAGCAGGTTTGAGCATTGCCCAGGTGTCAAGCATTGCCAGGCGATTAAATGCATCTTTTGCTACTTGAGTGGTACCCGGCTACTTCGGTTGTTTTATCCCAAGGGGGATCACTACTGCCAGATTTGCATGCTTTTTCTAACTCTGATTGGGTTGGTTGCTATGATACTCATGTGTCCACTAGTGGTTTTTGCTTCATGCTTGGTAGCTCATGCATATCTTGGTTGAGCAAGAAGCAGCTTACTGCGACCACTTCCAGTTGTGAGGCTGAGCATAGGGCAGCTTTCAGAGCAATTGTTGAGTGTGTGGCTCAGACGCCTTATGGTTGATTTGGGTGTTGATCAGTCTTCTACCAACACCATTTTCAGTGGCAGTAAGAGCGCATTGGAAGTTGTGAGGAACCATGTGTTCCAACTCACACTAAGAACATTAAGGAGCATTATCATTATGTTAGGGAGAGGTTCTTTGTTGGACAGATTAGCTTGGCATATGTGCCAACGCAGGAGAACATTGCAGACCTTTTCACAAAGGCTCTGCCTCGGGAGAAGTCTGAAGCATTCTGCAAAGCTTTATGGTTACTTTGTGGATTGACTCTACATAGCTTGGCACTTCCTTATGAATGAGTGTCAACTCCTTGTTCACCGCATCACTCCCAGGGCAGGGGGGGCGGGGGGGGGGGGGGGGGGGGGGGGGGGGGTTTGTTGATATATTTAGGTATTGATGTGTGTGAACACACTAGGACCACCGGGGTACTTTTTTCCCTCTTTAGGAGGTTTTTTTCCCCCGGCTTGTATATACGGCTATTGCCCTAACGAGTTACTTATCTTTGTACATTCTAGTGGTAATACATTTGGTATTGTGTGTCATGCTCCAAACTTCTTCGTCTTCCTTGTGTTGTTCATGCGCTTTCCCAGAAAGGTACATGGATTCTTCCTTCCCTTGAGTACTCTAGAACTCTCGATCACTTGTGTTCTATAAGTACTATATGAATTCTTCTAATCCATCATCCTAATCGATAAGAGGCAATGGAATCTTTCGGAGCACCTTAATTAATAGGGGAAATGGGGAAGACAAACAAAAATGAAATATAAATCCCACCCGATGACAAGCAATGAAATGAGATATAAATTCCACCCGATGAAATGAGATATAATTCCCACCTGATAAGAGGCAATGAAATCTTTTGAAACAACTTAGACACTAGGGAAATGGGGAAGACCAAAGAAAAAAATTCAAGTGCATACATGAAATATGAAGTTCACGCTAACTAGCCAAAAGCATAATGAAGTGCATAAAAATGGATAAGCTTAATCTTCAAGGTATTCAACCACAAAATTCATACTTCTGTGTATGAGGTATAGATGGCCAATGATCATGAGAAAAAATAACTCAATGGATACCTCTCTAGCCTCCCAAACCTTGCAGCCAAAGAGATAACTATTATGAGAGAGAAAAAAAACTGGTCAAAAAATCCATGTCTCTCTCAGAATTATCATCAAAGCATCCACAACCATGTCTCCCTCTCTAAAGGGACATCATGCACCTTTGCAATCAAATGTCCAATATTAAAATGATTGTGCTTAGACATGTACAATAGAATCCATATTCACTACATATACGCAACTAAATCTTAATTTCTATTAGCATTGTTCTTGTAGATATATTTGATGTGTGTGAACACACTTGGGACCATTGGGCCATTTTTCCCCCGACTTCTATACATACCTATTACCCTAATGGGTAACCTAACTTTGTACATTCACCTTGTAATACACTCTATATTGTGTTGTGCTCCAAGCTTCTTCCTATTCCTTGTGTTGTTTGTGTGCTTCCACAGACCTCAAACTCCAACATTTGGTATCAGAGCATGTCACGGCTTCATCCCATTGACACCCCTCCAATCACAATCTCAGAATTGCATAAAAATTAGAAAGCATACGCAAATTAGGGGTGTCAAAATTTTTATCTAAGCTTGTTTTAGCCCCAGAGGCCAAAAACTATCGCAACAATTATGCACATATTTTTTTTTCTTTTGTGCCAAACATATTTATAGGTTTTGGTTTTCCAATGCACGTGCCTCGAAGTTTGCTACAAGTACAGTAGAACTCGATAAGGTAGTTAAACTTTTTGAGATACACTCAATTTTTCGTATTAGGATATTTGGCCATTGGCCATGTTTGAAAGCAATGACGTATTCCATATACTAGTTATTGAGGATAAATTAGATGATATGAATTACCCATTGTGGGCATATATGATGCCTCATATATTAGTAGCAAAAGGGTTATGGAATATTGTACAAGGTGTTGAAACACGTCCTACCACACTTGCAAATTATTGATATATTTAGGTAGTGATGTGTGTGAACACACTAGGACCACCAGGGCACTTTTTTCCCTCTTTAGGAGGTTTTTTTCCCTCGGCTTGAATATATGCCTATAGCCCTAACGGGTTACTTATCTTTGTGCATTCTATTCGTAATACATTCAGTATTGTGTGTTGTGCTCCAAGCTTCTTCTTCTTTGTGATGTTCGCGTGCCTCTGCAGACGTCTAACTCCAACAATTGGTATCAGAGTAGGTCGTCGCTTCATCTAGGATGTCGTTGACACCTCTCTGGTTGCAGTCTCAGAATCGCACGAATTTTGGTGAGCATACTCAGGCTATTTCAGAGATCAAAACTGCTTCGCTATGCGGTGCCAAAATTGTGATTTGAGCTCGTTTCCACCTCCGAATGCACTATTGTAGCACTTCTGCATGCTATTTCATCCTTTTGTGCCAAATGTATATACCAGTTTCAGTTCACTAGTATAAGCATCTCAAAGTCTTCTACAAGTTTAGCAAAATTCGTCTGGCCAGTTCTATTCAACTTTTTGAGATATAGTCAATTTTCTGCATCAAGGTATTTTAGTCATCGACCATGGCTGAAAACACTAATGTATTTCATATGTTGGATGTTGAGGATAATTTGGATGGTACCAACTACCCATTATGGGCTTATATGATGTGACATGTATTGGTTGCAAAAGGATTTTGAAACATTGTGTAGGGTGTTGAAAAACGTCCTATAACACCTCCAACTGTTACAACTGCAAGTACTAAATCTGATGTAGAAGGTACCAAAGATGATGATATTCTATAGGTTCCTGTTTGTGCTACAGTTTCTGTTGCACCTACTACAGAGAAAATTCATTGGGATGGTAGAGATGCCCAGGCACATGCATTGATAGCTTTGCCTCTCAAACGTTCCATTATTCCTCACATTTGCTCTTGTAGAATAGCTAAGGATGCTTGGGATACACTTACCATATTGTACCAAGCTAGGAATGAGGCTCGTATTGCTTACCTCCTAAAACAGTTAGAGAGCAAGCACATGAATGAAGGTGATTCTATGGATATTTTTCTGACAAAGATCTAGGATTTGAAGGAAAGGCTGATTTTTGCTAATGAAGTACTTCCTAATAGCTCATTTGTGCAAACCATTTTGAATGGTCTTCTTGATTCATATCAGAGTTTTGCTTCAACTCTTCGTTTGATGATGAAAGGCGATCCAATCTCTGACTAGACAAGACAAGATTTCGTAATTATGCTTTCAATTACAAGACCACCAACATAGGGAGAACAATACAAGAATATATATATGATACAAGATGTCCAATAACCCGGGACTCTTAGGTATGGAAAAATGGACTAGAGATGATATAGGAGATCCCATAACCGAGGATTGTAGGTAGAGAAGAAGATATCTTGATTACAAGAATTCCCTTTAGGGATATGAACTAGATACAAGAAATAACTTGACAAGATCTCATACTACGAGATTATAAGAGGACAAGGCTAGATGTCCAAGAACTAGAGTAGAATAAGGAACAAGACAGGAACTGGAATTGGAACTTGAAGAGTACTTACTTGGTAGTCACGACTCCTTGAGCTCCCAAGACTGGCATTGGCAAGACTGAGAATGAATGTGGCCAAGCCCTCCTTATATAGGTTTTCCAAGGGTTGTTCAAGGGCAGTTACAAATTGATGATGTCATCGATGATATCATCAATTCAAAGCATGGTCTCTGGATATTAGAATCAAGCAAGAAGACAGTCGATCTTAGGGTTTTGGCACGTTCCATAGGCAATGGAAGCATTGGTTTCCTCACATTCTAAACCAATCATGAGATACAAAGTCACATGAAATATGAGGTTCAGAAGATCTTCTTTATCCATGACATCACCTCCCACTCAAGCGACAAGTTCCATGAGGAGTAGTCATGATCTCTAGTCTCGGCTTCATTGGATTTTTCTTATGAAATTCTTGAACCTTGGTTGGTGCTCTTTGAAGGATCACTGCAGGTTCCCAAGTATGATCACTGATGTCATACCCTTTCCAATGAACAAGGTATTCCAATCTTCGCCGGGATATTCTCAAATCTAGGACATGCTCGACTTTGAATTCTTCATGATCATCAATTTGGACAGGTGGTGGACCTGGTCTCCCCCCTCCATGGTGAAATTTGATATGGTTCCAACATGGAAACATGGAAAACTGGATATATTCTCATGGTACTTGGTAGTTGGAGCTTGAAGGTAACTGGTTTAATCATGGCCAAGATGGTGAATGGACTAAATCTCTGATGGTCTAGCTTTCCACAAGGCCTCGAAGTTTGCAAATTATTTCTGAGCAGCCATACTTTATCCCCGATTTCATAGGATGGATTTTGAACACGATGCTGATCTGTATAATACTTGTGCTGCTCTTGAGCTTTATGGATCTCTTCCTTGAGTTCTTTGTGAATGTCCATGAGGTATTGGGCCTTCTCTCTAGGAGCTAGGTTCTTGACATGATTTGAAAGTTGCCTTGGATGTTGCCCATAATTTGCAAAGAAGGGAGTGTGCTTGGTAGATGTATGAATGCTATTATTATAGGAAAACTATGCAAAGGGTAAAAGCTCAAACCAATCATTTTGATGATAGTTTATGGTGCATTGGAGATACTGTTCTAGGACTTGATTCACCCATTATGTTTTTCCATCAGTCCGTGAAACCATTAGTTGTAGATAATTTAACTTGAACACCAAGGAGCTTGCATAGATTGTTCGAGAAGCTGGATATGAACTGTGGACCTCGATCACTAATAATGTCATCAGGTGTTCCGTGAAGCCTAATTATGTATGTGAGAAAAATTCGTGTGATGGTTGCATCTGTGATTGCCTTGGTAGTTGGAATGAAGTGTGCCATCTTTGTAAATCTATCCACTATAACAAGAATGGTATCATACTTATCTCACTTTAGTAGATGTGTGATGAAGTCCATAGATAATGAAGGCCATGGCCTTTCTAGAATAGGTAAAGGTTGCAAGAGGCCATGAGGTTTATGTCGTCGTATCTTAGATCTATTACAAGTATCACAAGTTTAGATATATTCTTTGACTTCCTTCCACATTTGAGGCCACCAAAAATCCCTTGATATAAGTTCTATTGTTTTATTTACTCCAAAATACCCTACTGCAAGGTTGTCGTGACGTTGTTGAAGTACTTGGATCCTAGGCTTTCCTGGAGGAACATACAATAGGTTCTTATGGAATAGTAACCTACCTTAAGGGCTTGCTAGAATCAGGATGGACTAGAATCGGAGCAGTGGTGAATGCTAATTTAAAGGTCTAAAAGGCTTTTTCTACTTCTTCGGTCCATGAGAATTTCGAGTTTTCTGTAAGCTTGGTAAGAGGTGTCACTATCTTGGAGTAATCTCTGATGAATATCCTATAAAAAGTTGCAAACCTTAGAAAACATTGTACAATTCGAACATAGGAAGATGGTTGCCAATCAAGGATTATCTTGATCTTCTTAGGGTCCATAAAGATGCCTTTCTCTGATACAATGTATCCTAAAAACTCCACTTCTACCTGATGGAAAGAGCACTTCTCCAATTTTGCATATAACCCTTTTTCTCTTAGTTTTTGTAGGGCTATCTTTACGTGATATTCATGATCCTCTAGATTTTTGGAAAATATCAGGATATCATCGAGATATATTACCACAAAGTCATCTAAATGCTCTCGAAAGATATCATTCATCATATGTGGAAAGACAGCTTGAGCATTTGTGAGACCAAATGGTATAACTACATATTCAAAGTGCCCATACCTTGTTCAAAATGCGGTCTTCCATTCGTCTCCTTCTCTGATCCTAACAAGGTTGTAAGCTCCTCGAAGATCAATCTTCGTAAAGCGCTTTGCTTTCTGAAGGTGTTCCAAGAGCTCTGATATGAGTGGTAGAGCGTATCTATTCTTTTTAGTGACTTTATTCAATCCAAGATAGTCTACACACATTCGGCGAGTCCCATCCTACTTCTTAACAACTAAAATAGGAGCTCATGCTGGAGACTTTGAGCACTTGATAAACCCCTCTACTAGATTCTCATCGATATTCTTGCATAGTTCTATAAGTTCCTCAAGGGATAGTCTGTAGATTGGTCCAAAGAGTGGTTATGCTCCCCCTTGAAGATCTATGGGACAATCATAAGATCTATGCTTTGGGAGGATATCTGCATTCTTCTTTTCAAAAACATACCCAAAGCCTTCACACAGATTGAGTAGTTGTACTGGACCATCTTTCTTGGATTCTTGAGCTGGTATGGTATATATCATATATGTCGGTTCCCAATTAATGTCTAGATTATGCTTCTTTAACCAGGGCATTCCAATAATAACTAGATGTATTGGGCTCGATATTACATTGAAACATATGTGAGATTCATGGTCACCAAGGTTTACTCTTAATTGTGTGGTTTCCATGGTTATATTCCCAGATGCTAGAGGTCATTCATCTTCTACTTCAGCTACTATTGGTTTGTTCTTTCGAAGTACAGGAATTCCATGTTTTGTAACCAATCCTTCATCGATGAAACACGAGGATGCTCATGAATCTAATAGGGATGTAAAGGAAAAGGGTCTTCTTGGACATGATGAACTTGACAGGTGAAAGACATGTTTCTATGGGCATAGCTGGAATTATGAGACCCTTTCTTATATCGTGGTCCGGCTCTACGATCTATTTCACAATTGGACTTCCTCGTTTCCCTGCTCTACAAGGGTGGTTGCGACTGTCGAGTTTGTTCTCTTGTTGGGACAATTAACTACAATATGCTCATGGTTTCCATAATGAAGGCATAACTTATTATCTCTCCTTCTCTATTTCTCTTGTGGTGTTCGAGGCTAGAACCTAGTTACATCTATTTGCATAGGTTCAAGCATAGGCTCATCTTTAGAGTGGGCTGGAAAGATTTCCATTGGCGAGGTCTTCCTTCTACTTGTTTTTCTTATTTCCTTCAAAAATTCGGTTATCACATTGAATAGCTTGCATGAAGTATTCATTCAATGTCTTAACCTCTGGCATCATGAGCAGAAGGTCCTTCACATTATCTCTTAAACCCTATCTAAATTAGCTTATGAAATAATCTTCATGTCAAGTGAGATCACATATTAACTGCCTAAATTATGATGCATAGGTAGACGCAAGGCGATTACCTTGACATAACTTCCAAAGTTTTATTTATGCGACTTGACTTGTATCTAGATCTCCAAATGTGGCGATAAGTTCTCGAAGAAACTCCTCATATCCTGAAGTACTGTCATATTCTTCTCCAAGATTGGGGCAAACCATGATAATGCTTGGCCATAGAGCAAGGTTCCAATAAAACCGACCTTGGATGCCTCATTAGGGTATCTATTAGATTGCATACGGATGTACAATTTAACTTGTTGAAGAAATCCGCAAAACTTCGTGCAATCCCCATCGAACTTTTCTGGCATGCAGATCTTGGATTCTCTCATGAAGGATGTGCTAGGCTATTGATTTACTTGCATACTCCCTTGATTTGTCTGAAGACTCCATATTTGTTCTTGTAATTCTTCGAGGAGCGCACCTAGATGCACTGAATATCCCATCTCGACTTGTGTGTGTAGATAAGTTAGGTCTTCGACTTGTTATTGGAGACTCTGAAGTGATGCTACAATCTGGTCATAAGTGTTCTCCATGATATCTGGTCTTGGATAGAAGCCAATCTTACGAAAATATCACGAGAGCACCAGATCGTGCTCTCTGACTAGACTAGACAAGATTTCATAATTATGCCTTCAATTACAAGAACACCACGTAGGGAGAACAATAGAAGAATATATAGCTGATGCAAGATGTCCCACAACCCGAGACTATTAGGTATGGAAAACTGGACTAGAGATGATACAGGAAATCCCACAACCTAGGACCGTAGCTACAGAAAAAGATATCTTGATTACAACAATTCCCTTCAAGGATATGAACTAGATACAAGAAATAACTTGACAAGATACGAACTGGAACTGGAACTTGAAAAGTACTTACTTGGCGGTCACGACTCCTTGAGCTCCCAAGCTTGGCATTGGCAAGACTGAGAATGAATGCGGCCAACCCTCCTTATAAAGGTTTTCCAAGGGCGGTTCAAGGGCAGTTACGAATTGATGATCTCAATGATGATATCATCAATTTGAAGCATGGTCTCTGGATGTAAGAATCAAGCAAGAAGACAGACAATCTTAGGATTTTGGCACGTTCAAACTGCAATGGAAGCATTAATTTCCTCAAATTCTGCACCAATCATGAGATACAAAAGTTGCATGGAATATGAGGTTCAGAAGATCTTCTTTGTCCATGACAACAGGAAGATCAGTCTAGGCAAAACAGGTCTATTATGCATGTTGAAGATCAAGATTTCCTGGCTAGTCAGAAGGGCAAAGGAAAATAGAGCTCTTCAACTAGTAAGCAGAAATCTGCTAACTCTGCACCATCGAAGAAGGAAGACAAACATGAGAAGAAATCAAAAAAGCAAAAATTGTTTTGCAAATATTGTAAAGCATAGAAGAAAGAGGTCAAAATGGTTGTTGCAGAGACCTTCGCTCCAAAAACAGAGTCTGCTAACCTTGTGCAAGATGAAGAACGGGCATTTACTACTGTTTGCATTTTTTACCCATCTTCTCATGAGCAATGCATGTCTACAGTAGACTCAAGATGTTTGGTATTTTGATAGTGGGGCGACCAAACATATAACCTCGTAGCATTGTTTCTTCTCCTCACTTGAGTCTGCCCCTATAGGGAATATTGTTATATGCACCAACAACTCCTCTTATCCTATTATGGAAGTTGATAAGATCATTCTGACTACTATTGATGGTAGTTCTTTCACTTTGTCGAATGCTTTATTTGTGCCAGGATCATGAAGAATTTGTTATCAGTTTCTACATTAGCCAAGATCGACTTGGTTATGAAATTTATTGATGACAAATGTACAGTTCATGATCTGTCAAATGGCGATGTTATTATTGCTTCTAGCATTTTATGTGATGAGCTGTATAAGCTCATAGACTAAGAAAGATATGTGAATGATTCAGCATGTGAAATACATGATTCTCAGGTTATATGAGATGCAAAGCTTTGGCATGCATGCTTTGGTCGTCTGAAATAAAACACCAGTGTATAGTGTCGTATACACCTCAACAAAATGGATTTTTTGAACGAAAGAATCGGTCACTCATGGAGATGGTGAGGTATATGGTCAAGAGTCAGGCTTTACCACATAGTTTCTTGGTTGAGGTTTTCATGTGTGCATCATATGTACTTAACAAGTGTCCCACTAAAGCGCTGCACTCTATCACTCCATGTGAGGCTTGGCATGATCGCAAGCCATCTGTTGCTCATATGTGTATTTTTTGTTGTTTGGCATATGCATTAGTGCCTAAACATCGCAAAAAATTGGATGATAAAGCAATAAAATGTATGTTTGCTGGATACAGTTCTGAAAGTAAAGGCTATCGTTTGTATCATCCACAGACTAAATGCATTCTGGTTATCCATGATGTTTTTGTGGAAGATTCTATTCAGCCATTGCTCTCATGTACTACGGAGATATCTTTTAGCTCCAAAGACATGAATGATACTTTGCTACCTCTTTTTACAGGTGGACAGTCTAGTGCTGGTCTTAATGAGGCAACTTCTCAACCTTTGCAAGTTTCATATGATGATGCAAATCATCCCATTTCTGATGCAGATTTACATAATGCACTCGTTGATAAGAGAATTGATATTGAGGAGGCAACTACTATGCCAAAATGGCTAGTGCAAACTTTGCGTGACAGCAAACTAGATGCATCTCTGTCATATCATACTCGATCAAGCTCTCATATTGCCTCTTTTGCATCAAATTGCTATGTTATGGCTGCATCTAGTCTCTGTGATGAGAATGAGTCTGTTTCATTTGATGAAGCATAAAATTCAAAAAATTGGATGGCTGTTATGCAATCTGAATATGATGTTATAATGAAGAATGGTACATGATCTTTATGTGACTTGCCTTCTGGCAAGAACGCCATAGGCACTGAATGGGTTTACAAGCTGAAGCGTAACCCGGATGGAATACTTGACAGGTATAAAGTTAGGCTTGTTGCAAAGGGTTATGTGCAGGAAAGAGGCATTGATTTTTATGAGACCTTTGCATGTACATGTTGAATGACTCCTGTTTGTACCAGTTGTGCACTAGCAGCGCATCATGGTTGGAATGTACATCAATTGGACATTAAAGCTGCATTTGTGAATGGTGACTTACATGAAGAAGTGTATGTTTTTCAGCCCCGTGGCTTTGTGCAGAAAGGCATGAAAACCAAGTGTGCAGGTTAAGAAAGGCTTTATATGGTTTGAAACAAGCACCACGTGCTTGGTATGAAAAGATATATGCCTATCTTATTGCACATGGTTTTGAGAACAGTCCAACTAAAAGCACCTTATATGTTAAGGGTGCTAATGATGTACTTCTGATCATTGTGGTTTATGCTGATGTCACGCTACTCACTGGTCCTCATGAGAAGCATATTGTTGATTTCAAGGCTGATTTGCATGCCTCATTTGAGATGTCTGATTTGGGGCATTTGCATCACTATTTGGGCATTCAGTTTATGCACATTGATGGTGGAATGGCTTTGTGTCAAACAAAATATATTGACATATTATTGCAGCGTTTTGGCCTTCAAGACTGTAAGCCTATTGCCACTCCTATGGAGACAAGTTTACGCTTGAGTCTTCATGATGTTGTTCACTATCAGTAAGTTGTTGCATTTGATGTTGTTCACTATCAGTAAGTTGTTCGATGCTTGATTTACTTATGTATTTCTCGACCAGATATTCAGTTTGCTCTCTCACTGATGAGCAAGTTTATGCATTACCCAAGTGTGAAGCGTTGGCAAGAGGTTAAGCGCATCTTTCGCTACTTAAGTGGTACTCATCTACTTGCGTTGTTTTATCCCAAGGGGGGATTCCTATCGCCAGATTTGGGGCATTTGCATCACTATTTGGGCATTCAGTTTATGCACATTGATGGTGGAATGGCTTTGTGTCAAACAAAATATATTGACATATTATTGCAGCGTTTTGGCCTTCAAGACTGTAAGCCTATTGCCACTCCTATGGAGACAAGTTTACGCTTGAGTCTTCATGATGTTGAAGATGCATTTGATGTTGTTCACTATCAGCAAGTTGTTGGATGCTTGATTTACTTATGTATTTCTCGACCAGATATTCAGTTTGCTCTCTCACTGATGAGCAAGTTTATGCATTACCCAAGTGTGAAGCGTTGGCAAGCGGTTAAGCGCATCTTTCGCTACTTAAGTGGTACTCAGCTACTTGCGTTGTTTTATCCCAAGGGGGGATTCCTATCGCCAGATTTGCATGCTTTTTCTGACTCTGACTACGCTAGCTGCTATGACACTCGTATGTCCACTAGTGGTTTTTGCTTCATGCTTGGTAGCTCATGCATATCTTGGCTGAGCAAGAAGCAACCTATTGTGGCCACTTCCAATTGTGAGGCTCAATATCGGGCAGCTTTCACAGTGACTGTTTAGTGTGTGGCTCAGACGCCTTATGGCTGATTTGGTTGTTGATCAGTCTTCTGCCATCATCATCTTCACTGACAGTCAGAGCGCATTGGCAATTGTGAGGAACCCTGTGTTCCATGCTCGCACTAAGTACATTGATGTGCATTATCACTATGTCAAGGAGAGGTTCTCTGCTTGAGAGATCAGCTTGGCATATGTGCCCACATAGGAGAACATTGCAGACCTTTTCACAAAGGCTCTACCTCGAGAGAAGTTTGAAGCTTTTCGCAAAGCTTTGGGCTTACTTCCTTTTGTGGAGTGATTTCCACATAGCTTGGCACTTCCTTATACATGAGTGTCAGCGCCTTGTTCAACGCATCACTCCAGGGGGGATTTGTTTATATATTTAGGTAGTGATGTATGTGAACACACTAGGACCACCAGGGCACTTTTTCCCTCTTTAGAAAGTATTTTTCCCCCGGCTTATATATATGCCTATAGCCCTAACAGGTTACTTATCTTTGTACATTCTCGTGGTAATACATTCAGTATTTTTTGTTGTGCTCCAAGCTTCTTCTTCCTTGTGTTGTTCCCGTTCCTCCGCAGACGTCTAACTCCAACACAAATATAGTTATTTGGTTGGGATGGCATAGATGCTTAAGCACACGCATTGATAGCTGTGTTTATCAAAATGTGCCATTATCACTAACATTCACTCTTGCAAGATAGAGAGGGATGCTTCGAATATACTTATAACTTTATGTGTCACAAGAAATGAGACTTGTGTTGCTTACCTCTGAAAAAACTAGAGATTAAACACATGAATGAAGAAGATTCTATTGATAGTTTTTTAACAGAGATCAAAGATTCATAGCATATGATTTCTACTTATGAAATCTTGTCAAATAGTTCACTTGTGTAGACTGTTCTTAATGCTCTTCCTTATTCATATCATTGTTTTGCCTCTACTCTTTTATTGATGATGAAAGGAAATCCAAATGCCTTAGCATTTAAGGAGTCAATCTTTGTTTTGTTGCATGAGGATCCCTCCAAACACAAGAAGTTGATTATGCATGTTGAAGATCAAGCTTTCTTAGGTAGTCAAAACAACACAGCTAAATGGAGCTCATCTATGAGTAAGCAGACATCTATTAATGGTTCACAATCAAAGAAGGAATGCAAAGATGACAACAAGATTAAATTGCAATGCAAAAATAGTTTTGCAAAGACTCAAATGCAAATGATCATGTCATAAACAATTGTCCTAAACTAGCTGCAAAAGCGGCAAACAAAAAAGAGGTTAGAATGGTTGTTCCACACAGCTCTACACCTAAAACACATTCTACTAATCTTATTCAGAATGAAAAAAGGCATTTACTATTATGTGAAGCTACTATGACCCATCTTTTCATGAGCAGTATATATCCACAATAGACTTAAATGTTTGGTACTTTGATAGTGGGGCAACCAAACATATTACCGCATAGCGTAGTTTCTTCAATTCAATTGAGCATGCCCCTATAGACAATACTATCACCTCTGCTAAAAACACCTATCTTGTAATGGGAGTTGAAAACTTGTGTTGTCCATGTGCTTCTTTGGACCTCAAACTCCAACAGTTACCTTCCATGAGTTCAATTTAAAGGTACATGCCTGAATCCAGGCAAGCATGCACGTGCATTAACACGTCTGGCACGTGTAAGCGTGCGCGCATGCAAGGTTGTATTCTGACGGTCTACCATGGCCCTTCAGTTTTGAAGTTCATCTCATGAGTCATCACATTACCTGTATTTCACATTACAATACCTGTATTTCACATTTTTTCATGTAATTTGCGAAAGTTCCGCTAAATTATGACCTTATTTTAAGGTCTAAAATGGCCACAACGAATAATATGGCGATCAAAAAACAACTATGCGCACATGCATGCTTTGTAAACGTACAGATCGGTGAGGACGTGTAAACGTACGCACACTGTTTTGTATATCAGACACAATTCCAAACTATGCATTGTTTCTATATTAGACAATTCCAAACCATACAGATTGGTGAGGATGTGTAAGCGTACGCATTTGCATGCTTTGTGCATCAGACAAAATTCCAAACCATACAGATCGGTGATTCCAAAACGAAGTCCAGAACCTAAGCACAATTTTCATTATATAACCCATTCCACAGGAAAAACAGTCAAATTTATAAGAGAGTAAATAAAACTCATAAAGACATGTAGAACTGCATAATTCGCACATTTCGATAACCGAAGCAAAGCTGAAACCTAATAGCCAAATAGACACGTACATCCCAGAAACCAGGCAAGTATGCATGTGCATTAACAGTCTGGACACGTGTAAGCATAGGCACATGCACAGACACTGTATATCAGACACAACTCCCAACAATACAGGTCGGTGATTGCAAAACCAAATCCGGACCCCAGTTTTCCTTTTAGGAGAACCCATTTTCACAGGAAAGACAATCAAATTAATAACAAAAACAGTAATAAAATTCAAAACAAAAAATTGTCGAACTGCATATTCGCAAATTTTGATAACCAAAGGAAGCTGAAACCCAATATCCAGATTTACACACCCGAGGTTGCAAGTAACTTGCTTCATCGATTTTTTTTTTTGGTGGCTTGTTGTGTGGGGGCGGGGGGGGGGGGGGGGGGGGGGGGGGGAAGGGGGGGGGGGGGAAGGGGGATCCATCTTTCAGTAAGACAAATAACCAAACATATTCAAATCTTTTTCCATGGACTTCTTTATATTGGATTTACATACATGAAATAATGATTAAGTGCATGAATACCTACTGAAATGTTATCTTTCACAAAATCAATGATACTGAAGTCTTTACCCATCAAATACAAACGAGTAACATTGATTTTAGTGACAAGCAAAACATGAACATTGAAACCACCCAGTGATCAATGATTGCTGATTTTACTAATCTTGAGAATATGAAATCATATTGGGGGATCCATCTTTCAGTACGACAAATAACCAAACATATTCAAATCTTTTTCCATGGACTTCTTTATATTGGATTTACATACATGAAATAATGATTAAGTGCATGAATACCTACTGAAATGTTATCTTTCACAAAATCAATGATACTGAAGTCTTTACCCATCAAATACAAACGAGTAACATTGATTTTAGTGACAAGCAAAACATGAACATTGAAACCACCCAGTGATCAATGATTGCTGATTTTACTAATCTTGAGAATATGAAATCATATTGTTCGTTATCTGAAACCACAGTTGGTTCATTCTCCCCTCCTTTTCCCCACGACATTTATTCACACAATAGAATAAGCATTCAATCATCACCGCTGATCCGAAAGAAGAAGAAGAAGAAGAAGAGGGGGGAAGGAGAGAAAAAGAAGGGGGGAAAAAAGGGGGAAGGGGGGGAAAAAGAAGAGAAGAGGGGGGGGGGGGGGGGGGTCCCCCTCAGCGCACGCAGAAATGTGAACGCAGGTGCACTCAAATATGAAATGCCTAAAGACATGTACATGCATGAAACCCGGCAAGCATGCATGGGCATTAAGAGTCTGGGCATGTGTAAGCATACGCACATACATCCACATAGACACTTTGTATCTCACACCAGACACAATTCCAAGCCGTACAGATCGGTGATTGCAAAACAAGCCCAGACCCCAAGCACAATTTTCATTAATAGTAGAACCCATTTCCACAGGAAAAAACAGTCAAATTTAAAGCAAAGACGTAAATAAAAAAATTCACAAAAGCATTAGAACTGCATTTGCACATTTCAATAATCAGAGGAAGCTGACACCCAATATCCAAATTTACACACCTATGTTGCAAGTAACTTGCTTCGTCGATTTTTTTTTTAATGAAAGATGATCACTGTTCAATTATTGCTTCATTTTCTTCTTCCTTCAATAAGACAAACAGCCAAACATATTCAATTATTTCTGCAAGGATTGCTTTCTATTGGATTTATAGCCACGCAGGAATGATTAAGTGCATGAATATCTACCGAAAATATTATCTTTCACAAAATCCATGATACTTAAGCTCTATCACCATGAAATATAAACGAGTAACATTGATATGAACATTTAAACCAGATAACATTTATGTCACCAGTGGTCCATGATTGTCATCTTACGAATCTTGAGAATATGAAATCACGTTCTTCGACATCTGAAACTACAGTTGTTCGTCCTCCATTTTTCCTCACGACATTTATTCACATAAGAAAACAAGGATTTAATCATCACTTATTTACGATCAAGGATGACCATTCAAAATAGCGATAATCATTTCAAATAAGAGAATACAAGTAGCCAAAATGAGCAGACTAATTTTGATCTCAGTGTATATACTCAAACGCAGATTGGACGAAAAGTTTATATTACAAATATAAGAAAAATATACAGCGTCTCAGGCCCAAACTTCTGAACCTGATTTTCAGCCATGGTGGTGAATAACTCATCCCTTTGGATGATAGAATGGGCTGAATGCAGTTTGCCTCCTAATAAAGTCGTTTGAATGTAGTAAAATGAGCATCGCAAGCCTTCTAAACAAAAAGGGGAGAAAGGGAGAAAGGGAGAAAGGGAGAAAGGGAAGGCGGGAAGAGAGAGAAAAAGAGAGGGGAAAGGGGGGGAGGCGAGAGAGAAAGCGAGAGAGAGAGAGAGAGAGAGAGAGAGAGAGGTGGGGCGGGGGGAGGGAGGGAGGGAGAGAGACAGAGGACAGGAGAATGGTTCACAGAAACAAAGGGTGGTGCAAAGGCAACCTGGGACAGGCAATCGATAAAGGGGGAATAGGAAAGTATTAGGTATGTGTGTATGAAATTATGATTTGCTGTGCAAGTGCAGCTTCCAAGTGGATGGACCTAGTAGGAAAGTCTCATATTTAAAAAGGTCGATTTTCCTCCTAATTTGAACAATGGTTATTCTTTCACCTTGTACCTTTTTAGTGTATATTAGTGATTAACATCATCTCCAATTCTGCTTGTGCCTGACTTTGAAGTTCCAGCTTTGCTTTTCGATCTGCCCTTTGAGCTGGCTGATGGCTTGGAGCTGCTACTGCTGACCTTGGTCACCACTTTTGAGTCCACATCAGAAAGACCATTTTCAAGTGCTCCGACCAGGTTCTCAAAGTAGGTTTTGGTTATGCTGGACAGATACAGCTTTAATTAGCAAAAGCCAACACAGTTGAGAAGCTATACCTAAGGAACGTGGAAAGCAAGGAAATGCACATTACACATGCCCTGGCTAAAAGTGACGAGTCCTGTCAGAATTGCTCTTCTAAAAACCAGGACTATATTCGTAAGGCTCAATGCCGTGAAAGAATGCTATTTTATGATGATTAATCATCAAAAATCATGCCATACACCTTTAATGTTCGAAAAATAGTCATCGTACCCCAGAAAAAAGGGATAAACAAATATGTTATAGAATGAAAACTTGGTTTCAAGATATGCAGGATATTGTTACACCCCGTCATTAAAAAAGCATTTTCTCCTGCAATAACTGAAAATCTTCTTATAAGTGAAATGACCATGTCATAAAACAGTACCAGCTGTCAATTACAAGTAACAACATACAATACTTAGAATTCAGTCCTGTCAAAAACCCTACTCCAAAGACGTGCCAGATTCCTTGCCTTAAGGGCACTCCTCATGAAAACCCTGCTCCATAAACCTGGACCGTATTGATTCTTAGGCATCAAGGCCAATAAATGTAACTTATTGAGATAATTGTGCCCTCCGCAGTCAGACAATGAAGCTTAACTATCACACAACAAAATCAGCTAAACTGATATTTGTAGAATCCCTCAAATTTGCTTTGAAATCTTACCTCCATTACAAATTAAGATTGTTACTTGGGAAAAAAAAAAACCTAAATTATTAAGGCCTACACCAGCACTTCATAGGCAATGATAGACTGCACAAAGCTTTTGATAAATGGATAACTACACTACTTGAATAAAGGATTTCTTTCAACAAAATAAAGGGTTTCTATCAACAAAATAAAGGAGATACCTTGTCAGTCCAGCAAGCTTAGTGCGAAAATCATTGAATGAAGGATTTGGGTTATCCCCCTCTAGAAAGACCTGCAAGTCTTTCTCTGCACATTGATGTAGTCTCTCCAATGCGGTTTCAGCATCACCTGCAAACAAAGCCAGAAAATCCCAATGGCTTACTTATAGCAGGTATATAGACAAGCAGTTTGGAGAATGCTAGATAATAGCACGCAAGTCTAATTAACCTCTGCTACCTCAGAGAGTACCCACATAGATACCTTGCAGGTGCTCAAAGAAATGTCTCTTTCCAACCTCATTTTCTGGAAGATAATACCCATATGCATAGGTCCATTTCAAAAACCGACGACATTCAATAATCTGTGTACCAAACAAACAGATAAGAATGAATGACAAACACAATGCAATCTGGGAAATACTCATGTAACACATGCACCAAAAGAAGCGTACTAACATTTTAGTCCTTTAATACAAAAGTGTTTTTAATTACCTATTATTGTTGCCCCTTCCATGCAAACTGTAGAAACATCTATCACTTATGGTCAACCTAAGGAATGTTGCAAGATTCCCTTGCCCCGCTCAGCCTGCATACTCATATTGGAAGTCTCCCACCTATGACCTCAAATCCCCTGCAATACCCCTTGCCCTTCTCTCAGCCTTGGATGGTTTGATCATGGCTCAACCCTTTGGAAGAAATGAGTGATCCCCCATTGTATACCTCCACTCACTGACCCTCTAGGCTATATCACTGTCTCACATATGTCATATGCAGCAATAAGGAAATGGTCGATCTGGCACTCATCCTCACTCATCATGCATTATTGTAGTGATCCCCACACCTGGAACTGTATCCTTAGGTCAACGTGTGCATGACAACATGTAACAAATAATCCTTGATCTGCACCTCAGGCTAGCATATCAGACATATGTGCTCCTCCCTGGGGTCCTATTAACTCGGCCTTTCTCTATCTTCGGTTGGTGCAACAACACACTAGGCTTCTCAATAATAATTTGTATGTGATGTGGCATATAGCTCTGTAGGTATTGAGCCATATCAATGAATAACTGATCTTAAATCTGTAGAAAAAGCTCGCAATAGTGGAGCTTTTTCACTCGTAGTGTATCCAAGGATCGATCCATGTCCTTTGTATATATATGTGCCATATCTCCTATCGTATGATCCTATTCCTCTTTTGCAAAGTGAGTGAATAGGTGAGAGAATGGGTATCATATTGTATGGGTGGTAGTCGATCAATGTCAAATCCATAACTTGTCATCCAATCCCGAGTTTGAGCATACAAGCATGAGGTATCTCTTGCTAGAGCAAGGTCCAATGAGGCCCGGAAGGCCTTGCATGCAATAAGTTCAACACCCATGCCTTGAAGCCTGTGTAGCATACTTACAACCTCGAACAATGCCTCCACTAGCATCGGGGGTGTGGCAAGCTCTACTCTAATAATATCATGAGGTATTGATGGCTTCCTACATATAAGCTTGGAAATTATAAATATATGGGGTCCCTCCACCCAAGTCCATATATGATATGCAAGTCTTGGCCCCATATCGCTGATCCATACATCAGTGAGGGTGTGACTAATGTATCAAATAGCCACCCCTTCGTGCAAGATTCCTGAAAGTGTGCCTAACAACGATGTCTCTCCATCACAAGGTTCATGTGCCATAGAGAAAGGACTGGATGAAGCCGTAAAAGTCACCCCAAGATAAACATACGAATTAGTGACCTCAATGGGCCCTCCAGCAACTCTTAATACACATTGTGTCCGTATATGTGCAGATGTGCCCAAAATAAGAGCCTTGGTTTCGTAGAGAGCCCTCTTTGTGAGCAAAAATCATTTAATGCATGTAAATGGTTATGTAAAACCAGTGCTGGCTTTAAAATCAAGACAATGTCATCAGCATATAACAAGATATGTACATGTAGATGGTTCTATAAACCCTCTGCTGACTCTCAAATCAAGAAAATGTCATCACCATATAGCAAGATATGTACAAAGGTTCCTCGAACTCTTCACCTATACCCATAGTTGTTTCTGACTTCTAACTTCTCATGTTTATCCGACGTCTAACGGGTAAGGTAAAACATTTCTAATGATATCTGACGTCGTCTTTTCTTTTTTTTTTTTTTAAGTAGAAAACTCAGGTTCCTTTCCCATAACCTTAAAACGCTAGATATCTTGATATATTGCACACTAGGTAATTTTATCATTTCTTGTGCTCCTAAGCTTTTCTTCCTCGTTGTTTTGTGCGTATCCTTACTCTTCCAACTTCAACATTTTAGGATTCATGAGATGTAATTCTGTCCAAAGCACAATATAGTCTTACTTCCTTGTTGCCACAATATACATACATACATATATGCATGCATGACAATCGCTCCTAGAAAAAAGATTAGTCAAGCTTACGATATGTTCTCTTCCTCCTTCCCATCCTCTCTTCCCCCTCCCACCCTCCTTCCCTCCCTCTTTCTCTCTGCAAACTCAAGTAGTTAGACGATAAAGACCTAAAAAAACATAACATTTTGTGAACAATACATAATGTCCTACATGATTGGAAAAGTAACATCAAAAACAGCCGTCAGAAACAATGTGTTAAGAAAACATTTTTGACACGTAAGAAAACTACATCTATACCACCACGCTTCTTGATGATGATATTTACAATCTCATAAAAGTATATCCCAATCAAAGTAGGAGATAATGGACACCCTTGCTTCACAACTATGGTGCTAACAAGGGCAAATGAAAGCCCACCTGCAAATCTTACCCTCCCAGATACCCACTTGTATAAAGGATATATCCCCCATAGAAGGTCCCTCTCTCGAGCCTAGGTACTGTATCAAATGCTAAAAGCAA